>OZ023312.1:53436868-53476136 GCA_964007375.1 Ophion obscuratus
GGAAGAGAATAGAACACGGGTATGGCGTAATGCACGGGCGCGTATGACGTGTGCGGATAATTGCAGTAGTTGCAGCCAGAAACCTTGTGCAGACCTCGTGGGCCTGCATTCTCCCTGTCTATCGCTCTCCATCTCTTTCTCTCCCGCGGCCTGATGCTGTTGTTCCAAGTCTGGTTAGGTTCATACCAGTCTGCCGGTGCCCTCTGGTTCGCTCTCGCTACGTACGTATGGCTCTCATTCTCGCTTCGCTCTCTCACTCTGGTTGTGGGGTTGCGGTGGCGAAGGGTGTCACCACCCCCTCTCACGCCACTAATCAAATTCAAATGCATATACCTCTGCGCAACGGCCGAGCGGAGCACCGGCCAGAGAGAGCAGTGCACACTCGCGCTCTCGGCCCGTTGATGAAATTATGGTCGACTGCACTCTGCCGACCACCGGTCCGTCCTGTTGTACCCCCCCCCCCCCCCCCTCTCCCACTCTCCCTTTCCCTTTCTCACTCTATCCTTCTCTTCCTCTCTTTCCCTCTCTCGCTCTCTTTGTTTTTCGATCTTGATATCTCTATTTACATGCATATACATCGGTGATTTCCCGCTAATCTAAACCATGTCTGTCAGGACATTCGACTTCGCTAATGATTCTTTATTTTATTTTGCACTTTCTTGTGCCCGAGACTTCGTCCGCGTGGATTTTAGGTGTGGATACGGAGAAGAGATGGACAAAGAGAGAGAGAGAGAGAGAGAGAGAGAGAGAGAGAGAGAGAGAGAGAGAGAGAGAGAAAGAAAGAAAGAAGTTACAAGTTCATATTTCTCAGGCATGCTGGTAGACTTACTGACTGACGTAAGTGTTGGTAATTAATTAAATAGTAGTATAAAAGTGGCAACCATCAACTCCAGTATCATTCAATGTCACTGTTGTCTTCAGAACTATGTGGCTTTGCAATATCTTAATATAGTTGCAATATGAAGATATTTCAAAGGCATATAGGTCTGCAGACAACAATGTATGATACTGGAGTGGAAGCTTGGCACGTTTATACTACTATTTGATAAATTACCAACACTTACCTTGGTCAATCAGTCTACCAGCATGCCTGGGAACTATGTACATATAACTTCTTTTTTTCTTTCTTTGTCAATCTCTTCTCTGGATAGAATCCTAAAGTCTACGTCGACGAAGTAGCGGGTAAAAGATAGTATTGAAATATCGCTGAGCCACCTCTTGGACGTAAAAATCGCAAGTACTTGAGTTTTTGCGTTTGTTTCGAATCAATCGACATACAGAATTAAAGTTTTCCATACAAACTTTAACTCCCCATTGCACGTCCTTAGGGATCGTTTTTTTTTTGGAAAACTCTGAAACACGTTATGTCTTATTTACTTTGTAAAGTGTATACTCTAAGTTTCGAGTCAATCGACCCACGGAATAAGATTTTCCATACAAAATGTAACACCCTATTTCGCCCTCTTAGGGATTGATTTTCGAAAAACCCTTTCTTAGTGGGACCCTTTCTTATTACATCATAAAAGGAAACTACTGTCCAAATTTCACGTTTCAATTTTCAGCGGTTCAGGCTGTGCGTTGATCTGTCAGTCAGTCAAGACCTTTCATATATATTGATTGATTTTGACGAAAGAATATTTACGTGATTGTGTTGTCAGATGTTTATGTCGAGGTGTTTTCCATGTACGAATTTGACACCAACGAGACTTCCGACTGTTCAAAATGTTTTCAACTGGCTGTGACTTCTTATGGCTATAAAGAATTGTGAAATTTGACGACTGATATTGTTGTAATTAAAGGTACTCGATCTATACGACCACGCTAGAGACGACGCCAAAATTGTGCTGGTATAAACGCAACGAAAAGTAATAATATATTGAAAATCAAAATATAGATAATTACAGTATGTGCGGCAAGGAAATATGAAAAGTCACATGAAAGAGAAAACTATAATTTAACAATTCAGAATGTATACTCGTAGCTTCAAAAATGTATGCAACTAACCGCTGGACGAAAAAAAAAATGTTGTAGGTAACTGAAGACAAATTAAATTTTTAGTAGGTTGACATTGTCGATGACAACGATTTACGAGTGAGCACACGGCATACTTTATGCCCGATCGGGTATATAGGATTGGTCCCTTAGCGTAAGGGCTCGAGGCCACCATCAACGTGGATGCAACAGACCGGCCATGATGCTCTGATGCACATAATGGGCGGGATGTGCACTTGCCGCGGGAGCCAATTATTCGATACTGCAGCGCTCGCGCGTCTGGTTCGCTATGCACGCATGCCGCCATCACCACGGGTCCACTATCTCCCAAGCTCATCGGGTTTATACTATATGCCAGTGGATACATACATATCGCCCGTATAAAAATACCAGATCCGCATGCTGAAGGTTAACCGGCTTGCTACGTTTTCTGACACGCGGCCCTACGCAAAGGGACCAGTGCATTGGTCAGTTACATCGTACGGACTCGATTATCAAGTGTGTGAGGCCAATTCTCAGTGAAACACGCACTCTGATTCATACCTACCGATGGTACGAGGGCAGCGTATTCCACAGTTTCGCCTTTTCTTTCGCGTACTTCATCTATTGTGGGCTGAACGGCGGTGCGAGCCAAGTCCACAAAAGACTTCTCACTTCGTCGACATTTTCCTCGCGTTATTTTTTCCATCCGGCCTTTCAGACTACGCTTTCTCTCACGAGAGGATCTTGCTGAAATGGGCCAATGGATCCTTGCGGGGTACAAGGACCGGCCCTGAAACCTGTTGCACCCATCAAGATCGCTCTTCGGGCCTTCTCCATGGGTTCATCCGTTCTCCACTGCGCCCGGGACAAAATGCCCGGATTTTCGATCTAGAATGAGCATAAGAAGCGAATACGAAACAAAGATAATACGACAGACCTTTGGTGTTTCGCTCTTTGGGGAGCGAAGGTGCTCGATGAGACGAGAAGCAACATTACAATACCAAATACCCTTCTAGCTGCTGACACCGAAACTTGAGGGGTCTCTTTGGTGGTGAGGGACGCACGCTCGCATCCTCTTCTCTCTTGCTCAATGTATTTTTCCCTTCAACGTAAATATATATATATATATATATATATATATATATATATATATATATATATATATATATATATATATATATATATATATATATATATATAGCTCTTCCGACTATGTTGCTTACAGACAATAGCGAAATCCTTCAATTGTATTGAAATCCCAGGCGAACAAATGTGGGACCAAATTCGTCAATAAATCTACAAGTCAACCAGCGTATAAAAAGAACGGGCGGACACTGCGTCTGTTTTCCCTTTATTCTTCGTTGTTCGGTTGGCTCGTACCGCACGTTGATCCGAGATCGAACGGGTTATATACAAGTGCAGCATTTTCGTGAAAAAAAGTAACCATGATACGATCCACACGCTATTCCACCGTGGTCATCATCGAGAGACGTGATCCCCGAAGATACAAGAATGGGCCCTCAACCAGGCCGCGCCATTTTCGCTGGCATCGAGACTGCAATTTGCTGCGGGGGCACCTGGTGAGCGCGCGTCTCGACTCGATCAGCCTCCACCCGTGAAGGTTCTCTTGGACCACGTTTCGCCCGATAATTGAGGATCTTTCTCGGTCTCCTCGCTTGTCGGGCGAAAATAGCCGCTTGGACGATTGGAAATTATACGGAACCGGTGTAATTGCAGAGCCGCATGAAAATTATTGTTATCATCTCCGGCTGGACGAGCACGGAATCTTTATCGAGCAATCTCGCGCGTCGTAACGCGACTCGTTGTACCTCTATCTGAGATTTTACAGAGGCATCCTCATGTTCCTACAATTCTTCCGATCCGATACTTCAAACTCGTGACCACGAATAATCGTTGATACGGCCGACTTGTATCCAAGATGTCAGCCGAAAGCGACGTACTTGGGCAAGATGAAAAGTTGGACGATCCTTGCCCTTCACGCCCGTTGCCAGTCTCGCTAAATTGACGAGCGAATTTGCTGAAAAATGTATAGCTTGTAATCGTCCCGATGCGTCGTGTGCAGGCCGCGTACGCCGTCGACTCCCGTGGGAGAGAAGTGGAATAGGGAGGTGAGTCATGGGACAAGGCCGTCCGACGATCGTTTCCTAAGAGCTGCTCGTGCAATTTTGATGACGTTTCACCCTTAACCCAGTCCCTCGCGATTCCTGCGGCAATACACGATGCCTCGCTCCACGTGTGTTCTCCCTTGGTCTGCGGTTTATTCGCAGCCGTATTGGTCGTACCGCCCGTACCAAGATTCCTCCCGTACTTCTAGCATCGTTCGTCTCTCCGTGCGGAAGACGGAGCAAATGTGAGATGGAAAATATAAACGGGTCACGTGAAAGAAGGGAAAACTCGGTTTCTCTCTGGCTCACGCTCTGTCATCTTTTCACCGTTGGCAACCCTCCACGGTATATCTATTCACGGCATTTCCAATCATTGTAAAAACCCCAACAGAAATATAAAACCATAAACCGATCGAGGCGAACGATACGGATCCATATATAATGCAACGACCAAGCCCCGGAATGTTCCATGTGTGCTGAGGCTCGTTTCGTACATGTGTGAAGAAATAGACTATGCACTGTATGAAGGAATACGTGAATGGCGGATCACAAGTGTGTCTGTGAGCGTATAATAGAAGCGATGTGTTATCTGAAAATGGTTTTACAAGGGCGCGCGACATCCCTTGGTGTACATAAACTTAGCATAGCGTAACCCTGCTTCGTCCTTACTGCGGAGTCCTCGCCGAAGCATAGGATCCTGAGAGAACACGGGGGCGAAGTGGAAAAAAAAATCCTTCGATATGTTTCGCGTACATCATTATTCGTGGAAACTGGCAAAGCAGATAGGACCGAGAAAGAATGCAAAATTACACAATGCCACCTTGCGTCACCATACATCTCACATTTTGCAGCTGATAAAGCCACTTCTGTAAGCTTCTCTCTCTCTCTCTCCCGTTTATCGGTGAGCAAGTGTCGCGCCCGCGAATGCATCGTCCCTTGCGGATGCGCAAAAGCGTCGAATCCATCCACAACTCCTAAAACTATACACAACCACGTAGAATCCGATCGAGAACAAAGGTTACTCGAGAGTCGAAGTTTTGTCCGTTTCTGATATCCTTTCATAACAGATTCATCAAAGCGTGTCGGTTTCACCAAGTGTCGTGCGGAGTGTTACACGTGGACAGGTCGGCCATACTTGCTCCGGGATGATCCGCATGCGTCTCGTTGTTCTTCTTGTTTCTCGTATCGTCCACAGATCCGTTTCCTCCGCTGTTTCGCTTCCTCTAGTTTCCCCGCGTGCCCCGGGCATTGCCGACGAATGAATAAGCCGGGGTTACACCCGCCGGTGGTTGAGGGCGAGACAACCCCGAGGCGCGACAACAAAGGATGCTAGCTCGCGCGAGTTCCTGCACATAACTATATGCATGTGCCCCTATACACGTGTATATGTAGATACACCCCATGGCCTAACCTGTTCTCTTCGCCCACACTACGTTCCCTCGTCGCCGGAAAGCTCGCGCTCTACGTGTCCCACCGAGATGACTGGTCCACGTCCACGTCGTCGTCGCTGAGGTGACTGCGCGCATCGGGAAGCCGTGCAATCCTCTTGATTTATCGTACTCTGTACCCCGTGTTTGTACGCTTGTCTCCCGTTTGTTGTTGTTTGTACATTTGTGTAAATATATGCTACACATTTATACACGTGCGTATATATATATATATATAGATGTATATACATAAATATTTCATCGTGAGTGTAACACGTGCACTTAGAACGTGAATGCAGAAGAAACGACTGCAAGCGAAAAACGAGCGAAAATTCTCGTCTCCCTGTTATCATTTAAAGGATCACAAGTCGGATAACTATGTACGAAACTTGCTTAACAAACGACAAATCTAAACCTTGATGAACAACGATAAAAAAACTCCCCCGCTAGTTCTACATGACAGCATTTGCATACTAGTTTATTAATTACAATCTTGAACGTTGCCCCGAGTATCTAATACATACGAGTACGTAAGCACTGGGTTGCGCGTATACATACACAATATGTACACAGGGAAAGACTGCACTGGAATAGTAACGAGGTTTACTGGGAAATATGAGCGACGTTATTCCGCGCTACTGCATCCATCACGGAAGTTCCATATTTGTTTTCTACCTGACCAATAACAACGTTGTAACGTACGAATGCGAAGTATTCAGCGATCTAATGGGACATTTGTCTTTTGTGTTTCAGGTAAGCATTCCGAGAGATTTTAGAAGGCTGACAACTTTTCTCTAGGTGTTCGTGAGTAAATCAAGTCCCTGGACGATAAGTCCACTTGTGGCATGTTTCGAATCAGAAAACCCTGATATGCAATCTGTAACACTATTTTGCGGGTCACTCGGTGTCGGCAAAGGTCGCGTGTAAATTAGCGAAGGAGACTGAATAGTGTTCGCGTTTTTGAAAATTCGTGATGCTCTCCGTGAATCTAGGGTCTCTGGGTATGATGTGAGCGTGTGAGAGAGGAAGGGGGGGGGGGGGTATCCAAACATGGGTAGGTATTATGGAATAGAATGGGAAAAGAAATGGGACATGGACCAGGCGAAGGCGAGTAGGCCTCAGAGGCCCATAACCCCATCAGGGCAGCTCCCATGGGTGGTATTAGAGAGCTACGGATATCCCCATGTAAGCTACTCTCTCTCTCTCAATCTTCTTTTTCGTCGACCCTTTTTCGTTCTCCTCTCGCACAATTTTTCTCTCACGTGTTATCGTTCCGCCATCGACTTTGGTAAGAAAACGAGTCTGGTCGTTCGCGGGCATATCGTCTTCCGGATTCCTTCTGATGATGCGAAAAGAAATGGTACGATTGGCCGGTGCTTTTTTGGCCTAATTATTCCTTCTGAAAGGCCGCGAGAGCGGGTGGAACAACGACCTGTGAACAAGACGAAGACGCACATTTGTCGGTTAGCGGGTATTTGTTTGCCGACTCGCCCGCCAAGCGAGAGCCCCCCTTAGACTCGGGCTGTCGTCGTTCTCGTCGGCGACGTCTCTGCCGCGTACCGGGACTTCTTCTTTGGCTAACCACACGAAGACCGTATCTTGTTCCATTTCGTGCAGAACTGCAAAATACATCCCTCTTTTCTCTTCGACTGGCATTGCCATTTTCGTCCTGTTTCATCCTCACTCTCTCTCTCTCTCTCTCTCTCTCTCTGTCTTCCTATACGTAGCATATATAAATATATGTACATATGTATTTTCCTATACATGTATGTACATGTGTATTTCTCTGTCGCTCCGCACCGGCAAACCGCGAGTCGATTTCACGAGGTGACGAGCATAACGACCGGGAGACTCGATACGGGTCGTTGGATTTTGCCGCATGCGCGCGCGATACCGCACTGCGGAGATTTATGGTCGAGGACAGGCAGCGGCAGCACCGACAGCTCGCAGAAGGAGCTGGTTATTCGTGTTTTAATATATCTGTGAGAACGCAACAACGCGAAACAATGCATCTGAATGTTTCGTAAGCCTTTTCAAAACTTTTAGCAAGTATCGAAATATGCCGTCTAGCTGGAAAGGCATAAACGTTCTTGTACTCTTACAGAAACGTACGGTTGGTATCGTGTAACAAGCCCTGGAAACTTGAGAGGTGAGAATAAAACTGACACTTGACTGAGTTTCGGAAACTCCCATAATGGAGATTCTCACAATTTGTTAGGGTGCCCAATGGTGGAATGATCGTCAACTGCGCTTCAAGTGTGTTGTCTTGGTTGTGGACAATTTACGTTTCTGTCACTCTGCAGCGTCGGCGAAAAATCGGATTGGTAAGGAAGAGTGCAACAGACCCAATGATTTGGCCAATCCGAACTGTATCCAACTCTGACCGCTCTTTGATGAAATCAAGCATCGTCGTCCTGCTTCACATGAATTTCTATGATTTATTGTTTCCATTGCATTATCAACTCTCATTTCTTCAGTCGTTCAGTGAGAACTCTGATAATCGTGACCAAGTTAAGCCTGGTTGTTTTGTCATTTTTGGTCGGGTTTTGTTTCGCGACGTTACTTGCTCAACACGAAAAGTGCCTAGAGGAGCCAACAACGAGATCCATGGCTTTCCAACGTTGACAAAAAATAACAAGAGAAAAAGTGGAAAGCGACGAGTGCGCAAAACATTGAGCCGACATGATTAGCAGCCGTGTAAACAGATATGTTAAAACGTCCAGTAGTTTTGAGGTAAAAGAAGGAGACAGGAGTGGTATGGTGGTGACATATCTTGGTATATTTGCAGTCGGGATACTAGTCACCATGCATCAACTCTTACACGCTTTTCTGACTCGCTTGCGTGTTGGTGATACAACACTAAGTAGATGACTATTCCCTCCCATGCTCTTTTTACATTGAGCTAGGTATTGCAGTTATATATGGAAGGCGCTACGACCTTTTGCTTGCTGATGGCTATTCTCCAGAAGTACCCAGAGGGGCATCGCTGTACCCCCGGTTTAAGTGACATTTCCTCTCTCTCTCTCTCTCTCTCTCTCTCTCTCTCTCTCTTTCCTTTTTGCTCGTTGCTCTTCATTTCAGGACAGTTTAGCCCAAACTTCGCCCCATCCACTTCCGTTTTATTAGTGTCGAGGAGCGATTGAGGAAATACTCATTTACATACATTTACTCATACTCACATACTCATTTACTTACATTTTTCGTGTCTGTAGATTCGATTTTCGAGCTGAAATGAAGGTGGTAGGATTAGAAGACTATGTTGAGTCGACATCTATCGTTGTTCGCGAATTCTGCCTGACTGTTTGAGTGAAGTTGGTGTGAATACGTCTCAAGCTTTTTTTCTAGATCTTCTGGATCCATCCAGCAGAACCTAAGAGAATGCGTTTTTTCTTTTAAGGAGACAGATGGCGCACAATACCCTGCAGCATTTATCGGAAAGCTTTTCAGTCAATACTGAATGTAAAACAGGTTCATCAGCTTCAATAATCATTTGACTGAATTTTCAATCTTTTTTTTCTGCTGATGTGAAAACGAGTAGGTATTAAAGTGTACAAAGAACATTTTCCTTTGATTAAACGCGATTGAAAAACGCGTTTCTCTTAACCTTCGAAAGGACATGATCCTAAAATCCATTCTCGACATACACGTGAGCGAAGACGCGCGCAAAAGCTAGTTTCGAGAATACGAGCCTGCCCGAATGCAAAAAAAATCATCACAAGTTCTTTTTACCAATCTGACCAGTCCTCGCGGTTAAATTTGAGCAAAGAACTTTCATATCCTCTGTCGAGGATCTTTTTCACAAACATCCCATCGTTCTTTTTTTTCTTTCTTCTTTCGTGCAGTATTCCTTTACTCATTACAATAATATTCCCCGACACCTTTGATAAAGTACATCGGGACGAGCGGTGATAATCGAAAGCACTTCGGCGTGGCAAATCCGAGAGTGACGTGCCCCAACCTGGCGGATGTACGTCCAGCAGGGGCAAAAGGCGGAGAAGATTTCGGCGCGCACGAACGGGACTTGTATACGCGGATTCGCTTTAGTCGCGGCTGAAAGACGGAGGTAAAGTCACGGAGATGAAAAAGAAGCGGACCTAGAAGAAGTGTAAGAAGAGGAAGAAGGACACAAGCACCGAGTGGCCAGAGAGGGGCACTCTCGCTCTGGGCTTTTGCACGAAGTACCATATCTTTTCTCGTGGCAAACACGAGGCCATGCATCTCTCGCCGAGAGAAGCCGCCGCTTCGTGTGTGCCGCCCTCGCGCCCGCGTCCCGTTCATCTTCCACGATCTTCGCGTCCCGAACGCCTAACGAACTCGACGTCCACTTAGGGACCTGAAAGGATCCACGTAACGAGCCCACTGAGGATCTTTCCGCTCCTCCCCCCCTCTCTCTCTCTCTCTCTTTCTTTTCATTCTTCTATCATATGCTCACTCCCCATCATGGTTCTGGGGGCTGAATGAACTCGAGATTCGCGCGTCGTGGTATTTTTGATTCAACCCTCGTACGAGCAATAAACCTTCAAAAACTGTTCCCCGCTCAAAATATATAGTTGTCCTTACACCTCTCGTTCGGTTGGCCGATATCTTACACCCAAGGGGAGGGGAGGGGGGATGACCCAATATTTTAATAGAGCGCGACCGCAGCGTACCGGGCTCGGTAACTAACCGGCTAACGGGCCGCTACATCGATCTGTGTCGCCCTCTGCCGGTCCTAGTACAAGAACCGCGCGAAGAAGTGAGAAGGGGCGATATCAGTACGATCGGTTCTGGCCGCACGATGGCTATCCTTCTCGCTCTTCCTCGCCGCTGCCGTTGTATAGTGATGTACGGGCAATCAGCCGCATTAATGCACCGCGTGCTGCACATCCAACTCTTCCCCCTCATCGGCCCTCCATATAAACCATATTTATAACACTTCGTCCACGTAATATATCCAGACTCAGAGCGACGACGTCGACATCGGTGCGTGGTGTTCTCCTCCGCGTATACGCGTTCATTCCGATACTACTACGAAGTACACGCATACTTCATCATTCGGTTTGCCCCACTCGAGTAACGTCCAGACGAAAGAAAGAGAAAAAACGGAGAAAATTGAATCGGACATTGGAAGCTGGAAGGAACATCGGAACAAAAAATAGTCCTACGTTCTCGAAAAATTAGAGGTTCGTTATGACGAACAAACCCAACCAATAACACGCCTTTATTACGAGACTATTTGGAATTGGAGGAATTGGAGGATCAACGTGGGTGATTCATCGTCAAATGGCTCGTTGTCTTTGCCGTGAAACGTATTAAATGAGGACCGAGAGGATCGAAATTGAGGCACAGGAGTTGACAGGTTAGTTAACGCCAACGGGCGATTATGATGTATACGTCGAAACTGTTGGATTCTCCGGAAACAGAGGAATTTCAGGTGGTCAAAATTCACGTCGAGTATGTGAAGATTGAGTGCATATCTTCGAACTCTGCTACGAACCGGAATATATGATCTTCCCATAACCAGTGAATACAGGCAGTAAGCACAGGAGAGAGCTTGATTATGGTTGGATTATACCGACACACGCGTTCAGGAGTTGCAGCGGCGCGGATAGCGGGGTCGGGGAGGTGGAGTTGGGGGATCGGTATAGATAGCGCTAATCAGAGCGAATCACACGCGGTGCTAGTATCGCAACCGACCAATGCATCACGTGACTATAGCGTGAACGGGATGCGTTCCACGCTTCTGACACTGCACTGGGTCTTCCTTTGTATTTATACATTACGAATACACACACACACACACACACACACACACACACGCACGCACGCACGCACGCACGCACGCACACACACACACACACACACACACACACACACACACACACACACACACACACACACACACACACACACACACACACATATACATATAGATATGCATACCCACATAGGCACACACCATACCGTTTGGCTATTCGTGTGCATCTCAGCGATGTGCATCCCTCGTAACACACGCTATTATTATTCATATATTCCGTATCACGTCTGCTCGTACAAACGCACAACCATACACAAATTTCACAAGCATACCGACAAATCATCGAAGCCCCGGAGCTTTAATAATTCTCGGTCTACCGTGCCTACGGTAACTATAGCGGGGAAATAGTGAAATTATTCGTGTCAATTTTGATAAGTGCGAAAAATTAATAAAAAAGCATTGTTTCTCAATATTTTCCCTTTGCTACGTTCTTCCATCATTATTCATTTTTTTTTTAAGTTGTGCATAAAACACGCGAAGGCACAATGGTTGCTATTGAGTCTGAACGGCTCCATTATTTATCTAATGTTTACAAAAAATGTATTTCGCACTCTGTTTTTTTTTTCGAGTATCGAGGTTTTTTTCGAATTTTAGAATGCCATGTTTTTATCATTCGATGTTGGGCCGAGGACATTTAGTAGCGCCGGAGTCCACGAATACACACTAATTGTAAGAGTATAATATACGAATGCTCGAATCGTACTGACTCGTATCAGTCATTCTACACTTATGTCTACACTCACAGATCCGCTCTTATCCAGTTGACCTTGCGTGTCGCGGTACCTTTGGCTATCACAATATCAAAATGGTATCAAACAGGTACCAAAACGTACCTTCGTACCTTTGGCTATCGCAATAATCATTTTTCGTTATGTTTTCAAGAACAATGATTTGTATTCACTATTAAGTTGATATTATTTTCAAAAGTTTTTAAAAGATTTCTTTCCATCAGTATTCTGACCTTTTTTCCACTTCTTCATTATTTTTCTAAACAAAAGCTCAATACAAAACGTTTCTTTTAAAATTCAAATCCTTTCGAGCCCCAATAATTTAATAAATTTATATACACGTACGTATATTCGGGAAAGAAATCTCCTAGTAGGATGTTTCTGGGGAATGGAGGAAACGCCTATACCTGCGTGTGGCAACAGTCGAAGCTGTATGAGGATCAGTAGGTAGGAATATCGGGGAATGGCACGATGAAGTGAAAATTCACGCGTTAGGTGACGTCATAGCACGCGCCGACAGCCCGCCGCGAGGAAGAGCAGGTGAGAGAGAAGAGAGAGAGAGAGAGACAGAGAGAGAGAGAGAGAGAGAGGCAGCCATAAAACTACGAACGGATTATATCGAATATATGGGGCTTCGCATAAAAATATCCGGCTGTCAATCCTCTCTAGCTCGTCGGTTCTCCCCCATTTGGCCGTTATTCCTCGCCTGGTCGTTGTGATTCTTGATTCCTCCCCCGCACCCTCCACACCACACTTCGCTCGTATCCAATGCAGCGTTTGCAACAGCATGCAACGTGGCGAGTGGCGCAAACCGAATTAGCGTGGCCACTGTGGAACGGGGCGTATCAAAGTTTCAACGGATATATCGCAGTATTCTTTGCAGATACAGCAATTTCCAGACCCATTATCGAATCGGCATAAGCTTGAGGCCCAAAAAAGAGGTCGATTATGAATATTTTTTCTTATGAAACTATTGGAATGACGAGGTCGAAATCTCGCAGATAATTCGTTGTCAAGTTTGAGCTTTGCTTTTATTGGAAAAAGTGTTTAACAATGGAGTTATTATTATTTAAACAAAGTGATGTTCCGGCAACTGGGGTGATTTGAAATGAAAATAAAAAATGTACTTTCATTATAATAATACACCTTTTGTCTGAAGTAATACTTTTTTGAATATTTAAAAATCACCAAAATGACAAGCTGTATTAAAAAGTCGTTTTTGACAACAAAAAAAACAACATAAATTATTCTTTATAAATAAAGGGGCAAACGTATCGAAAAATCATACAGTAATACGTGCGAAAATATTAAAAGCTACGCTTAGTCCAAATTTAGAGTGAATGGGACGGATAGATTTTGAGATACGACTTAAACCGTTTCATAAAACGTTGTCTCGAGAAAAGCGCAAAATCACAACGGGTAAATCGCAACGCGGCGGTTTGCTTGCAGTGCTGTGGGCGATGTGTTGCTGCACAAAATTATCCTAGCTCTGCCAATTTTTGTAATTTTTCTAAAATGTTTATAGCACAATCAAAGTTAACACCTTAAGCTATAAACTTACGCAATGATAAAAATCGTACTGTCAACATTTCAAGCTATGGAGACCCCTCAATAAACGAATCACCTTCCTTATTCCCATTGTAAAATCTACCGCGAATAATAATAATAACATAATAGCAATATCAAACTCGAGTATTCTTTTGGAATATCTCGACCCTGGGAATCCACGCATGAGTGTTCGCGTTCCTTTCGGAGTAATCTCATTGAGCGACATTACGATGCACGCGAGAAGGAAAAACGGAAGAGTATAATCGATGGCGCAAAGGGTGCAGTGCGGATGGTGATTTGAGAACGATGAAATTAGAATAATTGAGACGTTTAGTGCATTCGGTCACGTACTCGACGAATCCATCAAATACATACGTATAAGCATTATACTCTACATGTACACGTCTGAGTGAGTGTTTACATGCTTCGCTTTGTTCGCCATAAATATAGTGACTTCGGAGCTTCCTTGCAGTGCGGGGTCCCGTCGCGCAGCATCACGGACTGATCCTTGCCTGCAAAAACACCAGGGTCGTGGGAGAGAAAAAAGAGAGAGGGGGGGGGGCAAAGAACACCTACCGAGCAGTTCACCTGCATCTGTGTATCGTGTTTGCCACGGACTCTTACGTATATACCTGTCTTATATACATCTTCATATAGGAAAGTGCATTTTAAATACGTTATATCTATGTAATGTTGGCTACGAGCTTATCTGGCTAATTTGAGGACATTCTAATAAAGGAACATTTACATCTTCATAAACACGCCGATGATTTTGGGAACGAGACGGTCCTTGAAATTACTTTTATATAGACATAATTTATATATAGACATTATAAAATATGAGGATAAAAAAGCTACTATGCGGCAGTCTGCAAAGCGAATGCTCTCAAAATCATCTTTATCAATACATATATACACGCACACATCCATTTATAGTTGCATTTATAGAGGCCGCGTGGAAAACACGATACACGAGTGCACCTATACATATAGTATATAAATGTAGAAGTATGGCAACCGAGCAATGCTCGTTTCGTCCTTGCATCGCTGAAGAGGATATTCCCGGGTGTACATAAACAACGCTCCCGAGTGGTACTGCAGGCCGCGCGCGCGCTAATGACGAGATATTAAATAACGATAATGATCCCATCGTCGGGGGCCTTTTTACCGAGCTTGCAAACCCGATACTACCAACTAACGCGTACGTTGCGTTGTTAGCTTCTATGCATGGATGTGTGTACAAAAGAAGGTGTGTGTGTGTGTGTGTGTGTGTGTGTGTGTGTGTGTGTGTGTGTGTGTGTGTGTCTGCGAAGAAGTTGCGATTTTATGCAGCAGTTCAGTTGGACTATCTATATCGAAATATGGCGGCCAAAATGGCTCAATCGACGTCACGTCCCGATTTATAAATCCTCCCGGTGATTCTCGGTTTATACGTATAAAACTTTTAACCAGTAAAAATGAACGTCAAGTAATAACAAAAATTCTCTCAAATACAATATGTATTTTGCCCTATGAAAACATTCTGATTTACCTTATAATTATTCTTTATTTTACTTCAAGTAATGGTTTTAATGGCTGCGTCACATCTGACCCGACGACAAAATATCCGTGAAAAACTATCCGAGGACAAAATATCCGAAAGACAAAATATTCTCATGACAAAACGTCCGCGAGACAAAATCCTAAATTTTGTCCACCACATCAACGGGGTCGCGCGCGAAACACTTTTGTGGTGTGTGTGAGATAGTGGGGTGAGGGCATAATACGAATTTCTTCATTGCACCCAACCAAACAAACCCAAGTAACCAAAACAAACAAACCCAAACAAAGAAACCAGAATAAACAAACCCAAACAAACAAACCCAAACATATCCGTCACATATTGATAATTTTTGTCCCTATTGTGATGGAATAAATTTCAACGGCATGACTGTACACTTGACATGGAATAAATTTCAACAACATGGCTGTACGATTTAAACTGTATATAATATCGGCAGATATTTTGTTTTGCAGATATTTTGTCATGAGGATAAAACACCTTTGTGGGGTGTGTGAAATAGTGGGGTGGGGGCATAATACGAATTTCTTCACTGAACCCAAACAAACCAAACCAATCAAACAAACAAACAAACAAACAAAGCCAAACATATCCGTCAGATATTAACAATTTTCCTGCTTTTTATGATGGAATAAATTTTAACGGCAGACTGGACATTTGACATGGAATAAATTTCAACGGCATGATTGGACACTTTAATCTGTATATAATACCCCTTTAAAAACTTTTAAAAAGTAAAAAAAGAACGCCAAGTAACAAAATACCCCCGAAAACATTATTGCTTGTTTGATCATATACAAAATTCTGATTTATCTTGAAATATTTTTTAATTTTATTTAACGAATGCTTTTATTATATTTTTTCAATTAAAATGTACAAAAAAAGTGAAATAACTTTTTATAAAGTAGCCAAGCAAGTTTACTAAAAACGTAAACAAAATTGTTAAACCTTAGAACTAAGGTTTTCCTAAATATTTCATTTTTATTTTAAAAATCACATTACTTTTATAACAAAAAATTGGTATTACAATTATATAAAAATACAACGTATTTACCACATAAGTACACTGGAAATGCTGTGCAACGACTTGGCGGGCATGGTTAAGAGAAATAGCTCGGGAAGATACACAATATATATATAACCTGTAACAACGCATCAACTGCCAGTGTTATTAACAATGCGATTTCCTGCACCTTGCGCTAGTGTGATTCGGACAAGATAACATTGATATATAGTGTTATCGGTGTATATATCGGTCCACACAATTCACGTGACCGTGTCAGAGCTCCGTTATATCCACTATTGACGAATATTCGACTGTACTCGGAAAAACCATCGAATATAGCGCAATGAATATCAGGAGAGATACTCAGATATTTCGTTTTTCACCAGCAAGACGACGGCACCGTAATTCGAATTTTAAAATTGCCGATGCTGTGGCTTAGAGACGGATACAATACACAAACAGACGGATCAATACATAAAAGTATATACGAAATATATTTCATGTAATGTATAAAGTTGTCTGATAGAGGAGAAAGAATATACTTTTATATATCGTATTAAATTATGCATAAAAAAAAAGATTTAACGTATCGTGTCGTCTAGGGGAACATCACTGATTTGATCCATACTTTGCGGGATCACGAAATTTGATTTCCAGTTACATAACAAATTGCAGCAGTCTATGTTTTTCCAACCTGAGAGTTAAGTAGTCGGAAAGACGAAATCCTTCGCCGAGCTATTTTTCTTAACCATGCACGCCAAGTCGTTGCACAGCATTTCCAGTGTACTTATGTGGTAAATACGTTGTATTTTTATATAATTGTAATACCAATTTTTTGTTATAAAAGTAATGTGATTTTTAAAATAAAAATGAAATATTTAGGAAAACCTTAGTTCTAAGGTTTAACAATTTTGTTTACGTTTTTAGTAAACTTGCTTGGCTACTTTATAAAAAGTTATTTCACTTTTTGTGTACATTTTAATTGAAAAAATATAATAAAAGCATTCGTTAAATAAAATTAAAAAATATTTCAAGATAAATCAGAATTTTGTATATGATCAAACAACCAATAATGTTTTCAGGGGTATTTTGTTACTTGGCGTTCTTTTTTTACTTTTTAAAAGTTTTTAAAGGGGATTTCATATCTTTTTGAAAGGGGAAAAATCTTTTTTTCGTTCTGCGTCAGTTCAAAGAGGAGTGAATTCAAATATCTTTTCATTACTTGGTATTATTTTTTTCACTTTTTCAAAGATTCTAAAAGGGTAAGATTTAAACAGATAGTTAAAAAAACAGGACACGTCGTTTCTGAAAACTTGTATATTACCAAATGCTATAAATATTTTTTTTTAAGTCTTCAGTCCCTTCCACTATTAAATCGACGTATTTGCAGGGTGATTTACAAACGCCTATTAGTGAAATATTTATTCATAGTTCGCTTATTTGTATTCACATGCATGCATACAAATACAATTGTATTTACAAATATTCTGAACGTGTACAAATAAATTCACAGGAAAAAATTGGGAATACAGTAGAACCTCGATTATCCGAACCCTCAATTATCCGAACGATGGCTTAGTTTATCCGAACGCTCAATTATCCGAATGTTGGCGCGCAAGATACATTGTTGCTCGCTGCCACTGCCGTGAGCAACAATGAGCAACCCAACGCAACTTCTTCTCAAACGGCTGCGAGACTTAGCCGCTCAAAAACGCGTTACGGCCGTTCGTCAATTAAAAATGGACGATTTTATTTAAAAAATATTAAAAGAGGCGTTCGACTTTTTTCAGGTGTTTAATATATACAGTAGAACCTCGATTATCCGAACCTCGATTATACGAACCCTCAATTATCCGAACGATAACTTAGTTTATCCGAACGCTCAATTATCCGAACGTTGGCGCGAAAGATACATTGTTGCTCGCTGCCACTGCCGTGAGCAACAATGAGCAACCCAATGCAACTTCTCCTTCTCAAACGGCTGCGAGACTTAGCCGCTCAAAAACGCGTTACGGCCGTTCGTCAATTAAAAATGGACGATTTTATAAAAAATATATTAAAAAAGGCATTCGATTTTTTTCAGCTGTTTAATATATATATATATATATTTTAACACCTGATATATGTATGTACGTAAAAACAGTACATATATATATATATATTAAAATTTGACATGTACTGTACTGTTTTTATGTAAAAGGTTGTTGTTTATGATCTTGTCACAAATAACCCACGTTTCGATTATCCGAACTAGTCTCGGTCCCAATTGGTCCGGATAATCGAGGTTCTACTGTATTCACAAAAAATGTGAATATTTACAAGAAATCCTGTGAATTAAAAAAAATTCATATCAATATCTATGAATGCAAATGTATTCACAAAAAATTGTAAATACAAAAAAATTCACAAAATAAGTTGAGAATTTTTTCGTATTTAAGACAAATTAAAATCAAATTCACAATGATTAGATTAAAACGTATTTTGAGAGAAAACATTGCGTCGAGGCGAAGAAATTTTTGCAAAAAAAGTGAGTTCCAAATATTACATCATAAATATGAAAAAATTCACAAAATGAGTTGTGAATTTCCTCAAGTTGAAGAAAATTAAAATCGAATTCACGACAATTATATTAAAATTTACGCCACAAGTGAGTTCTTATGTATTTTGAGAGAAACCATTGTGTTGAGGCAAAGGAATTTTCGCACAAAAAGTTTTGTGCAAAAATTTCTTTGTCTCGAGGCAATGTTTTCTCTCAAAATGCGTACGAACTCACTAATGGTGTAAATTTTAATCTAATTATTGTGAATTTTATTTTAATTTGTCTTAAATATGAAAAAATTCACAACTTATTTTGTGAATTTTTTTGTATTTACAATTTTTTATGAATACATTTGCATTCACAGATTTTGATGTGTATTTTTTTTAATTCACAGGATTTTTTGTAAATATTCACTTTTTTGTGAATATTCACAATTTTTTCTGTGAATCTATTTGTATGTTCAGAATATTTGTGAATACAATTGTATTTGTATGCATGCATGTGAATACAAAAAGTGAAGTATGAATACATTTGTATTTATATTCACATGAAAATCACGATGTGAATAAATTCATATTCGTATTTATAAATAGAATTACGCCCAAGTCTGTACGTCTTAATGTTTTACTTTTTGATATACCGTCTCCATGTTTCATGAATTGCGCTTTGTTTGTTACAGCAGGAGAAAACTTTTAATTAAAAAAACTAGAGATCAATAAAAATATTTTACGAAAATCCAACTTCATTGCGTTATTTTATTTGCGTGTTCAGCGAGTGGAATGCAAATCGATTTGTTCATTGTAAACAAAAACCGGATGCACTTGGATAACGCGTCACATTTACCCTGCTGGAGGCTGCTCAAGAATACACGTCTTTCCTTATATCGTTAAGAAGCTTCGGGTCAAATGATCAAATGTTACCATTTGTTCAAATTTATATAGTGGATTCGTTACATATACTGAATGCACCCTTCAAATTTTAATATTTGATTTTAATAATTTTGAATTGAATTTTTAATTTCCTAATTTAATTTTAAATTTGAATTCAACAAACAGTTTTTACATAAGAAGATGCCTAGACTCATGCCGTTCGGCAGTTTTACACACGGAATAGTCTAAAAAATGTTAAGGATGTTATGAAAAAATGTCAAATCATTCAGTATATTAACAAAATTGTCACCCAAAAATTAAATGATCCGTCTACGGCATTTATTAAATATTGACTTTTATGTAAATGAAGACGTCAGTTTTTCTCCCGGCGACGAAACGGAGAGGTGGAGCGAGCCAACGTCGCATGAAGGCTTAATGGCACACATGTCTCAATGCCAATGGTCACCGTGGCCGGGCCATACTTTCAATAAAGCTCATTTTCAAAGAGAACTCATCTTTTTTTTCTTTCTTTTAGACAATTGACATTTATCGTTCAAAATGAATTCGGTTGAATAAAGGAATGTAAACACCGTGTAAAAATAATAGACGAAAATCAGTTATTTGTTAAATATTCGGGTTCGTGAAAGAAATACCTTAAAGTGCAGAACCATATATTTTCGAAACGCGGTTTTTCTTTTTTTTCATTTAACACAGTCAGATTGGTACGGAAAATTTGTATATAAAAAAAACTTTTCTTTGAGACAAGCTTTTATTTAATGTACTAAAAAATGTAAAATATTTTTTTTTACCCAGTCACCTATATGTGACTATTAATAAAAGTTTGAGGGTCCCTACGTTTCAAATGTTTGATAAATGTAATCAATTCAGTTTCATTAACCATATTTAATTTGGCACAATAGAAATTAGAGAAATTATTATCACACATTTATACTCAGTTTCAGGATTTTTATTCAAGAAATCTTAGGTTGTTTTACAGTAAATTAAAACTAAAGCCGGTCTGACAAAAAAAGGTTTTGTTGACAATCATCTTATTTTAAATTTACATAATAGCCGATAATCACGTAACACATAAAATATGCAGCTTCAATCACACTTTCATGTTAACATTAAAAAGCGCACAATCATTCACAATCTGGCCTTCCTTGGCCAGATGGCACAATAGTTCTAAGGCCTTTTCATTTTATGAAAAATGCTAAAATTCATGTTTTAATCATTTTTATGTTATGTCAAGCTGGAAAAATGTCAAAAGGTTTCGTTGTCGCTCTCCGTACCGGAAAAGGGTTTCATGCCCAAATGTTGCTCGATTCGAGGCATCGAGTGACATGGAGTATCTGAAGTTTGGCTTTCCATAGTATTTTACACATTGAGCGCACTTGGGACGATAAACTTCAAGGCGTTGAACGACATAACCAAGGAAAGTCTTCGATGCAGGTGTGGCACTCGAAGATTTCTCGGAGATGGCGGACTATCATCGTTCCATGTAGACATAGATTGTGCAGCCGCAACAATGAAATATGGTGATCACCACAGTATGAAAAGAATGGCGAGGCATATGAAAGCGCTGTCAGGCTTGAGTCTGTGAGATCGAGCCAAACATTAGGTGTTGTCCTAGAACACGATTACGCGACAATCACAGGTTCGCACCAATTTTATTCGTATGAACCCGTGATCAAATATTCAGGTGTCGATTGCATCGCATGTATGTTAATTAGGCTGCCTATTCGATACCTGTATGTTTGATCACGGGTTCGTATGAACAAAATTCGCAAGAACTTGGAATGGTCGTGTAATGGCGTTCTATTTTACATGTTCTATTGGACGCCGTAGGGGATCTAAGTTTATATATCGTGTTGCACAAAGCCTTTATTTCTCATGAGAGATTTTTCAGCGATGAATAATATTTCAGGCAAAATAATTGTCAAGCTCTGCGTCAATATAAATTCTACAGAGCCGAATGCATTTTCTACAAAAAAAAAAAACTTCATCGTCTATGACAAGATTCTGTTCAGAAAATTTTGAAGATATGTTCATAAAATGTTAATGGAACGAGGTTATGAACACACAAATTAGTAATGACATATAGAAGCTAGGTTATGCTCTCAGGGCACACAAAAGCTACACATGCACGTCTGTCTGCAAATTTTTTAATGATTTTATATAAGCAAGTGAAAGAAATGAGCACATTCTTGTTTTTAACTTACTCTGTATCTATTTGCGTATCGTCCTCGCTGTTTCTCCGACGGTTTCCGCGCGAGCGCCACGGCTAATATACGCATGTTAGGATCAAATAAATAATCTACACCTAAATTTGAACGACGTGAACCTTTGTTAAATAAATTTTTGGCTCTAATAAGAGCCGTTTGTTTTATTTTTTCACATCCACGCTCGACTAACCGTACTTGGTTACTCGAGCTGTCAACGCGACTGTATTACAATACATATATATATATATTGCAAGCAGGGTGTAGTTCGAGTCGTGCCGTTCGAGAGAGCGGTGGCGTTGCTGTGCCTGTTGCGCTAAAGTGTTAATCAATTCACAGAACGGCGTATGTGTTATGTTTACGATATGAGCCAACGACTTTATTTCATTCAATGAAAGACAATGGACGAGTGTTGAAGAATTTTTGGGGTAAAAAGTCACCCGAAAATTCGGCCGTAAATTATGAGATCCCGAGATTGAGTGGACAAATCGAAAAACAGCCCGAACAAAATCGATAGGAAAAAATCACATTACATTGGTAAACTGTCATTATATTTTCGATTTGTTGCCGCGTTTTCGCGTAATATCGGAACAAAGTTAAAACGTCGTCTGCTAGAGCCCAACTTACTGTATAAAGAGTCGCGGCGTGTCGTCAGTCGGTCAGTGGCGTCGAGATCGGTGGCATCGATCAGTGGCGTAAAATTTTTTTTTTTTATTACTTGGCGTCAAGACGCTGCCGCGTCTCTTGATCGGCAGATATTTTGTCCTGCGGATATTTTGTCATGAGGATATCTTGTCTTGCGGATATTATGTCGTCGGATATTTTGTCGAGGATATTTTGTTGTCGGGTCAAAACGCGTATTACCGTTTTAATCTATTTTCTAAATTAATCAAATGTACGAGAAAAAGTAAGATAACATTTTTCAAGCTAGCAAAGCCAGTTTACCAGAATTATTGTACAGAAAATTGTTAAATCTTAGGAATAGTATTTTGCCAAATATTTTATTTTCCAAACGACAGTGAAACATCACATTACACTTGACAAATGTCATCAGATTTTTTAATTGGCGACGCGTTGTTGCGTGGCGTCGATTCAAAGTTGAAAGTTGACGGATAGAATCTCATCTTCCTATAAAGAGTACGCGGCGTGTTCGCCAGTGGGATCGAAATCAGTCAGGTAAACTTTTTTTTGATTCCGCGGCGTCCAGACGCTGCTACGTCTCTTGATATGCACGTCTCAACCATCGTGCCGTATACACAGAGCGATATCATATTTATACGAGAAATCTAGAAGCAAGGGAGTCGAAACTCGCCAAATCACCTCACCGTCGACAAAACGTAATCGCGAAACGTTGCGAATTTCACAAACTTAATTGAGCGAGCAAACAATGAAGAAGCCTAGTGGCGAGAGAGAGAGAGAGAGAGAGAGAGAGAGAGAGAGAGCGAGTGAGCGAGAGCGCGGGGAAGAGGGACGACTGCGCAGCGAATAAAATACTTACCTGGACAGCAAGCAAGGAGCAATCGAGACTTCCTTTAGCGGCGGCAAAACTGCTTTTTTACATTCCCCTCGTAATAATTTCTTACCCCGGGATTATATGTCTATATATATGTAGCGTAATACTCTGCGGTGAAACTCAGATACGACAGACGCCCCGTTGGGCATCAAAGACGTGAGCGCGCGTGTCCCTCAGGAATGTCATCGCGACGATCGTGTTTTCTCTCTCTCTCTCTCTCTCTCTCTCTCTCTCTCTCTCTCTCTCTCTCTCTCTCTCTCTCTCGCACTTTGTATTTCTCTTTCTCGCTGCCTCTTTTTCTCACTCTGTATTTCTATATATGCGTGTCTTTCATGCGAGAATGATTAGCCCCGGAATTTTCTCACGTCCTTTGTAATGCGTGTAATCTCTTCTAAATCCAGTCGTACAGGCACCTGCTATGATTAGCTTTGAAATATGATAAACTTACCGGTTCGTTAATAAAAAATGGTCATAAGAAATTCGTTAATACATCATCGTAATGATCGTGTGCGAAGAGTATTCAGTTTGCGAGAGTGTCGAACGGAAGAGAAATGAAAGCGCAGAGAGAGAGAGAGAGAGAGAGAGAGATCCTGCTGAAGTTTGCATCGTTGGAATGTAACAAAAATTTTCTTTTATATTTTTTATTTGTTTATTTCTATTATTATGCAAAATCTTTTTTTGCAGATTTATATTACAAATCTCTGGATACGCATCTTAAAAAAATGGATGCAGGATTTTCGTAGGCAAATTCTGCAAAAAGAAAATAAAGCAATTCGGAAATATTCATTTGCATTGGAATCTAACAATGTAAACATCAATCTTGCAGAGAGAAAGAAAGGGAGGGGAGAGAGCGAGAGAGAGAGAGAGAGAGGTGGAAAAAACGAAAAAAGGCGTCATTACGCAGCACTGGAAATCAGCCGAATTATTATGTACCTACACATCGTTTCCGACGTGACTCTCGATACTTTATGTCGTAACGTTTGCGCGATCGCCATGCCCGTAAAATTCGATGACCTGCCACTAATTTTACACGGGGCTTGCAATCATGCGGCTATCCTTCCTGGCTACCCGGGACTCGGGCTCTTTTCCGCTCGTTCCCGAATTCCGGATTCGCGCTCTCGCCTTTTTTTTCAATAAGTACACAAGACCGGAATTTCCGCTGGAAGCACCGGTGCGAATTTCAACGTGTCATTGTATTTAACGAATACATATGAAACAACAGAATTACTCACTTCGTGAATAGCATGCTACAATAATTTGTCGCAAATTTATTCGGCTGTAATTATTGAATGGAAGCAGCGGTATATATTTTCTTCATCCTTTTTTGCTTTATGCACTGGTTGTAATAACGCAAAGATTGCTAGGATTTTAAAATTATTTGTTTATGACGGCAAAAGGTGGAAAACGCCAAAGGTCGAACCTCATCAAAATATATAAATAAATAAATATGTTTCATTCATGTTTATATTTCATTGGTCTATAAATTCATCTACACACGATTGGGGTTACCTGATGTTGACTATTGGCACACTAAGCTACCATGAAGACGGTCCTCGAAGTGCAATGCCTTCAAATTCACCTTCCCCATATACTTATATATACATGTGTGTATGTGTGTGTGTGCGTGCGTACGTGTCTGTTTCTATGGAGATAGGTGTGTTTATCTTTCGGATTTCAATAACTAGGCTTTTGTGCCTGGATACATTGTTTGCAAATCTATTTGAGGAAGGCAATTTAATTTGAAGGAAAGATAAGATTATTGGAAAATCGTTTGAACATTTATTTGTATGTACATTAACTTGTATACTATACTAACAGAAATAACAATACTATAGTAACAGAAATACATATGTGTGTACATTAACCAAATTTCATTGAAAATATTAATAATTGAAGGAGTTATAAACAATTTCGTGAAAGAGCTTTGAACGTGTGGAGCTCAACGGTGTACTTGATTTTGGCACTCGGTCGGTCTTGAACAAAAAATCGAGTTTTTTTTTCTTAAAATAGATAATAGTGGCTAAGGCTTAATCAAACTTCTTTTATTACTGGGTTGCAATCTTTAAGGCGTCTTCTCACTTTAAACGCTAAAAAGGCTATTTTCAGGAATTTTTTTGAGGGTTTATGTTATAGATATTGATATAAAAATCCTTATACTTAATAAATACATTTTCGAAATGAATTTCAATTTCTTTTATGTATTTATGTAACTCAAACGAACTTTAAACGAGTTTTTCTCGAAAAAACGTTTTTCGACGGCTTGTTGATAAAACCTTCGAAACTACTGAACCGATCCTCCGATCCTTATGAAATTTTAACCACATATTCTTTACAACTATAGCTATAGCGCATATCAAGGATTTTTGAAATTTTGATAGTAAAATATTTTTTTCCCAAAAGCGGTGAAAAAATACGTTTTTTGTTTTTTTTTCTCGAAAATTGTCCGCAATTTTGTTATCTTTGCATATATAAAAAATCGTATGATATGCGTCATTAACATATTGAATCTAAAACCGTTCGATTTTTTTGTTTCGGATGTTCTATCTCCGACATTCTATCAACAGCACAGACCTATCATTTTTTGTGACATTTTTTCAACTACCATTTTCGTCTATAAATAGTAAATTAAGTAAATAATTTTTTTCAAATCTGTTTCGAAAGTGTATTTATGAAGTGTAACAACTTTTATATCAATATCTATAATATAAACCTATCGAAAAAGTTCATAAAAACATCGTTTTTTTACGAATCGAAAATGAGAAGAACCCTTAAAAAAATTGAATTTTTGTCCATTTTTCTCGGGAAAATTACATCATTATTGTTTATTAATAATGGAAAAAATGTTAAGAAAAACGTCGGTCAAGGCTAAACTACTATTACCCTGAATAAATGAACAAAATTTCCCGTCAATCCGTTTATTAAAGTCGTGAACACCGTTTTGGAAAAGAGACATAGTTTTGATAAAAATAATGCGTTAAAAATGTTCCTGGTAGTTCTATCGTTGTAATCATGAGTTTATCTTGATTGCCATTCCTACACCATAAGTCGGACCTTTCTCTTCAATTTGAGTTGCCTCAAGCGACGAACGATTGTTCGTCATTTCCATAGCAGCCTATCCTCTTAATGGAAATAAAAATTCCCCTGATATTAAACTGTTTCCTACGGCCCTCATTCCCGTTGAAATACGGTGCAAGAATTTATCAGTAAAATTTGCTGGATGTGTGAGCTGTGTATGATCATTGAGATACTATTGTCGGAACGTCGAGAACTCGACGAACTAGTGAGCACCAGTAGCTCTGAGCGATACTCGAGGCCACTGACAATCATCTGTCGGGTTTTCCCGGACTGTATTTTCCTGCTTCGTGCGCTTTCAACGGTGAGAAGAGTTGTTGTGCACAGGTGATGTGTGCATATGCAATGCGGAGTTAAGGGGCGAGATCCCTTTATAGCATAAAGATCAGCTTATGGCCGGAAATGAACTCAACATGGAAGCTAAAGGACTTCTTTATTGGCGTAAAATCGCAGATCAGTCGGTAGGTCATTCAGTTACAACATTTTCGAATCTTGATACTTTAAACCCGTTTTTCTGAAAACCATTTTGCCGTGAACCTCGTACAAGATAAATCAAAAACTATTTGCTCGATCGTCTCCAAATATTGCACACTTTTAAACAACTTAATTCCCGTCTATACGACCCTCAAGTCCCGTGGAAATGATTTAAAAAAAACATTTCTTTTATCAAAAATTACTATAGTACAAATTTCATGGAAAATATAACATTTTTTCAATCACGTACCATTTTCCGAGTTCTTACTATTCTTCCCGAGTCGAAATTTTCGAGCCGCGTTCAACCCACAAAATGAAGGCGAGCAGAAATCGGCGTGAGCGGATTATTGGGTATCTAAAGGAGGGTACAATGTTTGAAAGTACCATGCGTTAGAGCCTCCGATGAACCTCCGGCATGGCAGAAAGTAGACTTTTTGACTCAAAGGAGGTCAGTGAGGTTCACAATTGAACCTACGGAACCTCAGGTCGGCCTACTTCGAACGCTCGCGCAGAACCTACTTCCCCCCCTTTCGGCCTACTGTATACTGCTAAACAACAAAATTAATTTATATAGAATCTATTTAAATAAAATAGGTTCTTTCCTTGTCTCACAGCCTACTACGATCATATTTCTTTCAAAGATATTTATATATATTAATAAAGATGAGATTCCAATTAATCTTAATTCGCTTACAATGTACACTGTAAAGCTAAGTGTACTATATGCATAAAATATTTCATAAATCGAAAATAAAATGAACTCCTTAATTGAGAGCTTTACCACAAGGATTTTTCATTGTCATTCGTCATTCGCTGGCCTATAAAAATGATTTTTTTCGAAGAAAATATTTGCCCTATATGCGCCTTGAACCTAGTCCTACCTATTCATAGCTACGCTCCGCTGCCTCTATGCTACCGAGTGCTTATAACATTTTGGTCGCTGATATGGCATAAGAGACCAAATGAATACCTCTAACTATTTGCTGTATCACATAAGCTATATGAATTAGTTAATATGATTGTGATAATTAGAGAGTTTCATCGAATAACATGCTATAGATTTTTCAAACAAACACACATATACATATACATATATATAAAATTCCTCTCTCTCCACCTTCTCTGCCCCTCGCCCCTTTTATATGAGTATTGCAATAAAGATGGAGCATTAGTTCAATCAAATAGAAAAATGGTTAACTCTGAGAAAATTCTATTTAAGGTAAATTAAAAAAAATAACTAGATCCATTCAGTGAACTTAACTAAATTGTTTTTTTTGAACAGATGAAGATGTTGAACTGATGAAACCGAATCACATATTTATTAGGATCAAATAAAATATGTAGTTATTGGACGATATTAAATAGATTTATTTTCTATAAATAATCATTTTTGAAATCAATCATTTTAATAATGGAATGCAATAGGAAAAATTTGGTTCTATGAAAAATCTAGTTAATTAAAATAAAAAAGAATCAAATAGACGCGCGGTTAGTTAATATCATAATTATTTAGCGGAAAAAAATAAAAATATGCTTCATACATACACGTGGAAATATTTTTTAAATTTTCGACGTGCTAAAAATGAAAACAAAGAAAAATCAAACATTTTATTTAAAATCGACCGTAATCGGCCGTCGCCATTTATCAACTCATTATTGAATAAACAAAAAAAAACAAAACGAACAAAAACAAAAAGAAAAAATCGAATGAGGTTGAATTCTAAACCGACAATTTCAATCCTTTAAAACATGAAATAGACTATAATTAACACCCTAACGTTCCATATAGATATCAACATTATATGTTATTTAGATCTACACTGCCAGCCAAAAGTTTTCGGACACTCCACATAATCGCAAAACTTTTGAGCGCAGGATAATTGCCAAATAATGTTAGAGTAATATAATTCATTTCATTTGTTATTTCACGAACATACTATAAAGATGTATATAATTAAGTAATTATACAGAGCTTTATATTATCTTCGTAAACTAATTATAATTCTACCATAAGTTTGCAATGATCCAAAGTGATATTAAGTTTTGCAGTTATCAGAAGCGTCTGAATACTTTTGACTGGTAGTGTATATTAGAATATATTAATACAACCACATATTTCGAGTATAATATATATATATATATATATATATATATATATATATATATATATATATAGTATTATATAATATATACCGTCGCTTGAAAGTTTGGATACACCAGTCGATATTTCTTGCTGCACGAACATAGCTTCGTAAAAAAAAAGATAACCAAATTTACCGAACGGCGTTTTGACGGGAATAAATTCAGCTTTATATTGCTTTTCTGAAATGTTTTTTTATAATTTTCTTTTCGACCTGGTACGCACTTTTATACGTGACTGATTTTCGGCTTTTTTTCGACCATCGAGAATTGGGCGCATGACTTATGCAAAAAAAATTTGTTACGTTTGTCCATGATAAACTTGAACGGGGTAGCAAGAACTCCATTTGCGTGTTTATAAAGTTTTGTACGATTTTTTTCGCAATGTTATTTCATTTTTTGCTAAAAAAGACTAATTCTAGATAATGCAATGTAACTCAAGAACTAGAGGGTTTAAGAAGAAATGTCAAGGACGAAAAACGTCGCGTAAGCTTATACTGGATAGACTGGCATTTTTAAAGAATTTTCCTGTGAGATTTTTTCTGACAGGAAAACGCCCATTAATTATTATTATTAATATTAATATTATTATTATTATTAATATTAATATTATTATATTAATTAATATAATATTAATATTATTATATTAATTACCTATAAAATAATAATAAATCGATATTGAGAAAATTTGATTGTTTTCGCATATTAATATTGCATTAATAATTTGATAAGGGGACGATGTATTTTTTATTAATTTCGTATTATTTTTGTCATCGAACGGGTTACCGATCAGGCCACAATGGAATGATGATGGAGGAGATATCGAATTTGGGCCGAAAGCAGGTTAGGTGGGGTCGAGGCAACAGTTTGAGATTGAAAGCAGGTTAAGGAGACCTGTGCTCTGCACGTTTCACTGAAACTGGGGTCGAGAGAAGGTTTGGGAGGTCTAGCAGAGGCTACCCTGGACCAAGAGGAGGTCTCTTCATGGCACTGAACTCGACAAATGAGGTTTCGTAGGTTCAACGGAGGCTGGCGGCTTATGTATTACAAAAGAAATACGTCCTACGAGGGTTCAGAGGAGGCTAAAAATTTTGACTCGGGTTTGGATTTTAAAGGTTCACATAGAGCGTGTGGGTTTTCGGTATCTAAAACTTCTTGGCTCTGATATCTCAGATCAATGCACCAGGCGCTAAGTTCGAACAACTCAGTCGGTAATCGTCTTTGACACAAGTGTCGTACACCCGGCATTTTTAAATGCAAACGAAGTTTGGAAAATTACAAGATGTAATATGCAATATGTACCTAAGTTTTTATTATGCAGAATAAGTAGTCGCAATACAAAAAAATCTTGATAATCTGCTTATTTTCGGCTGTCTAAAGGGATCTTCCTCCTTAATTCGTATGGCCTCGCTAACGCGCGCGCAACCGGAAAGATCAACGTGGATAAAACTTTTGTGCCCTGCCGTAGCAACATTCCTGAATGACTATTTATTTTGTCGGCGAATGTCGTAATTATGGTAGACTCATAGTGGTATCGGCGGAAAAATTATTGCACATTGGTGTTTCGAAACGTAACACGATTTTGGACTAATTTTCAAATGTGCGTTGGCACGTCTTTCAACTTTGCGATCAGACGAACAATTCGACCTTGGGCAAGACTCGTGAGAATCGAGAGAAAATCTCGCTGGGAAATTCCCGGCGGCGTTTCGATCTAATATCGGTGGGTGCCAAATTGCTCGTCCTGAATGGAGCGCCGCTCTGTTTCCTTCCTCTCTCTCTCTCTCTCTCTCTCTCTCTCTCTCTCTCTCTCTCTCTCTCTCTCTCTCTGTCTCTCTCTCGCTCTTTCTTTCTTTCTCGCACATACTGGTTTTCCTTCGACGTTCCTCGACGCAGGATATTCCCAACGTATATAACCCCCTCAGAATGTGTTAGTGCCCATTTCGTGGACTTTCGGTTCCATCCCACGGAGAAACAGCGAGCACGAATGTAGTTCCAGCTCATCCTTCCGCGTAGGTTTTGGATATCTAACCTATATACATATAATCCGAAGGGAAAGAGTTGGAGCGCGAGGGAGAGAGAAAGAGCAAATCACGGGAGGGTTAGAAAGATAGGGTGAGTTTAGCAAGGGGTTACAAGACAAAATAAATACAATATTATGCAAACGATCGTGGGGTCTGATCGCGAGAGGGCGTTCGCGACTCAAGGAAAGGGCGAGGAAAGAGCGGCAAAATGGAAGCACGGGGGATATGGCAAAGCCTCGGGAATCTCGGGAATCCCGAATAAATTGACACTAAACGGGGGAAGCGTCGCGTGGCCAAGCGAAGCTGAAGAGAAGAAAAAAAGGAACGAGAAAGTCTAGCGCGATGGTAGAACGAGCCAGTGGAGAACGTTGGAGCGACGCCACGATGAAAAGCTCGTCGGTGTGACGCGGAAAAAGAATGAACGAAAAGGTTGCCGCTATTTTTTTTGTCTTGCGAATCGTGTGCGCCTCTATTGCGAGTCGAGAGCGCACACGTCTTATATCCAATATCACCTAACAGCTATTTCGTTTATACGCTCGAAACCCACGGGGTTTTCCTCCGGCACGCAAATACGATATTACCTATTTATCTGTGCTATGGATTACGTATCCGCGTGTATGGGGCTGGTGGGATCGACACGAGCGACGTCATTGCTATTTGAGCCTGCTTTTCGAAAGCTCTTTCTTGAGGTTCTTGCCCCAATCACCCGGAAGAAAGAAACAACACAAATACCCTCATCGTTGGCTAGACTTTTTTCGACACTTCTGCAGCGTGTCTGGCAGTGCAGCGTGAAACGCCTACGTCCCTCGGCGAATCAAATCGTGAGCGTTATTCTGTTTTTTCTTCGAAGATGGAGACGTTGGACTCACTGGAGTTGGAAAAAGATCACGGCAGGGCCGGTTCGGTGGCGAAAAGGAACGGGGGTGTGGTCTTGGCAAATCGCTTGGTGCTGGCGAAAGCACCAGCGCCATGTTCATTTTCAGCCGTTACCCAGCACGGTTTATTATATAGCTACCCCCATCTTCCTCCTTGACACACACACACACACACACACACACACACACACACACACACACACACACACACACACACACACACGCACGCACGCACGCACGCACGCACGCACGCACGCACGCACGCACGCACGCACGCACGCACGCACGCACGCACGCACGCACGCACGCACGCACGCACGCACGCACGCACGCACGCACGCACGCACGCACGCACGCACGCACGCACGCGCACGCACACACACACACACACACACACACACACACACACACACACACACACACACACACACACACACGGCCGTGTACATGCACGTACCAAAAGAGACGTGGTGTAGCCAAACTGCGACGCTTCCTGTCGGGTATGCGAACTAGTCGACGATGAGGAGGTAGAGAACAGGCCCCACGTGTGCACCAAAAGCATCGTCGCCCTGGCACTCTCGGGAATCGACGCTCGTTCTCCACTCTCTCCTTGTCCACCATCATCGACACCACGTTTCACTCTCTCAACATACGTATGCACTACTATGTATGCGCGCATGTGTGTCTTTTTCATTTTCTATCCGTCCTACCACTTCTCTCTTCATCGTCAGAACGAATGCCTCGTAGAAAATTATACGCTCTAAATGGATAATTAAATAGCAGGGCCGAACTGACTGAAAGACTGACTGGGGATGATTGCCGGGTTCCGGTGCGAGCATGAGCCGGGGAATTGCTGCCTGGGGGCACACGTATGCACATACTCACACATACACGAACAGCCATACTCTGAGACATACGTATACTCGTTGGAAGCGAGAAACAGTCGCACGTTCCCCACTGCACGATATGTGTACACGTAATACTCGGAATTGTAACGAACACCTACGCCCATTCGACGGGTATCCCAAAACTCACGGCTCGTGCAGTGTATCGCGTAGGCCGACGCGGGATTTATAATTAGACCGTTTCCCACAGTTATCGAGGTGGTAGAACGCTCACCGAGCACCGGGAGGCAGTGAAAAGTTTAGTTTTTATTCGATACAATCATTTTTGGTAGGTCCTTGGTCAATAATGAATTTAGCATTTGTCATTGAACACATTTTCGATGAATACCGAACTACCAGGCTGCTCGTCGAATACCAGCTACTCGTAGGTAATGTACGTTATCCAAACATTACGAAAGTGAGGATATCGGCCCGATTGACTTTTAACCAAGAGCTGGAAACGTGGTCCGTAAGGAACACCCCTTCCGTACTATATCGAAGGAAATATCCAATTGCGTGCTAGGCACGAAATAATACACTCGACTTACCTTGTGGCGTCTTCGTGTCTTTGAAGATAACGTCCTATCATCCAGGTCTTTCAATTCACATTTTATCGGACTGTAAGCCGCGATCTTTTGGCTTCGCTCTCTCAATTCCCTCACTATCGAGAATATCGGAGTGAGAGTGAGAGACAAAGAGAGACAGGAGGACTCGCTATTTCGTACACAAGATTAGTCCAGCGCGATCCTCACGTTCAGAGAACCCTCCTCGAGTCGTTTCATTAGTGCGACACAATCGAGTGGTCGTGGCACTACATGTAACTTTGGAGGTATAGTAGCAGCATGTACAACCCCTCGCCACCTACATGCCCGGAGGGGTTGGCTCCTGATAAGCCAACAAGCGGGTAAGCTCACTCGCAGCCTGGACTAATCAATGAAATTGGGAGACAAAGCCGGTGGCGGCCAGTTAGAGACGTCAGGGTAGGTGAGGAGGAAAGCGGCGGGGTCGGAGGTCAGTACGGCCGAGGTGTAGATCGAACAGCCTCGTCCGGACCACTCGACCTTAATCGGGAAAGACCAGCAATCGGCTATATCTACCGAAAGGTCATTCGATTCTGAAGAACTGTACCGAAATGAAAGGGGCGTTCGTTGATAGGTGCTATATGCTGTGAGGAGTAGACTAGCCCACTGTACCGTTGAGTTAAGTAGATGTGGCGCCTCCTCACATCGAGGACTTTTTCTTCTACCAACATTTCCCATTTTGTCGAAACTAACTAATGACTCTTGGAAACCGCATTGTAGTCGTCTGGATAGTGAAAACGTTGGTTCACATTTTTGCTAGCCTGGCTCATCATCTTTCGCCGCTTGGTAAAACTTTCAATCTGAGCTAACTCTTACGCGTCAATCGTCAGATCCAAAGGATATGCGCGTAACGCACGCAAGAACAGAGGCTGTAAAGCCCTGGCTACCGTCCACCCAGCTCGAAGTAAGCTTAATATGTAGTATTTGTAAGCCAGAAGGCATTCGCCATCGCAGCCGATCAGGGGTAGACAGAGTCGCGTGATAATGACAGGTCTGGGTATCACGGAGTGATTGAGGTGGTCGCGTCACAGAGACCCCGTTTCAACCACGCCCTGCCCAACAATCCGCACAGTTTGGTTCTACTGTTCCAGAGCCTGTGGAACAGCGAAATCCTGAGAATCCTGTCCTACCAACGTAATACCAATTCTGGTAGCTCGCGCGTATCGATTTCTCCGAAACACGATAGCACCTACGCTCCAATAGTGACACCGGGCAAGTTATCCGCTCCAGGATCAAGGCTGTTTCGCTCACCTGAGAGCATTTCATCGCCAAGGGATCTGGAAGATTCTACGTACAATTATCAAATTTAGCAAATAATCATGGGCATTGCTCGATCCGAAGTATATCTACTGTCTTGGATCACCATAGAAGAGGTGTCCCTTTTTCATGATGGACTCTGATTATCTTAAGATCCAGAGATGATTTTCCTTCCGTTATACTCAACGGTACACACGCACGGTACACATACTCGTTCGTCCTCACTTTTGCGCAATGAGTAAGCAGATTTTTGTCAGAAGATATAATTCCATGAGAGCTATGTCCACGGCATACGGGACTCGCCTTGCTTTGCCACACCAAGTGTTAGACCAGACATGGTAGACACGAAAAAAGAGACGCACTCAAAGAGGGACAAAGAGAGGACAGGCATTCGGAGCCCGCCCGCGGCATACCATCTTCGAGTTTGGCTTATCTGGCATATCGGGTCGACCCTGCCAGTATAGCACGGTATGTGCTCTTCGTGGCCGTGTAGTTTTGAGCTCAAACGTTTTGAGAGACGCATACCTACTCGAATTCCATTGTATTTCCTCTACTGATTACACGCGCTAAGGTTACACGAGACGTGGTCACATCGTGGCCGTTTTTTCATTATCGTCCGGGCGAGCACAGTCATGTATACGGGCATATGGAGTCGGTTATAACTATGTGCGTAGGATCTTCAATCACGTGAGAAATCTCTAGCATGACATCGCTAACGGCATTGAAGTATTCGTCTCATTCGTTTCACAATCTTCAACCGACTACGCTAGAATTCCGTTCCCATAATGTAATTTAATTTCAAGGCACGAGCTATTTTCATCTCTTATAGCCGAAGAAACCTGGGGTATCAAATCCGGGCTTGTCCGATTATCTTCCCCGCGAATCCTTGGTGAAAACTGACAGTCGACCAAAAAGAAAAGAAGGCTCTCCATTATACATCCTGGCCCGGTTTTTCTCCCTGCTCGTTCTTGTCTGCCCGCCGATTCCTCTCTCATCTCGAGTGACTGTAATAACGGCACATTAGAGGATTTTACCGCGAAAATTGAATAACCTCGAGCTGGTAACGAGGTTATTGGCCGTTCATGGAAATGCGGGCCCGCCCTTGCTACAGCTTCTCGTACTGCAACGATGCCTCAACCTCTCCGCAGACTCCCAGGAAACAGGCAACGTCGAAGAGCTGTATTCCACGGCCGAGAGAACAGATGGAATGGAGGTATTAGGGGTGAGTGACGCGCTGACGGCCCTCCTACTCACTGTTCTCCTCCTCCTCCTCTTCCTCAACATCCTATCATGTCCCTCATTCTCGTCGCCTTCGTCATATTGTCCTGGCTCGCTTCTTCAATCCCAATCCGTTGCACACTATCCCAACCTGAAGCTTTCCTCCTCTTCCTCCAACCGTTCTTCCTCTTCACTGGAAACAGTTCTCTTCCATCAAATAGCGCGACCAAGCTAATCCCGTTGGGATCCGCTTGGCCCCGACAAGCGACGAATCGGCTGGTATTCTGTATCGAGTGAACTCTCTGTACGTGAGTCGCTAAGGTACCCGCAGCAGGTAACCGGAGGATTCACCGAAAGTCAGAGATCCGCCACCTTCTCAACCTCCTCTCCTCATTCTACGTATTCGTATCTTGACATGGAGTTCTGGACACCATCGTCGCGTAACCTCGCTCCCCCTGACCTCTGTATACTTGCTCTCTCCCTCTCTCTGGCGAAGGATCGAACGTAGAAGCGTGATGACGAGGCGCGATCTCCCGGTGCTAGGGATCTGCTTTGCTCCCACGCCCTCCCGAACGCCCCACTCGTTAGTCGGAGTCAGCAACTCGGTCGTCATCGACGTGTCATTCAGGACCGTACGAGAACACCACGTTCCTCTACCCTTCTCGGTCTCACACGACTGTTAACTCTCCCGCACGAGGCTTCTCTCTCATCCTGACATAGCCATTCTCTGATGCAGCATCAGCAGCCGTAGAACTTTGGTGCGACGAGTTCGATGGAACGAGGCACTGCACTATTACTGACAAATTGACAAGAGAAAATGCTGGCATGGGAGAAAACGAAATCACGATCGTTTTCACAGAGATTGGCAAAATAGAAGGTCGGCGTCTCTTATTCTAGGCATCGAAAATCAATAGTATTTCTAAGAAAAATAATATTCCACATTCGGAGAACGAAAAACGTACGAGTGCAAAAAAGGATGGGTTCAATGTGAACGTCGACGATGAGAACGTGAGATAGGTCGCCATAGGATGGGGATAAGAAATGGAGAAAATGTTAGTGCACCACGAAAGGGTCGTCTCAAGGCAATCGGCCTAAACTACGGACTCATTTACACACTTAGCCCCCTTCGAGTTTTCCCCCTGTTCTATTCCATCTCGCGTTTTACTCTCCTCTTTTGCCTTTTCGCCAACTCCTCCGCCTCGCAAAGACCCAAATGGTTTTCATATTGTCTTTTTACCGCTCATTTTCGTTTTATCGCTTGTTTGCCGGGGCTCCACGTCTTTTCGATGCTACCACGGGACTGTTCGCCGTATTCCCCAGCGCTGTACCAACGCAGCCTGGAGGGTTAACCCTCTGTTCCGAATGGATTAATTCTCTATTCTTCGTTCGCTCGTATAACGCACACATATACATCCACGTTTGCATAGTTTGAAAAACCGTGAAACCCCTCGGTGCTTTGTAATTTTCTACTGGTCCTGAAGGTGTCTATTGCATAATTTAGGGCCGTAGAAACATCGAGATCGTTTTGCTAAGAGAGCAGAGTGATTAACGCCCCGGAGAATTGTTTCTTGGAAGGATTCGTATGTTTAACGAATCGCTGGATAAAATTTCGTCCCTAGGAAGAAAAAAGTAAACGTCAGCTGAATGAAGAAACAAAGAACTTACAAGACTCAAATTTCCCACCGCTCCCGTGTTTGATTCATTACTTATCGCCGCATAGAGAGTCAGGCTTCTCTCCTCCTATACGACGGTGTATTCCACCATGACCAGATATATTTCCATTGGGTGAGAGGGTGGAAAACCCCTTCGGGTTTGCTGTAGAATGTGCAGAGGTTGAGGTATGAGGACGCGTCGAGGCAGGAGTCTCAGCAGGACTGCTACCAGCACTTAAGACTATTGTTTTCTATGTAATTGGATAGCTCTTGCTCCCTCGCTCTCTCTTCTCTCCCGTCCCTCTTCTTGGTCTTCCCCTTTCCTTCGTCCCGTTCCTGCTGGTGGAGCAGCGTTCTCACACCCGCGCAGGAGGAGGGCCTTCCTCTTATCCCTTGGGCCACGAACCGACGGCCAACCTGGGGGAAAAGGAGCATCAGATCTGGATTGTATGCACACATACCTTGAAGACAGATCTTTAGTGGTGTGAATCAAAAGAGCTTACTGTAGTTTGCCCTATATATTGGATCCTTTGCATTATGCTCTTTCGCTAACCAGCAATCCACAAAATATATGTATGAATACAGTTGGGTCAAGCGGAGGACGATGACATAGTCTCTTCCCTCTGCACCGGACATTTATCTTGATTGTTTTGTGTATACGACAAGTACAGTTAGTTCTTCACACAAAACCAAACCCCTAGTTTCTACGGGAAGGATACGGAGACAATATTCTCCAGAGTGAGGGAGAGAGAGAGAGAGAGAGAGAGAGAGAGAGAGAGAGAGAGAGAGAGAGAGAGAGAGAGAGAGAGAAATACCGCTGCATTCTACTAACTGAACATATATATGTGTATATACAGTTCACATTATTATAGAAGCAATATACGATAGGTCGGGCTGACGCGCGCCAGCACGAGCCAGGAAGCAGTCACGACGCGAGAGCTTTCGTCGTTCTCTCCTGCTCCTGGTTTCTCGTTGGTCGTTATACTTCCGGCAAACCGGTGTGTTTCAACACCGGAGAGTTCTCGTACACCTGCTTCCTCTTATTTACAACCTCTCATGGACACGGTGCGCCCCAACAACCTCGCACACGGAGCACACTTTCGATTATCGTCTAGTGAAGACACACATACTCACGTGAATTCGTGGGAACCGTTGTCAGACACTTTACAACGTTATCGCAAGGCTCTCGTAGAGGTCCAAGGACGAGGTGGTCCAATGTGTCGGAGGGAAAATGTCGCAGCTTGTTCAAAGTATAATTCGCTCGATGAAATAGACTTATAGACTCTGGCAATATCGTTGAGAAATGACAGCGAGTCCTGACCGGGCATGAGCGTAATTGTCACTTCGTATTAAAAAAGTAGCTGTGCACCGTTGGCTATTGCGGCGTAGCCTGGCCGAGCAAAATGCTCTCAAAATGGTAATCAATTGTCGAGATAACGATCGACCATGTTGGAGGGATCGAAAACAAATGTCTGCGCTTGTGACCAGCATAGCGTAAAAAATGATAAAAAAGACACTGACGGACTAAGTAGATAAGAATTTGTATTATGCAATAAAACAGAGGGACGCATGGTAATCAACATGTCAATGTGTCTGAAATGAAATATGGCTCTTCACGGACTGTCTTTGCTATTAATTAAATCGTCATTGAGGGCGAACTGTGGGTTGTACTTTCCGAGTTACTCGACTGGACTGCGACAAAGTATCTCTCTTTGTCATTGCAATTCGCTACTCCTCACAAACTTGTGACAACAGCCAGAACTCGTCTTCTACCCAAAGTGGCAG
>OZ023312.1:53476336-53534127 GCA_964007375.1 Ophion obscuratus
AGAGAGAGAGAGAGAGAGAGAGAGAGAGAGAGAGAGAGAGAGAGACTACAGAGCAGAAGAGCTCTCCCGAGCATGGCTCACCTCCAAGAAACATGATCTACCGTGCCGCCGGGCTTGCGGGCTGTGGCCGCGCTACCGCGGTTTCCAAAAATACCGCAGGGCTTCGACAAAAAGTACACGAACGTTCGGCTGCCCCACCTCCCCTCCTCCCGTCTCTCAGGAGCATATACGTAATATAGTACACATGGATGAAACCAGAGAGACTCCAGGAGGGGGCAGAGAAATGTTGTTCATCCGTGGGCTGGTTGGGTGAAGGGGGGTATGAGAGGAGGTCCGAGGGGATCGTAATACCCGAAGCACCATGTGCTAATTATGTAAAAATATGATGCGGTATGGGAACGTAGTTTCCGACGCTTTTGTGTGGCCGACGATACTTCCTCTCTCTGTCTATCCTTCTCTCTTCGTGTTCCTCTCAATCTCGCGACCATGCGCTGCCGCTATACCACCGACACCAAACGCTTATACGCGTAAACATAAACATATCGAGTACTTGCGACCAAAAGGACGCGCACCTCCGCGTGTACCCCACAATAAAGCGTCCTGGACTACGACCTTTTTTGTTGTCGAACCGTACTTCATACGTTTTGCAGCCGAACAACATAGCGTCGCAACGGCTTCCTGGTCGTGTTACCAGAAGCTTTTTTCTTCCGCCCTCCCTCCTCCCGAAAGCTGCCTCTTCATTCACAGCGCGCTTCACGAGCACACCGGAATATTACCGAGAGGACGAACGCGCCCTGCCGAATAAAAAAAGCGCTAGCGAGAGAGGGGAAATAGAGGGCGGGGGGGATACGGTACGTTGTGGGACACGCTGGGGTCTTATAGCTTTGCCGAAGAGTTTGCGTGATGTACACGGGTTTGCAGCATCGATATACACACTCTGAAATAAGGTATGGATGGTATTTATAGACGTACAGCTCGCAATGGCGAATTTACGTGTGTGTGAAAGGACGTCTCGAATCATCGGTTTTGGGAACAGGTCTTCAAAATGACCTTTGTACAATTACGCTTACATTTATCCAAAGCCGATATCGAAGGCATTGGAATTCACACGAATCTTAATATCGGGACATTGTGGTATGAGGTATGAGGACGGTCCTGAAAGTCGAATGTACTCAGAATGATCTCTCCCCATCCATACGATGAAAGAATATGTTCTGCTTCGAATAAAACGCCGCAATCCAGGGTTCTCAAGGCCTCTTATCATGTGAGTTACGCCTCTTCGTCTGTTGCGAAATGATTCACGTATCTCCTAGTATCGACTCGGGTATGATGGAGGAGTTTCGACCTCTGATACGGTGCATTCGTGCGTTTCGAAAGGATCGCTGGCTATTTCCATCGCGTGTCTCGCGTAGACGCTATCGAGAGAGGAATAGGGAGAGAGAGAGTCAGGAAGATGCTGTATCGATCCTATCTCATTCACGAGTGCATTTCCTCGGACTTTGTGTATTAGAAACTACCGTCTCAATCCTTTTTCTCCTATTTTACGTCCCTCATGGTCTCGTCTCATATAATGTGAATAAAACAGGTATAAATGTACACTTGCGTGTGTTTATGTATACTCGCAAGGGATGACAAGTCGGGTAGAAAGTCTCGCCGGCTAGCGTTGCAGAAAATGTGTACGCGTATGTATAGACGTCGAAGACGTCGAGTCAGAGAGACGCAAAGAATTTTCACTAGTGTGGATCTCGCGTCCTTCTGCTTCAAGGGCATGGATATATGTATATCAAAGATGAAACGGTCGTGTACGGTAACCGCAACGCATCTGCGCCGATGCACCTCGTGATAAAACCCTTGCTGAAGAGAGAGCGAGAGAGAGAAATACGCACACACGCACACACACACACACAGAGAGAGAGAGAGAGAGAGAGAGAGAGAGAGAGAGAGAGAGAGAGAGAGAGAGAGAGAGAGAGAGAGAGAGGCAAGAGCGACGGAGAGAAGACGGCGCATCGGGCACTTCGGTCCTTGTATCTCCTACTATCAAGTAGATTTTTTTTTTCGAAGAACATTTTTTTGCCCCTCTTTTTTACTACCTCGTGCTGCAGTAAATAATATTTCGCAGGTGCGCGTTGGGGATTCTGCGAGGTTGTAACGCTTCGGAACTACATCGCTATTCGCTTTTTCCAACATAAGCGAACATACTAGCTACATGTATTTACACATCCATACGTATCGTATCGATACATACCGTTTCCTTCCCAACGCACATGCACATTTGGCAATTCATTCCTAGTCGTTTTTTTCAACTGGTAGAATCGAGAGAGGGAGCCGATACGCCTTGCCGCATTTATATAGAAATTCGTCGAAAAAATGTATCATCTCTCTTGCTGACATATGTTATCTTTTCTGTCCTTTCAGCATCCTTATCCGTCGGAAGATCAGAAAAAACAGCTGGCACAGGACACGGGGCTGACGATCCTTCAAGTCAACAATTGGTGAGTGCGCTCGTATAATTTTTTTCTTCTTCTTATTTGTATGTGAGTTTTCTTTTCACCGATTACTTCGCGAGCCTTATCTACGCAGGGCATCACGAAGTGGTCGTGTCGGTCCCCGGCAATGTATAACGGCGTTTCGCGGCTCGCCAGAAAATCGTTGCCGATCTCTCACACGTCAATTAATTATGTAGCCGCACTCGCGCATACCGTATATCGCGATACCTTCGATATTTTTCTCGCGCCCGCGCTGTCTTTCTCGTCTTTTCTTAGTCTTGTCGAGGCACGCCAGTTTCAGATAGGAAACGTGTAAACATTGCTGTAGAGACGGCGAGGACTGCGGTTGAGGAGAAGACGGAGAGAGTGGAGAAAGAAAGAGAGAGCCCATATATGCAGGAAAAAAGATAGAGGAAGAACGCGAAGGAGAGAAACGAACAAGTGCAAAGGAGAGAGCGCCATCATGTACCAACTCACCGTACTTTACGTCTCGCTAATCTCCCGATGCTGAAGTGCCACATCGTGTTATACGTACTAGAACGCTATTATGTAGCGACTTTACGATTTTCGGTATCTGTATCGGGGACCTGGTATGCGCCCGCTCCTGAGAGCACACGACGAAAGGTGCGCCGCCCTCGTTCTCAAGATAATCGCACGTGTAGTATGCGCGGTGCATTCATATAGTGGTAGGAGAGCTGAATGTGCGGACAAGTGGATACGTTTATTGGCCTCCGAAAAAGAACGCGGTCGATAAAATTATACCTCGCCGAATTGGCTGCTAATTTTCATTACAGTAGTGTACTTCAACAGGAGCATTGTCTACTTGTTCCCATAAAGAATCACCGCCCCATCAAACAACAAAATATACTTCATTATATTGATTTTAGCGTTTCTTCGTATGCCGTTGCTGCACAGCCTTCGGCTCAGTAGCCCATGCAGAAATTTTTTGGGGACTCCCCAGATCCTACCAGATCCCTATGGGGATTTGATAGGGACGCCCCAAGTAAGGAGTCCACACTGGAATCCAAATAGATTTGTTGGGGATTCCCCAGATTCTACCAGATCCTTATGGGGATTTGATAGGGACGGCCCAGGTAGGGAGTCCACATTGGAATCCAAATGTATTTGTTGGGGACTCCCCAGGTTCTACCAGATCCTTATAGGGATTTGATATGGACACCCCAGGTAGGGAGACCACATTGGAATCCAAATGGATCCTGGGCTGTTTCCACATTAACGTGGTTTGAGAATTTTTTACCTGAAATTATATAAAATGGGATTTCGCGACGCTCTGTAAAAAATCATTCTTTGATGGTCCCGTGCACAGATTTGCTTGGGAGTTTCAAGATGCACCAACGTGTTTCTAGGAATTTGTTAGGATATCGAATACTACAATATATAATTATATTCTTTAGTAACTTCTTTACTTTAGTGCTTACCTGCTTACCCATATTGTATATTTATAGTTTGTTATGGGCTAGTATTTTTTATACGAATAAAAAAACTTATTATAAATTTTAATATGCACACTTTTTGAATTTTTAATACTTGTGCGCATGAAAATTTGTTTTGGATGTGACGGCAATCGGGTTACGATTGCGTCCGCGGTTTATCGCTGTGGGTGTGGAGTTTTGTTAGAGCGGCTTAAATGAGGTTTTAAAAGAAAATTAAATGTAAGTATGAAATCATATTTTTATAAACATGATATCTATTACACATTCGCTTAAGTTTGTAGCCCGTAACAGCAATTTCCACCCGACCCGGTGGATTTTTCATCGGGATCCAATAAGGATTCCCCATCGGGATCTAACAGGGATTCCTTGTCGGGAGCCAATAGGAATTCCCTATCGGGATCCAATAAGAATTCAGAAAATCGCTTCCGACAAAAGAAATTCGTGTCGTCGTTGAAAAGCGCGCGACGATCGAATTACTGCGCAATCGTGATCGTAAAATTTATTTACTCCAAACACGCGTCGTATAAAAATAAGTCGGATTTGATTTAAAAAACTGTGCGCGAATAAATAATCCACCAACATGAACGAGAACTTATGAGAAATAGATTTAAAAAAGATAAATAAATAGTAAAGAACCGCGCGTTAAATTTTATATAGTATGAAAAGTATTCAAAGAATATCCCGCCCATAACTGCACAAGTATTTTTGCTTAATAATAGTATAAAAAGTGTATAAAAACTACGTTACAGCATAAAAAGTATTTAAAGTATTTTTAAAAAGTTCATAAAGTATAAAAAGTACTCGAAGATATAGATATAAGATATAAGTATTCGAAGAATACTATACAAAGCACTATAAATATTCAGTATGGGTAAACAATTGAAAAAAAAAACAAAATAAGTATATTGTAGTCTTCGATATGTACTCCTTTGTAAACAATAAATTGATCTCTTTAGTGTATCGATGCTTTTATTTTTTGTAGCATTTTGGGCTTACAGAATGCGATATAATCGATCAAGCATCGTATCGGATTCCGTTTAATACTGTGGGGAAGCTTTAAGATTCTTACATTGGATTCCGATGGGAAATCCCTATTGGATCCTAATAGGGAATCCCTATGGAATCCCTATGGAATCCCGATAGGAATCCCTACTGGATCCCGATGGGAATCCCTTTTGGATCCCGATGGGAATCCCTTTTGGATCCCGATGGGGAGTCCCTCTTGGAATCCGATGTACGAGCGTGACGTTTCCTGATAGGGATCCAATGGGGTGTCCCGTTGGATCCCTATCAGGGAATAGGGAGAAGTAGGGGAATCCTATAGGATTCCAAACACAATTTCTACCTGGGAGTCGCCCGGTGAACCAGTATATACGGCCTACCCATCCAAATATTGTTAACATGGGGAATTTTTTCGGATAATACTCTTCATGTTTCCAACCTTCTGGAAGGGCTGAGAACATTCAATATCGAAGACCTTTTTACCATTAATGACGCGGAGGTTTTACATACCAGAATATTCTCGGTATAAACCGGGCCGGATTAAATGAAAAGTCTTCGAACATCTTTGGGGTCTCGGGGTTCCTTGATGGTGGGTTCGGATGATATTATCCTTGGAAAACGCGTGTGACTAATTCCTTGCCCGAATCCGGCTTTATGTTCTCTCTTCGCCTCTCTCTCTCTCTCTCTCTCTCTCTCTCTCTCTCTCTCTCTTTCTCTCTCTTTCCATGTCTCTCGAGGCAAGATAGCGAAGGGGTTAAAACGAGGGCTGAGCGACAACGACGATGACGACGAAGACACGACGGTGAAGCCTGAAGAGCAGAGGGACTGTAAATTTCTCAGAGGGCGTCTTCGTCAAGGAGCTTAAGAGAGGCGTATCGGGGCTTCGGTGTCGCCACGAGGGGACCTCAGAGTCTCTCTCTTTCTCTCTCTTCGTTGTCGTTCTCCAACTTCTCTTCGTTGTCATCGTCGTCGTCCTACCCGCCGTCTCGTACGCAACCGACAAAAGGAGCACGAGCCTACAAACTGTGATCCGTTAGGGCTTTTCCCGTCGCACCGCAGTCCTGATGGATGCTTTTGCTTGCCACCTGCTACAACGAGGGAATTATGTCGCTCTACTGAATACGCGCTCAAGATAAAAAAAAAGAGAGAGAGAGATAGTCAGACTTTTGCGAGCAACACGCTAAGGAGGTCTTTCAAGAAGTGAAAATAGTGGAGTAAGAAGTGCAGTATACCAAGCGGAAGGGTTGGGATCGTAAAGGCCTGGAAGGGTATACGAAGGAACATTGAACAAATACAGTCGATCTGGATGTCGGCGATACAGAAGCGCCGATCTTTGGTTTTTTTCGTTCAGATAGGGATAGAGGGGCGGGGAAGAGGGGGGGGGGGTGAAGAATCAATTTCAATAGTCTTTGACGTTTATCAGACTTCATATTTTATCCACACGGCTATATATATAGTCTTTTTTTTGTTACTTCAATCTCTCTTCTAGCTGCGTGGAATTTCTGTCTTTCGAGGTTGATTTTCCCCGGGAGCGGAAACGAAAATTCTATGTTTAGAAAGAGACGGGCATTTGAAATAATTCCGCATGACGTTGGTCTTTACGGGTACGCGTTAGCATAACTCGAAGTTCGAGAGTGAGAAAGAAAGAAAAAGAGAGAGAGGAAGAGAGAGAGAGAGAGAGAGAGAGAGGGGGGCGGCAGGGAGGGAAAGAGACAGAGAGACACACGAAGAGAAACAGAACCAAAAGCGAAGGAGAGAGAAAAACAGACAGAGACAGAGAAATCACCATATATAAAGTACATATGTAGTGTATGCAAGTTTAGCGCAGCGCCCCCGTCGACAGTTCCAGTGAATCAAATGCGATAGCACGTAATAGTGGCGTGAGTGGATTCGCGCTTCATTCTACATAGGACGGCACTATCTCTCTCTCTCTCTCTCTCTCTCTCTCTCTCTCTCTCCCTCTCTCTCTCTCTCTCTCTCTCTATCCATTTCGTATCTTGAGAGGCTTTTCGCAAAGATTTCCGCGCGGGATATAAAACGCCAAATGAACGGCCGGGGACACTTACATAGGATACGGAACGAGCCGGGCCTCGAGCGTATATACCGAAAAACATCGTGCGAGATATGTCTTGCGCGCGCGCTATCGTCACGCGAAATTCGCGCGAACGTCTCCCTTTCTTAACTCGGGAATTTCGCTCCCTCCCATTTATAAATAAAATCGTACGTGAGCCTGTGTATATTACACGCATCATTATTATTGTTGTTGTACGGAAGATACAAGTGTACGTGCACGGAGATGCGGTAAATTTCAACTCGACTCGCTTTCACAGCTTCGCGAGAGTTTACAGTACGAGCCCCAAATCGATGCAAGCCCAGAAATTCGCGCGCGTTTTTTCGTGTGCGCGTTCTCTATTCATCGAATTTTTTCAATAATTTTCATTTCTTCTCGTACTCGCCTCAAGTTCGTTGACCAAGAAAATTCTCTTCACTCTTCTCTAGCTCGGTTCCAAATGTAACGCTGGTGGGCAGGTGGGGCAGAAATCAAGTTTCGCGGGAAGTTTATATATGGACTTCGGGAATTTGTTTTTCTTTGGAAAATAAATACTCTTGGATATGAGTCTCAACGAATTTTATTCTTTTATCAATGAAGAGTAAACACCAATTTTATTTATTTGAAAAAATCCAAAATGGCGGCTCCATGCTGTGCACCATGCACGGCGTCTTTTGGTCTGCGCGGGGCGCTCCACAGCCTTGCCGATTCGTTTAAAACAAAAACGGGTAAACAATTATTAAACTAGACTGAGTTTGGAGGGCCTTAACTCTTTTTGTTTTCTGAAAAACCTCAGGACAACAAAATGGCAGTTGTTTGAAAAAAAAAATCTTAATTTTTGTGCCCTGTTTTTTTTTGCTTCAACGGACGAAAAAAAAATCTGGATCAATTTTTGACAAATATCGCTTCCTGATAGCCCCGAAAATTGAATTTCCTTTCAATGGCGCAGAAATTCATGTGAATCGGTTCATCCGGTGAAGCTGTGGAGCGCCCCGTGCGCTGAAAATGGCAGTTTCCAGAATAAAGCATTTAAAGTTTAACGTTATAAAAAATCATCTCCAAGGTTTGTTTCTGACAACCCAAACAAACAAACCTACGGGTTATAACTATTCCAAGGATGCAAATTATGTTAAAAAAAACGAATTTTTCATCGTCATGAACCGTAATCTATCCTTAAGGAGAGGGCTGCTCCCATTCCGCGTGGTAACGCATCTCGAGGGATTCGTAATCTTTGGGCACGCTCACGCGCTCATTTAGCTTCTCATTACGTTCAACGATTACCGCTGCGCGTATATCACTTTGCTCATCTCGGTTTTGCCAGACGTTTACCACAGCTACAGCTGGTGATTTTTTCTTTTACGTCAAGGTTTGAAACCAAGGCATATATATATACAGGGTGAGACACATAAAGTGTCACAGAGCAATAGCACTCCAACTATTGATCATATCCAAAAATGTTTTAGACAAAAGTTCCAGTGTTCGAGCAGGCCGCCATACTGGACCACCCTTTTTTCATCGGTGGAGGCGCTGAAGCTACGTCAAGGTCAACTCCACTTTTTAAAATGGAATGGTATATTTTTTTTCAACCATCTTGTGGAGCACTTCAAGTCGCATAAAAACATTAGGGGGGCAAAGTCGTTCAAGGGCATTCGACGACAACTATTACAATGAAATACGAATCTAAAAATCTCGGTTCACTACCGAATATTTGGTAGTGATCCGAGATATTTAGATTTGTATAATCGATACTGACCTTGAATGACCTTGAACGACTTTGCCCCCCTAATGTTTTTATGCGACTTGAAGTGCTCCACAAGATGGTTGAAAAAAAATATACCATTCCATTTTAAAAGTTGACCTTGACGTAGCTTCAGCGCCTCCACCGATGAAAAAAGGGTGGTCCAGTATGGCGGCCTGCTCGAACACTGGAACTTATGTCTAAAGCATTTTTGGATATGATCAATAGTTTGAGTGCTATTGCTCTGTAATACTTTATGTGCCTCACCGTGTGTACAGGGTGGATCAATAACTATTAGCACCTTGGATATCTTCGAAACTATAAGATTCACAGAAATATTTGCTGAAATGAAATTGCACAGTACGAAAGGGGCCATCCGATAGCGATAATAGTTTTTTTGCAGGTGGAGGTACTTTGGACATTTGAAGGTCAACTCCATTTTTTAGAGACAACTAGAGATGGTTGGTTTTGACATTCGACTGTCTGATTTGACAATACATGTCTTCCTCAGAAGACAAAGATGCACTAGCACTGGTGCAACTTGCAGAGGACTAGACGTTACTGGTTACATCCTGTACAGCAAAAAAACCGAAGATAACATACTTTTTAAAATAATGGAGGATCTACATTATTATCCAGACGGTTCTGTAGAGGTGTATAGGATGTCTCCACCATGTATAAAGGGAGGACAACACCGTAACAGCCCATGATCGACCGTTTTCTTTGTTTTTAAAGAAAATAATAAAATACATGGTCAAACGAACTTTTAGGCTGTATTAGGTAGGTATATATTGAAGTATGTAAAAAAATGTATTTGTCAAAAAATACAAAACGGCGGCGCACGAGTCGCTATAGCACTACTGTTCTTAGCCAACCCTGTCTACGGCTCGCAAAATAACTGTCCTAAATTTAATCCTGGAACTAAGAGTGAAAATATTCGTTAATTATATTAGTTTTAGCAGTCAAGTACGGGTAGAAATTAAAAAATAATTTTAGAAAATATTGAGACAAGTTTGAAAAAAAAGTTGGTTTTTTCGTCCATAATTTTGATATAAAAAGTGATATATTTTGCACAATTTTTATTTAATCGAAAAAAGCACTCGCCCTTGAGTGTTAAACCAATCTGAGAAGCTACAGTTCAAATTTTCAATTCGATTGGACCAAAATTGTTCGAGTTCTGCTGCGTGCCCGCGCCCCGTCGCTTCTGTATATTTTTTATTCCGACGTTTCTATGCATTTTGTACGGACGTACAATGGAAGCGCGCCGCGTCTTCGCCTCGTCCTTGTCCGACGTCTCTTCTGCGTGGCTTGGGCCTTAAAAAACGTTTTTAAAATTAAACTGAAGCTTATGTATGAATAAAGTGAAAAGTTTCATACCTACACCTAATCTGCTATGCCAGGACCTTCCTCTTCTTTCCGATACAGCAAAATCAAATCGACCCAGCAAAATAGAAACCTCCCTTAAGTCTGATCGTAGTCGATTCCACACAATATCCAAGAATGTCGGGTCCAAATTTGAAAAACATCTGTCCATCCGTTCTCGAGATATCGTGGGCGCCTTTTTTTGAAATCGTGTTGCGCAAAAAAAAACAACCCGTTCAATCCTCACGAGGATATTTTCCAAAAACGTAACGCGACGCATGGTCTTGCGCTATTTTTCCTCACGAAGGTCGTCCCTCGCGCAGAAGGAAATTACATTCATGACCGAATTATAATTCACTCATTCATCCTCGCGAGGTATTCTAATTAGCTAGACTGTTTCTAAGTCGGTGCTAGAGAAATGAACGTGCCTACGCGCATCTCCGCGATACCGGATATAGATACGGGAACTCCGAAGCTGCAGGAGGTAGCCACACATACGTACGTATGTTACATATGTGTGGCTGCAAGGTGTATCCTGCGCATAGGCGGTGGTACACATCGAGTGCTCGCCAGCACAAGGACGCATTATTCCACTCGTCAAACGGGCCGGTCGAGCCCTTTTGGGCTTTAGCAGTACGCGGCAATGTGCACGCGGTAGTAGTAACAGGACGTTTCGGGTGCCGAGATCCGCGATGCCGCATAGCCACACACGCTCTAATTACATTACGGAAACATGAGAGTTTCCACGCTGCAAATAATTCAACTAGAGAGAGTTTCTATCTACCCTCGAAACCCTGTCTCCCGCCCGGTGTACATATTCGCTCATCCCTTCTCCCTGCGGCTGCACCAGATCCGGAGTGTATTCTGTTTTCGTAGAAATTTTACCATTCTCGTGTACGGGCCAAAGTGCTTGACGGGCCCACAATTTTGTCGACGGTCTCTTACTGACGCGATCCGCGCAAAATTAATTGCGATTTTGCATCGTTGACCATCATTGAAGCAAACAATTATCTGTAATAATTGCAACATTTTATCAAATTTTGACATTTACTGGGCATTTTTCACAATTTATTTTACTTCGAAATTATTCTTCCCTACTCTGCTTAACTATGTGATGAACGCATGCGCATAAATGATACGGAGAATAGGAGGAATAGCGAGAGAAGCGTCTGTTGGAGCCAGTGCGAGATACAGAAAGAACGAGTATACACGTCCTCGAGTATGAGATCGTCGGCTCCTTAGGCGCCCTGGTTCCGGTGCTCGGTTCTCTAATTCTCGAGCTTTCCATCCCTCCTTTCTCTCTCACCCTCCATATCCGTATCTCAGTTAAACTTTGTGCTTTCTACCGACTTCCCCCCTCACCGTCGCTCTCTCTCTCTCTCTCTCTCTCTCTCTCTCTCTCTTGCTCTTGCTTTCCTCGCCACGTTCGCCCACAATTTTCCGTCACATATATCAGCCCGGACAGTAGTTAGAACGGTTGCCAGCTTGTTACCCCAGCGACGTTCTACAGCAGTGCTGTTGCTCCTTTTCCCATATATATATATATATATATACATATATTGGTATATGCCACTTGGTATGGCCGTTATATATATATACGTACGTGACTGCACGTGCAGTCTCGTGTTTATCCCGGAAAATGCGCCAGCAAGAGTACAGCGGTATTAAATAAATACATACACATATTCGTGCTTATCCGAAAGTCCCTCGAATGTAATCAATTTTGAAGTTATCCAAAATACCGTACGAATGTGCGCTGCGTTCGTAGATACAACTAATCTTGGACGGGCCGCGTCATTTTTTCGTTGATTAAATTCAGTCCTATTTAGTACGTCAAAAAACGACGAAAGGGTTTTCTGGGCATAATTTATAGACATCTATATTACTGAGAAAATATTACTATCCTACAAAGGCCTAGACCTAGTCGACATTATTTTAAATATCAATTTTTGGTTTTCGGCGGTTTCGCAAAATATGACATGTCAAAAATATCCTCTGAAAATTTCAATTCGACCCGTTCAACATTGAGGGAGTTACGGAAGTTTATAGGTGATCTTGAGAGGAAAAGCAGTGCTTGAACGAAGCATTTCTTTTTCGAATCATAGCTTTTTTTTAATCAACGAAAATAGAGCACTTTTTTCACCAAAAATCGATACTTTCACTTTGGACTGCGGGCATTTCTTAAAAAATCAACAATTCATCAAATTCTTTGTCCGAGCGCAAGATAAATTCATGCAAAAACTGAATGCGTTCGTTTTTTTTTATTTCGGATGATTTTTTTCCGAATAGCAGTAGTCGCTGCGAAGGTCATTTTTCGAACAGTGGTCTATACAAACCCTTGTATCTACCACATGTACAATTATTTTTCAGTACGAAAATTGTAAAATGTTCTCGAAACCATACTCTTTAATGTAGAAAGAACCAAATTCGAATTCATGTACATGTTTTCCCAGAAAAAAAATCACGAAAATTCCCCTTTTCTGGCCACGAGCCAGGTGAAACCCATCAATGATTTGTGACATTAGAGCATATTTTTCGAGATATATTCGTAGTGTTGAACTCCCTTAAAAATGATTACGTTACAAAAGTATGTATTTCGTTGAATTAATTGCTTATTTAGTTGCATAGTCGAATGCAGAGAGTCAAAAATTCGAATCAATTAGCTAAGCTTTCAGACATTTTGAGGAAGTACCGGAATATGTATGTCTATATTTAATACGTAAAGATTTGTTCGATGAGTAGTCGTGGGACACCCCGTATATGTAGGATTTCGCTTTATAGTCTCTCGAAGTTTGTTCCAACCGGTAAGCCGAGTCGAGCGAGAGTTGCCCGCAAATTTGTACTAATATTCTCGCTAATTCAACCGCGGCTCTCCGCCACCATCACCGCCGCGTCCCGCTGCTTTCCCTCGGAGAGCGCAGCGCACAGCCGGTCTAATAAACCAGAGGTTATTTATCGGCCTTGCCGCCTTCCACGACGTGAATCGGGACTGGTATCCTCTTTAGCCCCTCCACTACCATCTTGCGTTACACTTGGCACTATCGTGCTTTTCCCCCCTCTGTGTGTGCGTATCACTGCACTTCCGCCTGCTCCGTTTTAACAATTTTTCATTTCTTCCCGCACTCGTTGAAGATTTTTCACCGATAAACTATTATTTCCCGGCGTAATTAATCGACTAACTTGAAAACTCGTTTCGTTACGAATCAGTGGAGCCACTTGTGTTCCTCGAGCTAACCCATCGCGGTGTGTGATCTAACAGAAATAAAAGAGTGCATGTTCGAGGCGCGCTGGTATAATTCCATTGAATTGGTATCAGTTACGAATGTAAATTTAATTCGCATTTTCTAGGGTGAAGGTGCAGTTTTGGAGATGAAAAGAAAAATATTGATTACGGATTTGTGATCCAGTTGCGACTTTGCTTCATTTACAGCGGTTTGCATATTTTCTTTTAGTGCTTGTATACCTTTATCTCGTCGAACATGAAATGTGATCATTGAATTTTTCTCCTTTTTTTCAAAATAACGGGAGGGAGGGGAAGAGAGAGAGAGAGAGAGAGAGGGGGGGAGGGAGAGAGAGAGAGAGAAAGAGAGAAAGTGAGATCGTTAACATCATAACTATACAGCGCTTCGAGACGTAATTTAGGCCGTTGTAAAATCGCGAAGGAGTATACACGAGGTCCGGACGTATCTTTGCTACAGCATTCACAGTCCATATAGTCACTACTACTATAACCGAGAGGACTTGCTAACGAGATGTATCGTTTTACAAAATCGTCCGAGTCGGTCTCTCTCTCTCTCTCGCTCTCTCTCTCTTCTTTTTCTCTCTGACAAGGCCCCCGCGGGAGCTGAACAGAGCAATAAGAGGCCGTAAATTCTTTGAGAACCGGATGTTGATACTCTTTCTTCTCGATCCCTCCTTCTCTCTCTTTTTCTCTGTTTCCGAAGCTTCGACGTCCACACATTCTGTGTTCCAACATTATTTTGATGCAAAGTTTCTCCATCGTTCATCAAATCTGCAGCGAATGTGCTACAGCATTTTTTCGTCCATCTAAAAATTTGCTTGTTTTCTGTCCCAATAGTCGTCAATTTGAAAAATCAATCGATCACGGGTAAATGTTTCTTACCAAAATTGAACAATTTTTCGACGTACAATTAGTTTCGTAAAGAATTCGCAGTTGAAAGAACTTGGTCCGTCCGGTGACGAAACGGCCTTACGAAATTACCAAGTGATAAGTAATTAATCGGGTCAATTGGATAAGCGACGGGAAATAGTAAATGGAGAAAAATAAAAGTGATAATAATGAATATAGTAGTGCAAATTTGGCCACAATGCTGATAAATATTACATATCAAGTGTGAACTGTAATTTTTTTAAATTATATATAAATATATATCGTATGGAATCGCGTTTAATCGCGTGAGTAGGCCCCACAATGGAAAATATCGATGAGAAGAATACAAGCATATAAAAGCAGAAATGACAGAGTGTGCTGAAAAGATGGAAGCGGCGAGAGGGTAAACGGAGTTTCCGTGTGGTTCGATCTGCACTTTCTGCCCTTTCTCTCTCGATCAGTATATGTACACATGATGAAGGTTTCTATGCTACTGTGTGAACAAGGTACCGTGAGGCTTATATTGGGTGGCTCCGTCAAACAATCTCATTTGGCCCATTCTCTGCTCTCAACCGTCTCCTATACCGCCTACTATTCTCGCGCGGCACGAGAAAGCCACCCCTTTGGCAAAACTCACCCTCAGCGATATACCTAGAGAAAACGGCCCTACGATGTGGTGTTAGGAGCCCACTGCACACAGTATTCGCTCTCTCTCTCCCTTTCTCTCTCTCTCTCTGCCTTTCTCTCCGAGCGTTTGCAGCGAAGCCCCTGGGGCTTCAGGGGGTAGGAGTCGGATATCTAATTAGCGGGGGCTGATCGGTAATTACTACGATTAATCAATCCGTTTTCCATTTGTGAGCACTGGAGAGCGTTGCTAACACACGAGAGACCACGAGATCGAGAATAGAACGAAAGGGAGAGAGAGAGAGAGCGAGAGAGAGAGAGAGCGAGAGAGAGAGAGAAACAGAGAGCGATGGATTCCTCTCCTTTCTTGTGGAAATACCAAAGGGAAAATTAGTTATTTCCAGCTATGGGGGAGAATTTACCGAAATCTTGCCATAGTGATGAGACTTATGGGGATAGTTTTTGGGTAATTTATGTTTAGGGAACAAAAATCGTTATATATATATATATATATATATATATATATTTAAATCACACATATCCTTAAATCGTCAACAAGTCGAAAAATATATATTAAAAATCCTGCAAAGAAATGTAGAGTTCTGACGCGAATATCGTTAAATTATAATTTAATCAAATTCGCTACTCAAATTATTGTAAAAAAAATATATTTGTTCAAACAAAATTATGCCAGTGTCTATTGCACGCCCGGAAAAGAATCATTTATTTATAGTAAACAAACTCGAGTAATGATCGATAAATTCTTCAGAATTAGCCCATAACGTCCCCAATGAGACGACGAATAAACAAGTTCCTCGTGGTTTCCAAAGTGAGTTGCGATACAAGTAGCGTCGTCGCGCTCCAGTCCATAAAAGTTCCCATATACCGCTGCAGTCCTCTATATTACACATACTTCCAATTCTACACCAATATGCTCGACGATGCCTTTTTTCTTCCCAAATCGCGAGATTCCCGACTTGGAGTTGAGAGATACCAACGATCGGGATTTCGATAAGAGAATTATTCACCCAATGAAAAGAAAACAAACAAACAAAATGAAAGGAAAATAAAGAATGGGATATACGTGAGATAGTACACGCACATGAGAGCGTGGGCGATTAAGAGGAGAAACACGAGAGAAGTAGAGAGGAGAGTCTCGCGTTTAAGATATCGACGAAGTTTTTTGTTTCTTATTTTTTTTGTTAGTATGTTTCGTATTTTTCGATTCGAAACAGGATTTCCCCGACGCGGAACTGTATGGGACGAGACGCGCGTGAATGTACGTATCTATATTTCTTCTTTTTTTTCGTTGAGGTGCCGAGTTCTTGTTTCACTTCCTACGCCAGCGATAGAGCCAGATAGAGCATGCATGATGCAGAAATTCGCAAAAATACTTACCGTATGTGACGGAGACTCGACTGCATAATCGAGGCACAAAAGTTGAGAGTGGCAAGCGAAAAAGTAGAGAGAACGGGAAGGAGGGAGGGGGTGAGAGAGAGAGAGAGAGAGAGAGAGAGAGAGAGAGAGAGAGAGAGAGAGAGAGAAAGTACGTGCCTCGAACCGCAGTCTCCAAATGCAATAAAAGTTGGTCGAGTGGGTCGAAAACGTGCATATAGACCAGAATCGATTCTTCCGATCCGCCCTCGCCCCCTTTTACCCACCGAATTCCGGCTATCTCATAACGCTACCGATCCCGATCCGATTTTCAACTCCCTGCTACGATCATATTGCAGTCATCACTGCATTGAGCTTGTTCTCCTCCCCCTGCGTTCTCTCTTCTCCCGGTATCAAATCGCCTGTTTGTTCGACGCTTCAATGCGCCTGCGTGGCTTTTAGCGACTTCTGTCGCTGTACCATCACATCGGCATCCTTAGCACTCCTGTATTATCCATGTCATCTTCCTTCGCGATTTTATAAACTGTAATACATACGGGACAGTCAGTAGGCAATTGGCAAGTCACCTGACCATTTCATTTGGAGAAGGCAGCGAGGCAAGGGGGAGGAACTTGATACCGAAAAATGTTAATTCATTAAAACTCACTTGGCTGAGAGTTTGTTATACGTTGTGCCTGTACGTGTCACAAATGAGTTCGGGGGATGTGATACCAACAATAGGGGCCGCACATATGGAGGTCCAAATCTCTTGATGCCATTAGCCCCCTCGACTTTGTAAATAGTTTTCGCCCGAAGAATAACAATCGAGTTGAAGAGGGCGTCGTCGAGGTCTTATACACAGACACACTCGAAGAAGGGAACCCTCGTGTAACCCTAACACGACTCTTTCGCACGGGAAGAGCAAGCTGGCGAAAGCAAAAGCTTCCACGAAAGAGAGAGAGAGAGAGAGAGAGAGAGAGAGAGGGAGAGAGAGAGAGAGAGAGAGAGAGAGAGAGAGAGAGAGAGAGAGTGAGAGAGAGAGGGATGATGCAAGAATCGTGAAACACGCGAACGCCCTCCGGATCAATTCTTTCCTCTTTCTCTCTTTCTCTCTCTCTCTCTCTCTCTCCCTCTCTCCCTTTCTCTCTCTCTCTCTCTCTCTCTCTCCCTCTCTCTCTCTCTCTCTCTCTCTCTGTCTTCCTCGTCACCAAGGAGAGAGCCGATCATGATCGATCATCCGGAGATTGCTTTTCCGGATAGGGGATATATCAGACTAAATATATCCCGCCTTTTGCCTTTAGGCACTCGAGAAAGGGTTCGTTTCTTTCTCTCTCTCTCTCTCTCTCTGTTTGACCACCCTTGCTCTCAGGATTTTCCGAGAGAAAATATGAACGAAGGGAGCGAATGCTCTATTTGCTTAGCGTCACCGGATTATAACGTGCATTATTGCACATGTGTGGACAGAAGGAATCAAGGGTCACTTTACCCCTGCTTCGGCCAACCCCTGTTTCGCAGACGCGAGAAAAAGGGTTCTAGGCTGTGGCTCCTTCGAGGAACACGTCGACAAACACATTGTCCCCGACGACATTTCCCCCTTATACTTTTAGATCTTCATGTTTAACCCAATAATGAATTACGGTATCACGGAGCACCAGTGTGCTACACATTATCAGCTCTTTCAGTAATATCCGAAACATATATTCGTTCAATTTCAATTGAGTACAATATCTTGATCGATTAGAAATGTGTTTCTCGGAAAACGATTCGAGCTTTTTGTAAATAATTCGTTTTCAAATAAATTAAGAAGAGAGTCTCCTCGTAATTGTTTTCATTGTAATTACAAGATTTTAAACCCAAGCTAATCCGGAGAAAGGCGGACGGAAAGTGACGTAAAAAAAACTCGTTATATTTTCTCGTTAAGGACAGCGGAAAAGTCATTTCTGGTTCGTTTTTTCTCCTTTTCCTTCCTATGGGAAAATCGGCGTCGCGGTGATAAAGAGAGTTCTGCCGGCCATGAGATACGTGAGGCTTAGCGACAAACGAAAAGCGACGAAAGAAAGAGAAGGAGAGCGCGAGAGAGAACAAAGAAATGGGATAAAGAACACGATCGGTTAAGCAGAAGTCTGATAGAGAGAGAGAGAAAGAGAGAGAGAGAGAGAGAGAGAGAGAGAGAGAGAGAGAGAGAGAGAGAGAGAGAGAGAGAGAGCGAGGCCTGGCGAGCGTGGTTCAGGACAATGCTTTCATCATTGCCGCGCGTGAGCCCTTTCTTTCATTCTGCCTGTGATACGAGCTGAAGAGTCGACGGTTGCTCCTCTTTTCTATATTCCCGTTTTTTTACTCTCTATGCCACCGCAAAGGATCCATTGTCATGGTTTTCGTTCCTCCTTCTGCTGTCTTCCTCCTTTCCTTTCCGTAGGATGTAGATGGCCAGGTTCCACTCGTGCCACATCATTCGAAATTTCAGTGTCTTTATAGCGACATGCAGCACAAAAACCAAAGGAGCCCTTTTCGTTGGGTTCTCGCCCGAGTCGGGGAACGTTTGAGCAAGCTCAAAGTCGAAGGAAAATTCGTTGCAACGTCGTGTTTCATTCTACGTTGCAATTTAACGTTTAAAAAAACTGCGATGTAAGAGAAATATCGTAGCAGATGACGAGGAACATTTATTGTAAAGTAAAACGTTTGTTTATTTTATATAATGTGTACTAATAATTACTATTTTAGTAATTATTAGTACACATAGTAAACGACAATATATATTTCGTTTAACTAAATATATATGTATATATCACCATAAATGATTATTGATTTCTTTATGCTGTTATTTGTCGTCGTTTGAGCTTTCGTTATTTACATTGTTTCCTTCGAAAGTTTATTCTTCGGATGTATTATAACTTGGACGCTTTTCTACCTTCCCGAAGCGAGGGTGATGAAAATCCTCCATTTTTCTTACCCTCGCTGTATATAAATTTCGATCCTCTCTTACGCAAAATGAAGACATCTCTTCTGGAGTATTACCTCGCGCGATTGTGGGATGATTGTCCGTTTGGGGGAGCCCTGCGGGAGGCCGCCAGATGTTTTGCAGCGACCCAATCAGACGACCCCCGAAGCGATGCCCGTGTCCTGTGTGGTGTTCCTCATCGCACGGGCAAGAGCGCCCAGGACTACGACGACGACGGTTACGATCAACCATCAAACAATCTACACTGCCACCCTCTGAGAGATGGGTCTTTTCGATGCCCCCTGTGCTTCTCTCTCTCTCTCTCTCTCTCTCTCTCTCTCTCTCTCTCCCTCTATCTCCCTCTTTGTACTTTTACTCGTCCCTACTGAGAATTGTACAAAACACTCTCTTTACACATACACTCTGGCACCCGAGGCCCTTCTCCTATCTCAACGAGAAACCCAAGTGAGCATATGTCTCTCTGGTCTTTTTCATTATTTCAGCTCGATCTTGCCCCACAACAAGCCCGATTCTCGTAGATAATTCACCCCCGTAAGCACTCCAGCATCATTTCACTCTTCAGACTGATTACATTTTTTCAGCCGGAAAAAAAGTCACAAAAATGGTTAAAAAGAATTTTTCTGTAAACAATTGCTTAACTTTTGCTCTAATTTTTTTTTTCACGTCATCTATTTGGTGGACATCTATTTTCCATAAGTTGTTTCCACTTCTGAAAAATAAGAAATGTAGAGTGATTCTCCGTCACATTGAGCATATATATATATATATATATATATATATATATATATTGTAACGTTGCGTTACGATATAGAGACTATCCGAGAAAGGTGAGGTAAGCGGGCTGGCGTAGCTCAGTTGGTCAGAGCAGTCGACCGGCAATCGAAAGGTCCCGGGTTCGAATCCCGGCCCAAAACGCACCGCATTTTTTTCGGATAGTTCTTCTGAGTTTTTTCGGGGGATTATAAATGGCGCCCAACAGCGGGCCACGGCCTCAGAATAATCAAGATAATGATCGAATTATCGTTGATTGCCGTGGAAAAGAATCCCCTCCCTGAGATAAGAGTCTCATTGAGCTAGCCCCCTCCCTTCCCCTCAGGCCAGGACGGTCTGTAGTACCCCTTCCCCCGTCCGTCCCTCAGACAATCCCCGCGTCTGTAGTAGTTCCCGTTTGAGTAAAAATTTCGTAGTATTAGTCTTGAGTAAAAATTCCGAGTCGACCCTCCAGAGGCGGATCGACTCTGGCAGGGGGGTTTGTAACGTTGCGTTACGATATAGAGACTATCCGAGAAAGGTGAGGTAAGCGGGCTGGCGTAGCTCAGTTGGTCAGAGCAGTCGACCGGCAATCGAAAGGTCCCGGGTTCGAATCCCGGCCCAAAACGCACCGCATTTTTTTCGGATAGTTCTCCTGAGTTTTTTCGGGGGATTATAATATATATATATATATATATATATATATATATATATATATATATATATTAAATACTCTCCACAGAAAATAAACAATGGTACAATTATGAAAAGTAAATTATGCGTAATTACGGTGCCCGAAGGTCCTTTTCGACCGATGAACCCGAGTCCAGTTCATTTCCGTAGCGTGAACGGGGGTTAAAGTTTATTCAAGTATCCTGGCGAGCAATGACAGGGTCTTGGAGGTGTGTTTAAAGGGTGCTTGGGTCGCCATAAAGGACACCCGCGAATGGGGACATTGAGGATGGCCTCAGCCTCCATGGTCAGAGTCTCTATCTTGTTTCCAGGTCTATATAATACAACACAGGGTTTCTTCGCGCGAACATCTCCGCACGGTGTAACCGGAAATGCGAGAGAGAGAGAGAGAGAGAGAGAGAGAGAGAGAGAGAGAGAGAGAGAGAGAGAGAGAGAGAGAGAGAGAGAGAGAGAACCACATACAAGCAGAATTCCCAGCTGACCGTATATATGGCAGTGAAACATTAAGTGTATACACAGATATGGGACTGGTTGTTCGGGGATGGAAAAGAATAAGGAGTGCGAGAAGGATCGAGGCATGGTTACGGCCTCCTTGAGTCCTTCGTGCCCCATTCGGAAGCTCGTTTGATAGCCCGTAGAGCCGTTATTGTCTCGAGACGGGCTAACATCCAGTGCTCCTTCTCGTCTACGTCACGTATAACAACGGCATAGTCGTTGAGACCCGTTGACCACACATCCGATAACGACGTAAAAGCTGGAGAAGCTTTTTTCTCTGTAGCTACAATGCCCGGAGGACAGGAGGGGGAAAGAAATTGTTAAAAAGTGTCAGAGTCTTCTTCCCTTCCCCCTCTCTCTGTTGCTCTCTTTCTATTTCTTCTGAGCCAGGCTTTTCTCTGCTTTAACTCTATGGAAGGAGCCTTACCCTTTTTTTTACTCTCTCTGGATCTTCCCGTTCAATTTCTGTCTTTCTCTTCCCAACGAGCGTGTGGCCACCCCACGAGGATAACGATTGCAAGATAGGGTCGAAGATTCTCTCTCTCTCTCTCTCTCTTTCTCTGACACGATCACCGAACCGCCCTCGTACCCTCCTGGGCAAAATTGCCGCGCGTTTGAACGTACATATACACACTACCGCGACAAGAGCGAAGAAAGAGGAGGACTATTGGCGAAGGCGCGAGAAAGAGCAGTAACTAAGTTTTTATTGGCCACTATATTACGCGGATACGATGGCTTCCGTCTCGCCAGCGTCTAAGTTAAGCGGATAACCGTATATCTTCCAAGCTAGGTATTTTTATACGTATAGATACCGGAAGAAGTCTCCAGACAGAAGGAAAAAGAGAGAGAGAGAGAGAGAGAGAGAGAGAGAGAGAGAGAGAGAAACAGAGAAAGATGACAAGGAAGAATTTTTCCTGAAATGATACATTCCCGCAACACCTGGCTCGGCAACAGGCCTGCCACATAAAAAAAAATTATGGATTGCCGAAACGAGCAAAGCAATAAATAATAAAATGCAAGATCCCTGCCTGTTCGCTTAATCCGAAAAGCTATCTTAAACGATATTAATAACAATATATCGACGGTAGTATACGCGTGGTTGGTATGCGACTTCGGCCAACTCGTTTTGAGTGGCCTTGGCCAATACTTGGTCGGGTGACCGTTTTGCCGCGCACTGGTTTGCGTGCCGATTACCAAGCTGGGGGCTACTCTACTGAGTTTCCGATGATAACACGACAATAAAATATAGTCACGTGTTTGGCACAAGCTTTCCGCTGTTTTTCTGTGCCCGCTTGCAAAAGTGAAGGACGTCGGATCGTTATAGGCTGCACGGGCATTTGGAAAAACATTAAAAATAATAAAATAACGCTATCAACACTCGTAATAGCAACTGGCTTTTGGCCGTAACTTTTTTCGCATTATTTTTCATCCTCCATATGATATTTATGGCTGTATAACAAAATGATTATGAAAAATACATTTCCTACATAGAAAAACACAAGCCTTCTACCCAATGATCAAATTCTAATGATTGAAGCTAGTTAAACTCTCCGACATTAAGTAGTTACTGATGGGTGGATCCAGATGAGACAATATGCAGGGAAATTCTGGAAGCGCTCATTTACACATACCAATGGCTCAAGAAAGGCGCTGCAGCGGTTTTTCACGGTAACGTCGCTCAAGTAGATAGAGAGACAGAAAATAATTTCAACAATAATCGATATCGCCCCAGCATCTTATCCTAATCCCGCGAACACAGTTTCAGAAAAAAAGGAATGTACAGACAGAGACACTACAGTTATATCATGTTAGTAAGATAAATATTGGATAATAATCTCCTAAACAAGTGAGAAAAAAAAAGGTTCTTGCAATTTCAGATCTCATAGATCAATGATTTAACGCACTATTGTCTATACATTTGAAAAAAATAGTTGTTGTTTGTAAAATTTATTTTATTATTCTACAGCACTTTTTGAATACGAATGTGGAAATAGTTTAATGATACTTATAAAATTAGCCGACTTATAGTTATAATAACACTTATACAGCGTATAAGGAGTACGCTGGAGGAGAGCGGTCGAGACACAGCAAAGTTTGTTTTCAAATCTGCACCACGACATCTCGATAACTAATCGACCGATTTGAGGCATCTATCTTTAGTAGACTGTTTTTCAACGTTGGTAGCAGAATTGAGTCGAAATATTTTTTTTTTATATATAACTCGTAGAATGTTCAGTAAATAGGAAATATTGATAATCAAAGTTTAGCATGCCGGCAATTTTGATTTTTTTCCGCTGTATCTGATACCAAATATCACAATACTCATACAGATTAATAGTATGTTTGGTTTATATTTATTTCACATTCATACACCGTCCACAACACGGGTCGCCAATTGTGGGCGTTTCCGATGCACCGTTGTAAACAAAACGTATAAAAGTACACGATAATTAACATTGTTTTTTTCTTCAAATTTGTACATATTCTTGCAGGCTCATGTGTGAAACATGTGTGAAACATGTGTGAAAAATGTTAGAAAGAAAACAGGAACAATTATCCTATTCTAAAAATGACCTCTGAAACAGCACTCTATACAACATTACTGTCTTAATCTTGTTAGCTTATGATGAAAATTCATCAATTAGTCAAATGCGTTTTCAAAAATAATGTAATGCGTCTGCTCTGCATTGTATACTTTATCCGTTTCGTATGGTAAAAGAGGGTCCAGATTCGCCTCGTTCTCACCTAGCTGTTTCTCTCGAAGTGTACATCAGCGGTATAGTCGAGAAACAATTTGCGCTAATTACGACGCCAGCTAATTATACCGAGGCTCTTTCCCTCCCTCTCTCTTCTCTCTGACACACACACACCCATACACACACACACACACACACACACACACACACACACACACACACACACACACACACACACACACACACACACACACACACACACACGCACACACATGCGCACACACGCACACATTGCTTCCTCTTTAGGGGTGTAGCTCTTCCGTTTTGCGCGAATTCTGCTCCGACGTTGCGAACAAAACTCTCTCACATATATACTCGCCTGCAACATCGTTCTTTACGCCCTTCCCCTCATCGCTGTTACTCTCCCCCGTTTCGCACCCTCGATGAACTCCTGAGGAACCTATGGGCGCCGCTCGCGGCGTTCGAAGCGGGGAGAATACTCGTTTCGCCCTTTTGATCGTGAATAGACGTTACTGTATGGATCCTGGTTTGGTTTCTCGCGCGGGAAAAGCCGGGCGAACTTCCAGTCGGTCGGTCTGGAATCGCTCGCTTCGATGCCTCCTCGCACGATCCGCACTCCACCAACGTAACGGGGTGGGCATAGCCGAGGCGGGCGAAGCCGCGAGAGCTCGGAGAAACACCATTTATAATTCAGGAGACGTGAGACGCCTCGTACAAGCGCGCCCGGAGGAAAATGCCAGAGCTTATGTGCCATTTCGAGCTTCTCGCTATGTATAAGCGTTTCCAGAGGCGATTTCGAGCGCTTCCTTGGTGAATCGAAACGATTTTTTAGCTCGGCTACAGATCGTATTGTTGTTTGTCGGATGAATACGCTCTTCGATCACAACGTCGAACACAATTCTCGTAAAAATGTGGTATCAAATTATGAAAGCGATCAGACGTTGCGCGCATGATTTTAATATTCATTCGAAATTTTATTAATTTCCAAATACTCAAGAATTAAGGACAGGTTACCGTCGAGAGGCATGAAAAATGCATGAACTTCGGGATTTTTTTTCTTTGATATAGAATCAATACTTTTGGAAATGGATTTCAACGTATTTTATTCTTCTATCAATGAAGAGTAAATTCCAATTTTATTTGCAAAAAAAATCCAAAATGGTGGCTCCAGCTTTCGTCAAATAAAGCCAGGTCTTTGGACTCCGTGGGGCGCTCCCACAGCCTTACCAGTTCATCTGAAAAAACCCAATTTTTTTCGCTTCATCGAACGAAAAAGATACTTCTGAATCAATTTTCGACAAAAATCGCTTCCTGATGGCTTCACAAATTGAATTTCCTTTCAACCGCGCAGAGATTCATGTGAATCGGCTCATCCGTTGAAGCTGCAGAGCGCCCGTCGCGCTGAACAATGCTGTTTACAGAAAAACTTATTTAAAGTAGAACGCACGTGTTTTTTTAGCCGGCGGACGGTTCCGCTCAATAGGCTGTAAATTCTAAAATACTTTGGATATGGAAGTATCCTTTCACCCACGTATTCTAAACACTTTAAGGATGCAAATTATGCAGGAGAAAGTGAAATTTTTCATCGTTACGAACGGTAACTTGTCCTTAATCTGTCATTTGTTGAAAAACAGTTATTTACAAAGACCGACAATGAACTGTTTGCATCATTGGCACGCAACAAAGTTAATTTCTTTCGGATCATTGCTTTCTCGTGATGCAAATTCGCTCGGCAGATTTCGTCTGAGAAAGTCACTCGAATGGTTTTTGAGGATTTCTCTCGACAACCCTAATTCGTAAGAAAAAGAAAAAACTATTTCGGGTAATAACGAAAATTTAAAAGAAATAATTATAATTGCGTTCCAACCATGCAAATTTCAATACCGTCAATTATAAATATTGAAAACTCAATATTTTCCGCCTAGCATCTATAATATGGAACGCAGAACCGTGTCTAGCTGAAACCCGTTTTTTTCTCCTCACAATTCTTCTTTCATAGTAAGCGATATAACTTTGCGGCAAAGTACAAATTCTTTCCCATTTTAAAACCAAAGGAAGGAAGAAAGAGAAAACAGCCTGTTGTGACGAACGGATATGACAAAATTGCCATTGTATATTCCGTTTATTCACATAATCTACCATAAAGAAGTTCGAGAAGATTAAAGAAATGCCCACCAAGAATTGTTTTTGGGCAAGGGGATAGAGTTGTCATTGTTTGCGCTTTCTAGTGTAAATTCCATCGTACGTGAAGAAGCCCATGTATGTATATAGATCCATGTAACGCTGCCGCAACGGTTCCTTCGTCCCTTGTATGCTACCGTTTCGGCCCCTTCGCGCCTGGTGCACCGGAACTCCAGGAGCTTTTCCAGTCATGGCGGCAAGTAGGGGTGGTTCATGGTTCACATTCCTTCTGCGACGCCTAGCTGCGACATAGCGTGAAAGATCTACGGATCGTTGGCTTTGGAGCAGAAAGGCGTATCCGGCACCACTTAATTCGGCGAGTTACGTCGTGTTACGCCTTTTTTTCTCACCAGGTCTTGGGTACCTGGATATATATATACATATATGTGAATGTACATGAAGAAACGTGAAGAACGCAGAGGTCGTATAATATTATACAGTGGGTCTCGTTTCTCGACACCCACACCCCTCACGACCCAGTTTCTGAGAGAGCCCTGGAGACTTGGTTCCGTCTCCCCCCCCCCTCTCGCTCTCTCTCTCTGCCCTCGATCCTCAGATGTTGAGCGAATTCCTCGATGAAACAAACTACTTCGTAGATTACAGGTAAATATGGTCATCCAATCATGGCGATAACGTTCGTCGCGATTTTTCTTGACCTCTCGGCTTAAGTAAACTGGACAGAAAAGCCATTTTGTTTGGCAACTCGCGGGAATCCCGACCTTCAAACACCGAAACATGAATTATTTTCCATGTTATGGTTTTTTTTTAGTTTGCAACTCTCGAGCAACTGCCGGTTACTCAAATTTCATGGGGACCATTTTCTCTGGTCCGCGATCGAGAGATTTTTCCGCGCGATATGAAGGGCGATTGTATTACAATACGTCACACGATACACGTATCGCTTGGTTAGAAGATATCGCGACCTCCGGCACATGCTCGATCCTCGGGGTAACATGAGGACTCTTCCTATAAAAAATGCAAGAGCTGAAGAACGCGAGAGAAAGAGACAGAGTGAGGGAAAGAGTAAAAGAGAGGTGGGGAGGAAGAAAGAGAATAAAATAAAAGAACCAAGAGGATTCCCCAAGGGATGGGAGGCTTGGCGTACGTTCCCGAATCTGAAAATATTCGCATGCAAACTGCAAAGTCTTCCTGGCTTCTTCTCTTCGTTTTGAAAAGGATGCTTGAGGTTAGAGAGAACGGTAAGCAGGAACGATAGAGATGGTGTACGAGCTCTCCCAACAAGCCGAGCGCCGTTTATAATAAAACAGAATATCCGGGGATTTCCTTAAGTTGCATATTCAATGATTTCCTCGGAGACCTCGGGGGAGGGGCGCGTGTCGCTCTCATACCGCTCTTGTATTTTTTCGCCCTCATCCTCGTCGGGAATAAAAGTCACGGTTTGGGGATCACAAAATTGGAATCGTTAGAATGAAACGCCGGTGAGGGAAAACTTTTTCATCTTACTCTTCATCGTCTTTCCGTTTATGATCTTCTTACCTTTCCTTTGCTATCCTCCTATATACAGGCTGTCCGTCTTATCTCTGCCACCCAAAATAACTCGGTAATTATGGACGTCGCAAAGAAATTTTTCAGACAAAAGTTGTACAATGTGAAGGGGGCCATCAAATGCAACCAGTTTTTTTTATTTCGGTGGAGGCGCCGACGCACACTGATGGTCACGTCCACTTTTTCAAATGGAATGGTACATTTTTTCAACCATCTTGTGGAGCAACTCAAGCCGCGTAAAAAACATTAGGGGGTCGAAGTCGTTCAAGGTCATTCAAGGTCACTATCGATGATACAGATATAAATATCGCGGATCACTACCAATTATTTGGTAGTGATCCGAGATATTTAGATTTCTATTTCATTTTAATAGGTGACTTTGAATGACCTCGAACGACTTTGCCCCTTAATGTTTTTCATGCAGTTTGCTCCACAAGATGGTTGAAAAAAATGTACCATTCCATTTAGAAAGGTGAAGGTAACCGTCACAGTGCGTCAGCGCCTGCACCGAAATACAAAAAATTGGTCGCATTTCATGGCCCCTTTCAGACCGCACAACTTTTGTGTGGAACATTTTTTGTGACGTCGATGGTTACCGAGTTATTTTGGGTGGCAGAGATAAGAGGGACACCCTGTATATATTGGCATATTGAATAAATTCTCGCTGTTTTTTTTCCCGAAAATTAATATTTTATTTACAAACATCATTCCTAATGCTTTCAAACGTTTCGAAACTGTTGTGTGATCAACTCCTAATGATTCTGCACGTTTAGCAGCGTCTGACACGAGTCAACGTCAAGTAATGCCTCCAACTCAACATATCGAAATAATCATTTTTGAAGCATCTAAACCAAACTTTGCATGTTGTTTTTGTCAAAGCATGGTCGCCGTCTCTTTTTTTTGTCCGAAATTTGACGTATTTAACACTGAACACACTGACATACACTGAATTTCAAGCTTGCTTATAGTACTTCTTTATAGATGCGTTAATACCTTAAGGTACACGCACGCAGTTCTGGTAACGCCATATATTGGAGAACATCGAGAACTTATTCAACGTCCTAATATATACATATACGGGAGGAAGTACATTTTGAATGCGTTCTATTTGTAATATTAGCCATCAGCACATCTGGCGCCCGCGTAACTCAGGTTTTCAAATTTAAATGATAAATATTGTTTAGGCTCTGTCGCAGCGAGGAATCATAAGTGAGTGAAGGCTCCGGACCTGTGAGATCATCCAGAGCAGTCACAATATCATGTATGTAAATGTATATATGTATACGTATATAGGCAGCAACCGAAAGTGCATTAGCAAAGCGTGGACGCTGGCCTTTTCGTGAGGCGAGACGGGCTCACTCGTTGGGTCGGGTTGAGTGATGTCGAGGCACACGCGCCCGTCAACCCGCGGCGAACTCACTCGGCCGCGCTCCGGGTGCGAAGGAGAATGATGATGACATAATGACGTCGCAGTGGGCGAGCAATAGCTGACATCCGCCACCGAATATTCTAAATCACGTCCTCGTTCCCGTCGTCGCAATTCGTGTGTTCACGAGGCGAGTGACTCGAAGGAGAGCCTACTACTTGTGTCCCAGTGAACTACGACAGCGGCGGACCGCGAAGCTTCAGCAGCGATAACGAGGACGACGGATGGCAGTCAGTTGGCGAAAGAAATCCCGCTTTATTCTTCTTCTGCGCCACCGACGACGTGTCATCTCAGCTGACACGCAACACTTTGTTGCCGCAGTACCGAGCTTAATAATTACCCGTTACACAAAAGAGTTTCATTTCACGTCACGTAGTGGCGTCAGGTAATGGTTACTGCAAAAATGATCCCTCAGTGGCGCTGCCCTTGAATCCTCCGCGCCCGAAGACACTTTTGAGAGAATTCCTAGGGACTTGACATTGAGAGGCTGTGCAAGAAATATAAGGAAGGGAAGGAGCGATGATAGGGGTGATAGAAAAGGTGACGAATGGAAATGAGGAAAATAAGAAAGCGATGAGATTGACATGCTTTCTCGGGGCTTGCGCGTCTCCGTTCTCATCGTCGTGACACCTCAGATGTAGTCCTCCTACTCCAAAAGTGTGAAACATTTTTCCTCGTCACACATGCCGCTAATCTGCGGGGACAGTTGAACGTGTCAACTTTTCATTGAGTCTGCACTCAGATGCTGCTACACATAAGAGGAATGTGTCCGTCGATGCTCTTGAACAACGATTGTACAACCTGACGTCCCTAACTTTGTTTCGAATTCCATCGTTTTCGTGAATCTATAGGGTGTCCCGGAGTGGTCTGTGGATCATTGGCATACACTTTTCCTCTCAGACAACCCCAGAGAAAGAAATCCAATGACGTCAAATCGCACGATCTTGGTGGCCAACTCACATCGCCGCAGCGCGAGATAACACAGCCATGAAACTTCGTCTGCAATAACTGCATTGTTTCACCCGCAGTGGGGCACGCTGCACCATGTTGTTGAAAGAATGTCTTCCAAGTCCATGTCGTTTATGTCATTTATCGAATATTGTGTTCTACACATAACCTCCATAGTACCTTATACTTAGATGAAAATATTCGTTCTTTGAAGTAAGCATTACGTTTTATTAATTAATTAAAACGTCAGGTCATTTTGAGATACCATTTATATAGGAAGCAAAACAGTGAAGAATTTCGTTTAATTTCTTTACTTTATCAGAATACTGGTTTTCCGCAGTGGGATATTTTTTTTTACAATGGACATGTGCCTATCTATGCGATTACGCATGATATTAGAAGAACGGAGCTAGCGCTAAGCATTCGATGAGGTTGCGTCGGGCGATATGTGAAAAGTTATTATCTTTAATACTACGAGACAGTAACGCAAATAATACTTTAAGGCCTTAGGCCACTCTAGGATTTTCCAAAAACCGATTTTTTGTTTGTTGAAAAGGTACCTTAGGACCTATAAAATTATATTCCAAAAGATTATGTTGTGAAAATTCTCTAAGTACTCGATTTTCGATGATTGTTGAAGATGAAAGGTATTGAATCATTATTCATGTCGTGACTTTCTAACACGCGTTTATCTCAAAACTACATTTTTCAAGTCGGCCGGACTCACCTCAAACAAATTTTAACCAATATACTTGAAATTTTAGCTGTATATTTAGTATTACATTTTCTAAGGTACTACGTAGGATTTTCAAAAACTATATTCCGTAGTTCCTTTTTTATAAACAATTTTCTGACGTTTTTCTCAGGGCGTTTTATACATTTTGTTTTAGAAATGCGCTATTTTGATAAAAAAAAAACAATATATCGAAAAACTCCTACGTACTTCTATAGCTATTCTTATATATAATCGAAAAATTTGAGTGTTTCATCATAACTGAAAAATTATAGGAGCTGTTGGTCCGGCCGTTGATCTTCCAGAAATAGGGGCGTCATCGGAAAAATGCCGCACAGTTGCCATTTTGACATGTATCGCTGTGAAAAAATCATTTTGTATAGTCAATTGCGTGTATAATAAAATCCCTATTTTGTAATTTCGATTTATTTTATGGACTCGCTGGAAAAAAATCACAAAATATGCCGTTTTTTTGCCTCTAGAGTGGCCTAAGGCCTTAATCCGCTCTTGATGGTCTTGAAATCTAGATTCATTTCCATTTTGTTAGGCACTGCTAGTGCAGTGTAAGATGGAAAAAAGTTCAAGTATTCGTCTACGATCTACCGATTTGCATAATCGCAAGAAAGCGCTCTCGTAAGATTGTAAGATTGTGAGATCGAAATCGTAAGATTGCTCTCCCTTTTCTCTTGCAATGCCGAATGATCAACTTGTCGTCTGACAAATTATCCTCTTATTCCTGGTCATTCCGACGTGATCCTTTACGCTTCTTCAGCGGCGCCTGTGGTTTTTTCTCCTTTTTTTATCATCCGCTTCTCTTTCCCGCGATCTCCCGGCGCGACACGTCTAATTCTCCGGAATGTTTTCGGTCCTGGCGTCTCGCTGAGCGCAGCTTGACTCCCTCCGGGCTTGTTCTCCCTTTTCTCCTCACTGCTTGCGGATGCTTAGCGGAGAACCAAATTTTCTGCCAGCTTGACCGCGATAGTGCGCGTACACGTGAGTCCTGAGAGTAAATGTAGTAAATACGCGAGAGACAACGGGAGCCTTATTTTTCTGCACGTTGTTTGTCGTATTCCTGGGCCCGCGACCCCCCGGTGGCCCCCGCTGATATCCGGTGCAAACATCTCGGTAGTGGTGGATCGATGTTTCTCCGCTTCGATAACACGTTCCACCGGGCTCGTACACGTCCATCATCGGAAATTCAACGACTATTGAAAGCCACGCACGCTGTGTTTCTGCCCCCGCGAAGTAACGTTGATCCCGTCCGCGTGTTACGGCTTCTCTCCTTGCGAGTGTCCACCCCATCGGTGTGTCGCTTGCTGAATCGCCAAAGAAATTCCGTTCGGTCGGCGGGATCGTTCCAAACTTTTGCCGATAATTACCGCGATAGGAAAAGTTCCAACGCTGTTGGACGCAAAAGTTGTTGCAGCTTATTGCTCTTACACACGTTGTACGAGAGGCTAGACCTGGGAGTCAGCGGCAACGCGAGGGTGCACGGGGGTGCACGTTCCAACTGTGAAAGGAATACACAGTGGAGAAAGCATGTAAGAGACATAGAGCGGGAATGAGATAGAACGAGAGCAGAGAGTACACGGTCTCTCGGAAGTCGATAAAAAGTTTTTCAACAATAACCCCCTGCTCTCTTTCCAAACGCAACGAAATGTATATCCAGGAGGAATCAGACACGCTATATCTCCGTCCTGTTCCCGCTTGTCGTCGTCATCATCCTCCTCCATCTACACGCTCCTGGGCATTTTCTCCCTCTCCCGTTTTTATTTCCCGTAGCAATAGTTCATTAAAAAGGTGTTTCAGGGGCAATTCCGTGAGCTATTAGGTAGCCTCTATCACCCCCACGGGGACCATTTCGGGACCCCGACCTTCGCTTCTCTTTGCAGCCTCCGGACCACCCTCAGAACGAGGCGGGTCCACGGAGGGGGAGCACAAGAGGGAGGGAGAGAGAGAGAGAGAGAGAGAGAGAGAGAGAGAGAGAGAGAGAGAGAGAGAGAGAGAGAAAGAGAGATGACCGTTCAGAAGGAATGGGCTCTATATATGGATTCAGCACGAGCATTACCGGTAGTTACCAGACCGCTCATTCGCGAAAAATACCTCACCCAAAGACCACACGTACAAACCCCATTCTCAGCTAGTTCATCCCCTAAATTTTACATTTCTCGGCCCGACTCTCCGACGTTCGTCGACAGTTTACAAATGTGCCACGAAATATCGATAATGAATTTTATGTGCAATTGTTATCGAGTATATGCGGAAGAGAATAGCGGAGAGGCTTTGGGGCCTCATTAATCAGGCTGAAGGAAACCTCTACAGCGAACCAGGTGTGGACGCGTCGACGGGTCTGCAGCAACAAATGAACGGGTAAAGGAGGCGAAGAAAAAAGAACGAAGGATTTCCGCAAACGCGAAGAAAGCTCATAACTAAAGAGCGTTGATGATGAGGTTTCGTGATAGCTGAGATTTTGGGCTCTTCGGGGCCAATTTATCCATGATCTTAGGTGCTTATATGCTATGTTGTTAAGGTGTTTTCTTACGCCCTGAATTCTCGCATATTCGAGACCGAGAAAGAAGTATTCATCGCCCCGGGGCAACACGACGATCATTACTCGATTTTTGCGGGTGTTCGGAAGGTTCGGTAGCCCATTGTGGAGCTCTTTGGGCACACATACCGATCAGGACGCGCTCCGTTGCGTATAATTATACGGTAGCCATATTAGCCCGAGCTGCACGGCACTTGTGGATCTATCTCCCTCTCTATCTTTCTCTTCATCCATGCCTATCTCTTCGCCCTGCCTCTCTCTCTCTCTCTCTCCCTCTCTCCCTCTCTCCCTCTCTCCCTCTCTCCCTCTCTCCCTCTCTCTCCGCAACCGTAAACTATGGTTGGAGATTTCGCTACCGGTCTTCCACATAATGCGAGACTCATATACGTGTTCTGTCCCTTATAACGTAATAATGGCACGGGGCATCGAAAGGTTCTCTCGGTTTTGGAAGGGCCTAGAAAGCGCGGAACACCACCGAGAACGGTAGTACGGCAAGAGGAAAATTGAGAGAATATTGCGATAGGGACTTCGCCCCTGTCGTTGTCGAATCGAACGAGCTACCATAACTCGGGTCCATGCGGCTCGGGCAATTAGCCAAACGTTATACGGACATGACGAACTTGTTCGCCGCGTTACAAACTCCGCTACGGGGGAAACCCTCGCGTTACGGTCATACGCGCCAATTCCCTCGGCGGATACACCCACGCGCATACATGGGGACTCCGGAGCAGCGACGAAATTTCCACGTAGTTGTTCGCTCGGGAGAGTAAGAGAGAGGGTCTATGTGTGTATAGGTGTGTGGGTGTGTGTGTGTGTGTGTGTGTGTGAGAGAGAGAGAGAGAGAAAGAGAGAGAGAGGGAGAGAGCGAGCGAGCGAAAGCTTGATTCTACCTCGTTACGTTATCGTTTATCGGTATTCACCGTACTTCGATATCGGATATTCCGTAATATTTCATTTTATATGAATCTAATGTGCGTGTATGCGCGTACGTTATTGTTGTTGTTGATCTTGTTATTGTCACACTGAAAGGACCAACGTGAAGCATCGATCGGCAATCAGAATTGAACATTTCTAATTACTTCGACAGTTAAGGAATAGTTCTTTGAATAAGAGACGGGTGGAAGAGGATTTCTTTAAGGCAGTAGTATAGTCTAGAGGCCTAAACGTCGGACTTTTTCTCAGGCTTGATAAAAAAAATATTTATATATTTTTACCATCCATTTTTTGTACAGTTTTGTTATTGATGTTTCAAGAACTTACAAAAAATATGGTGTGCAAAAAAATGAAAATTGAAACAGTTATGGACCACTTAATATGGCAGTGAAAAAAGCGTTGAAGTGGTTGACAAATTTCCATAGCTCCCATTCATCTGAAACACAAATAAAACCAATTTTCTCGATTAATGAGGATGTTGCTATAGCAGGTACTACAGGGATAAAAATCTTTAAAAAACGGCGACCATTTGGAAAAAAAAGTTAAGTTCTCGGCCTATTTTTCGAAAGTTAAAATGTTGTATACAGTAATAATAATAATTTCGCGATGAGCGAAATAGGGGCGATAGAGGGATATATGTTGAAGGTCCATACTAAATTTGAAGTCGATCGGTTCAATAGAACTCGAGATTCTATGTCAACCAGGTTGAAAAAAAAGTAGTTTTGAGAAAAACGCGACTTCGAAATTGTGATTTTCTGAATCTTGTTCTTTCCTACTAGCAGTTCTAGCTTCCCTAGAAGCTTCTGATGTTCGTAGCTTTGACCAGTCGATCCTATTCTGGTCTCGTTCGTTGACCTAAATATTGGGAATTTCGAAATTTTCTTTTGAGGACATATTCTTGAGTTTGCACTTTAAGAAAATGCCGAAAAGAAGAACAATCGACTTTTGAAAATGTCCATACTAGAATACTGCCTCAAATCAGCCACTGCATCTTTCAGTTATTATTAACAATCATCCCTCTTTAGTCTTTCAATATTCCCCTGAGTAGTGCCCGACGGAAAAAAAACGCAGAACTTCCAATTATTAGGCACAGAGTCTTAATCTCACTTCGTTTGGGTTTACCACTACCTCTTAGCAGTGACGAAAAAGGAAAAGCGCATTATTTCAAATCCTCAGGTGCAGATTGTCAATTTTAAACATTTCTCACTATGCATTGATGTTGCGGATGACTCTTCTCGTGCTCAACAAGCTTGTTTGGGTTTGAGTCCGAGATGGCGCCCGAAAAAGCAGGTACCGCGTTAAGAAATCAATGACAGGAATGAGGAAACGATGACTTTATTGAGGAGCGAAAGAGAGAGGGGTGGTGCTGGTATCGTTGCCAAAACGAATTGCCATAACAGCGAGGTCGAATAAAAGCATCGAAATTCTTCGGATAGCGCTTACATGTATACGTGTACGAGGGTCCCGAAGGTTTACACGTATTGTTGCAACAACTATTTCGGGATCCCTGTGATCTCCGGCATTTACAAACTCGGTTAGCGCGATCTTTGGTCTACAGGGGTGGTTGGTTATATGCACGCGGTAAGGCAACAGCTGCGCTATCTATCACCAACAATGATTCAGTGATCGCGGTAACTACCGCCACGTCTCACCGTCCGTTTATAGAGTGTAAACCGAGTGAAAATCGTTCTTAGCGAAGCGTCGCCTTCTCCCTCTTCTTCTTCTTCTTCTTATTCCACCACCATCACCCTCCCCTATATCTTCCTCGTGTACACACAGACAAACAGGCTTGTGTTCTCTTCTCGTGTGTCCGGAAATCTTCAGATCTTCAAAGTTATATAGACGAAAATCTCTTTTATCCACGATGGCAGAAGCTCACACAGGAGCCTTTCCATCGACCATAAACCTTCCGATGGAATAAACTTTCGGCCCGAGACACACCGTTCCACGATTGGCATTTACTACAGAGCCGCGCGGCTCGCCACGTGTCCGCAGCGAGCAGTCACGTTCGGCAAATCCAATTCGTCGGGAATTTCGATCTATCGCGTAAGGAAGGAAAAAATAAATGTGGAAAGACGGGAATTTTGTGTTTGAGGGAACCGGATGATCGAATCCGATGAAAATAGAAATTACCCTGATTGATAAGTTTGTCAGCGATTGAAAATGGTCTTGCCATCTATGTCGAAGGTATAGTACTTGGCACCGGAACTGTGTTGATGTACGTGCATAAATTAAATAAACCAGGCAGAGGCAAAGAAAAAGACGGTGAGAGAGGGAGAGAGGAAGAAAGAAGAGAGACAAATCAAGGCGAAGCGTAAGCGCCCACGTTGAGCATGCATAGAGGCTCGCCGATTCCGTTAATTGGCGACCAGAGATGCCGATTTCGATAAAAATTCAATTCTCGATCGCGCTGGTTATTTCGCAATGGGGCACCCGCGGGCAAAAGGGTTATTTTAACGATCGAAGTCGCGTGCGCTTGTGGAGATTCGGCATATAGCATTTTATTCCCCCCCCCCCCCCATATATATATATATGTATTTCTCTCTGTCACTCGTTTACTCGGGCATACTCGTTTGGTTTAACGACCCGCGGGTCCTCTCTTGCTTCTCTGAATATGCCGTCGATCGGGCTTCGTCCTTGCAAAGCACACTAGGAGGAAGAGAGGAAGAGAGAAGTTTTGCCACCACGACCACTGAATGATGCTTCTGGTGTGCTGTTGCCCGCTCTCCTGCCTCGCCGTAAAGACTTCGCGAAACGATACTGCGTCGTTTGCCCTCCCGTTTGATTGCACGTTTATCGCACTTCCCGATCCGTTTTATACGAGAAACTGAGCTATATGTATGATCGCGCCTATGCCACATAGCCCACGCTCTTGTACATACGTGCACCCCGAGCACATTATCCCATTGAGAAAAAAAAATCTGCATCGCTTGCGCAATTTAACCTGGCAATTTTTTTTTCGCTGTGCTTTTTCACCCTTCGACGCTCCACACGAACGTTATTCAGCGTAAAAAGGATGAGATCTGTTGGACCGCGGTATTTGCTCGCCGTTCAATTCGCGATTTTTTTAAAGTTGCCGCGGTGTACACAATTATAAGGGAAAGTCGATCGTATTAAATATCGTTACGAGAACTAAATAATGACGAAATCGTTAATCAGGACACTCAAGACGTTGGGACACTTTGTTGGCGTTGAATAAAGCGGTGCTTTAAATGTGGCCAGTAAAAGAAATTTAGTTTTTAAAATTCAAATCTATCATCAGTCTATTCGTTATTTCTTGAGTTATCTCAAGTTTAGTGAAACTCCGTGGAAACGCGATTTTTTACCTGTTTTTCATGCAAGGTTTTCACATTAAAGACAAATTGTTTATTAAAAACCACTAATCTCACCTTTTAGAGTATACTTTGAAGTATTCAAAACACTCCATATATTTTTTGTACGATCATTACTTCCCGAGTAATGAATGATCAAAGCCAAAAAGTTCTTTTTCACTTCTAACGACGATAATTCAGCGAAAAATCATCATACAAAGCTCAGAAACCTCTCCAATTAAAGCGGAAGGATCCAATTAAATGAGTATTATAGTTACATTGATGAAAAAAATTTACCCTAGCCCGTGCACGTCTTTAAAAATGGGCAAAAATGTTGTACATTTTTTCTTTTGCCATCTCTTCGAGTTAACTCAGAAACGTTCATGGATAAAAATATTTGACCTACAGATTTCGAAACTAGAGACTTCCAGCTTTAATTTACTTTTTTTTTTATTGCTCTACTACCATTTTTTGCCGAGTTATAGCCTTCTGAAAATCACCTAAAAACATAGAGATTTTTTCTGATCCTCCAATTGCTGTGCCTAGTGTATATATACACACATGTATATTGCACATAAAGCATTTTACATCGATGAAATATCGACAAACGTACACGAACACGTACGTATATAAAATTATATTTTCTCAATGAGCCTGCTCCCGCTCTCGTCAAAAGCGAGGGCATTCTGTCACAGCGCCAAGGTCTCTGACCAATTCGCTCCCAATGATCGCGGTCTCTCGGTCAAAAGTCACGACCCTCGCAAAATCCTCTGACCCGTCAACGAAATGCAAAATCCTTTAACGCATGTTGGTTACCAATAAACTTTGGCCCTACACTCGACACCGCACTTCACTCGGACTGTCCGCACACTTTACGATGTCTCTTGGTCTCATCGTAAAAAGTCGCACGCGAGTGTATTACACTCGCGCCGGCTTTCTTCGGATCATACGGAGGGTCGATGAGGTCGTATTTTATCCGCAGCTTTTGTTGCCTTCTTTGGAAGTTTTCTCACACGATTATTTTCCGACGCCGATGCCTTCAGAAGCTTCCTACATTGGAGAAAAGAGGAAAAAAAAGATGCTGATATTCGAATCGAAATGTTTCGTATTTTTTTTCGTACATTGAGTGAACGGTATACGATGTAAAACAAATTGGGATGAATAATAATGAATTTTCTAATTATTCATATTTCTATGATTTGTTGAAGATAACAAATACTAATTATTGTTAGTGACTTTTTGTATTTTTTTAATAAGACGGAAGGTTTGTAAGCACGATACAAGAGAAAAGCGTTAAAAATCGGAACGCTACAGAAAAGAAGGGGAGATCCGACTTCTTTCCTGTTGTCCCGTTCCATGTGTATACTTGCGGATTTTCGCTCCTCCGTACGAGGCAAAGCGAAAGGCGCAGAGAGGATTATTTAGGCTCGTGGCTCTTTCTCCATGCGTTACGTTTTTTTACTCTTTTATCCTCCTCCCGGAGAGTAACCCTGTATTAGTTTTTACGAGGATAATACACAACGTTTAAAAGGATTAAATGTTCGCTGAGCACCTGGACCACTTTCCCCTTTTGTCCGCTGGCCGGTTGCAGCTTCATCCCTTGTGTATGAGGCGCCTTGTAGATCTTGGGAGCTTTAGCACGAATGATGGTGAATAACGGCGGAAGATTGAGCGAACAGAAGGGAGAAAAAGCTTTATGCACACATTCGCAGTTTTTCATCACAGCCGATGAACTGACAAGAGCAAAGAACGTGACGTAAATTATGTTACCGCGTGTCTGATCACGTATTGCCGCTTCTACTGGACCGCAGTAGGTGACTCATCCATAGAGGTGAATCGACGTCACGTAAAAAAATATAACTCTTTAAATAATCAAAATCATTATTTCTTATTTTCACTATTATTTAATGTGAAAAACAGTGGACACGACAAAAGTTAAAGGTGAAAAGCAAGTCTTCCAAGTTCCACTATTGGTGCGACGACAGAGTCAGTAAGTTTCACCTTAACGCGCAATCTCATTATAATCCATGAAAATAAATATTTATAATCATAACAAAATACATGATCGTATTAAGAATCATTTTTTTTATCCGAATTGCATTTGGTCTCGCCGCTCACAGCGGCCAGTGGCCCCAGGAGACCGAAACTGGAATACCAAAATTGTGTTTTCCATATTTGCTTGGCACTTTCAGGTGGAAAAGTTCATGACAGTAAGGCAGAAGAGAAAAAGGGACAAAAACCTCTTTCCCTCTCGCTTTCTCTCGTTTCCCCGGTGTCTCACACAGTTGGGGGTGGCAGAAGCGTCATAAATAACGTTCAACTTTACTTTCCAAGCGTGTTTCAACTCTAGCCAGGTATCTGCTGCAGGCACACCGGCAGAGAGAGCTCTTTTTTCTCTCATTCGTGAGCACGGTTGCTCGTTGTCAGTAGCGAAACCCTCGAGCAACGTGTGATGCCTCTCGGGGGCTTTGCCGAGTTCACGGAGAGAGCAGGAGAGAGAACACTACCAGTTTCGCCCGCTCTCGATCCTGCGTGCGATCCTCCCTTACGAAATATGAGAAAAAACTACGAATAAGAGAGTCTACTATGCATACGCACTCACACACGCATATAAATATATGCATAGGTATGCCGATGTATTAATGCATATATGCTACTGTTGGTGATGCTCGGACAAGCATCCTCCATGAATAACGGGACAGCCGACAGCTATCCCGACAGAATTGTCGTATGCACTCGTGTCTTTTCACCTCCAATATCTCCATCGCATATGCGCAATCAAATATATGTGTGTACGTATATACATTGCACGCGATATCCAAAGCATCCACACTTTACATCGCAAAATAAATCTTCTGCTTCAGATATTGTATACGAAAGGCCAACTGCACCAGAAAAAGGTACCAATGTTTTCAAGAGTATTCAACATTCGTGTGGTTTCAACGAAATCCATTGAAATCGAGCCACACTTCAATTTTCAACTTTTCAGGGCTTTTCATTCCCAACATTTGATTCCACAACCTTCAGTCGATTATCGAAAGATGATCATGATATTATAGGCAAATTGTAGGGAAAAATCGATCCTCGATGACTGTAAATGGTAGTTTCTTCCAATCCACCCACACTTGACATCGCAAAATCAATCTTCTACTCCAAATGTTGTACACGAATGGCCAACTGCACCAGACAAACGTACCAATTTTTTCAGGAATGTTCAACATTCATGCGGTTTAATAGAAAACCCGTTGAAATCGAGCAATACTTGAATTTCCATTTTTTCAGATTTTTTGATTCCGGACTCTTCAGTCGACTGCAAAAAGATGATCATGATATTATGAACAGAACGTTTAGCAAAAAATCGACCCTCGTAGACCGCAAACGGTAGTTTCCGCAAACCCAATACTATTTGCCGCAAATAGGATTCCGCTGGGAGTATTCCGATCGAACGTGGCACACTCGAGTCATGACGTTGGATGATCATGCGCTATTACTAATTACACCCCCCCCCCCTGCATCTCACGCCATCGCCTCCTTGTATAAAGTCATGGCGAAGTGAATTTGCCACGGCTGGGTTTGTTTAAGCTAACCCGACGTTATCAGACACGAGAAAATGAGTGGTTAATTGGCGCGGGGCTGGCTGAGTGAAGTGAAATCAGAATGGTTGATTATTGACGTCGTGTACTCGTGTGTACCGGCAAACACATGCATACGCACAATTCTAATGATGATTCGTATATAAGCGCGTATATAGGAATCTCCCCCGCCCATCCGCGTCAATGACAGTTTTCATATGCGCCCACGCACACGCACAGATGCAGACAGAGGCAAACGGATGAATTTTATGCAACACATATAATGGATTGAGAAACGGCCGACGAGACCGCTAATGCACAGACGGAGTTGGGGTCACGTAACTGCGTGATATGCGCTTGCGAACGCTCGTATATGGGGTGAGAGAGGACACACGAGGGGGAAGTATAATAGTTTGTAATGCGTGTCCTATGCTGGAACAGGGGTGAATCATTCGCACACATGCACGTATACGTGTGCGTGTGTGTGTGTGTGTGTGTGTGTGTGTGTGTGTGTGTGTGTGTGTGTGTGTGTGTGTGTGTGTGTGTGTGTGTGTGTGTGTGTGTGTGTGTGTGTGTGTGTGTTTATACATATTTGCGCGTGTGCATTTGTATGTCTAGACGCAAGTGCACATTGCAATATTCATATACCCCTTCGCATTACACTGTCCATCTTCTCTACTCAGGTTAGCCTCTACCCCCTTCACCTCCATTACCTCTGCTAAATTATCAATCACGTACGTATTATTTATACGAAGTCACCTCACCGTGCAAGTGCATGTTCCGATTTTCGATAAAAACATTCGAAACGTGCTCACAAATTCGCCGTATGCATCCAAACACGGAAGGGACTTATTTACTCAATCAGATTGACTGGATTACTTTTGGATTTTTAGTTCACCCACTCGAGGCAATGACCCACCGGGTAATTTTTTACAGTTGGGACATAGGCCGTCGCAGGCAAAAGTGACGGGATCGAAGGTGCTGATATTAAAGTGGAGTTAACGTTGCTTTAAATTATTAGGAAAATTCGGAGGAATTGGGTAAGTTGGATTGTCAATGCGTGCACGTATATACGTTTCCACAGTAAGGTTTGAGAGTGGGAGGAACGGAGGAAAAAATGGACAGTGCAAAGACTTCACCGTAGACGTAAATTTAAATGGCACGGGGCTTGATGAGTGACGAGGATTTGATTGAGAATACTGAGAAAGCGTTTTTGTATACATATATATATATATATATATATATATATATATATATATATATATATATATATACACACGCACGCATGTATATGTGTATACATGTGTATGTCTCTGTGTATCCAGTTAGTCAATTTTACTCTCCACGGTTTTCCATCTCGTTCTGCTTCCACAGAATTAAGGGATGAAATAGAGCGGGGGAAGGGGCTGTAGAAGAGAAAATGTATACGAGACAGCACTTCGCCGACATTGCCTGGTTTTCTTTGTGAGACCTTTTGTCAACTCCTGAATTAGATTGCGTAATCCTGTTTGTAGCTGAAATGACACCGCCGCCTCCGGGGCTTGACATTTAGGTAAAGATACACTATGAGCAAAACCAAAGAGATATTGAGGGAGATATACAGGCAGCGAGAGAGGGAGAGAGAGAGAGAGGGAGAGAGAGGGAGGAGGTACTGAAGCTTTTAGGTGGCCCTATTGTGAGCGGGTAATTGACTCCGATTGGAAGATTGGATGCGGATCGCACACGCGAAAGCGAAACGCTCGTTCTCCCTCTCTCTCTTCCCTCTTTCCTTCCTATCTCTTTATGTTTCTATTGCATCCTGTATAGATTTATCCACGTGTGTATACCTCCGCGAATTCATCCCCAACCCTTTCCCCGTTAGCTCTTCGGCCAAATGCCCATTTCGACTGTCTCGCTGGCTTCACTTTCGAATACGTTTTCATAAAGCACGCTAGACACTTCGTTAAGCCCAATTACACGACAAGAGTCGCGGGCACAGAGGGCGCCCTGTCGAACGTATCCAGACACTGTTCTCGGGATAAGCGACGGGGATGAAAAGGAAAGGGAAGATAGCGAAGCGCATCGCGAGGAAGGAACGGAAAAACGGAAAACGAAAAAAAAAACGCACACAGGGACCGGATTATATCGATGATATGACTACGCTTGGACAGCGGACTTATTCAAAGCAAAATGTGTTATAGAGAGAAACGTGTTGGGAAGAGAAACACTGGATGGGGAACTGTCGCGATTCCCGATGGGTGAAACGAGCCCATCGTGCGGCTTTTTTTCCGACAGCTCGCCTAGACGATAGCTATTTTTGTTTCTCTCTCTCTCTCTCCCTCTCTCTCTCTCTCTCTCTCTCTCTCTCTCTCCCTCTCTCTTTTGCTTTTGCCCATTCACTTTTTCATTTTCTCGTATTTGTTTACGTCCTTGCCTACGTTTTCACACTTAACTTCATTCAAATTGACAGACGGGCAACATTTCCAAAAACCAGAGAAACACCAAAAAAAATTGAACTTGTACAAACAAATTAACCGACGGACACTACGATTTTATAATTTCAGTGAGATTCGGATAGAATAACCTGGTACCAAAAAAAAAAAATACAATAAAATATCCTTGAATATTCAAAGAACGAAACATTCAAAGAACGAACATTCAAAGAACGAAACGGATTTTAACATACCCATGTGATCGAACATTCAAAGAACAAAACGGACTTTAACATACCCATGTGATCGAACAATTGATCTCTCTTTCTTCTTTATTCCCTGTATTTTCCACTATCCTTATTCGCTAGCGACGTCTATAATCCATAAGAAGCAATTAGGTATTGGACACAACGTATACGTATAAGGAATTTGATTGGATCGCGGGAATCGCTAAGCCGTCGCCTTCTCTCTCATAAAATAAAATAAATCCAGGAATTTACACGTCCAATTTTTCTCCGTGCTTCCCTCTATTCTCGTCACAGCCCTTCACACGCGTCTATCCATATCCCGGTTACAAAGACAGAATCGTTTTTCATAAAAACGATAAACGCTGTTATTACGAGCAAATATGGCGCCGCAAACACGCGGTCGTATATTTTTTTCCGTTCATCTCGTGGCGCAACCACCGACACCACTGTTAATAAAACTAGTCCCGGATTTTCAACACCAACATCTCAGAAGTGTGATGGCCGAGAGGTATCTTTGTTCTTCGAGGATCGGCTCTCGTCTGACCGAATAAGTCAGTGGGATATATATATATATATATATATATATATATATATATTTCTTCAATTCTTATACTAATCGCGTATGCGGTTTACCTCTTTCTCTACGGGGAAAGGATATTTCGAGTGCGGTACAGCTACCTAACACTGCCTATCACCACATCCAGCTGTATCCAAGACGGGCCTTAAATTTCTCATCAATTGAATGGTTGCTTTTGGCATTTGGACAATTTTCTACCGTCAGGACGGTCCTCGATGTCAGCTGTCTTCACCATTACCTTCACAGTGTGTAGTTTATACGTGCTAAATAGCGGGTCTCTTATGTCCCTGTATTTTTCCGGTTAAGCACTGCTCTTGGAAACGACCGCATTGCAAAATCGTCAATGTCGTGCGGTGTCGTGGGGCTCGTCACCGTAGTTGACGAGAAACCGCAGCTACAAGTGCCCTTATCTCGCCCCCCAAAGAAATGCACTCTTGAATGCGTATAGAGGAAGAGGGGCGACGGAGAAAGATTCGCCCAACGGGAAGTCTCTACTTTTACTTGGTTACGAAGGAAGCGGTAATATCAGGTATATGGCTGCGTGAGAGAGCTTGTCTCGTTATCAGCTACGATTCACCATTGCTCGATGCGCCATAAAAGCGCCGTTTGCGCTCGCTGATCGTCAGTGGCAAAGTAACGTCTGCCTATGGGAACTGACGATGATCCACTAGTAGTAAACGCTCAAAAACAAGTTCCGTCACTTTGAATCGTTTTTTTATAGACTATCCGCGTTAATTATCAGTGACCAGGTATTTTGAACACGAATTGTTCAATCTAACAAAGAAAGCGTGACTATCGAAAGAATTTTCGAGACTGGTGGCCTTTTTGTTTTTTCTTTGTAGCTATGATTGTCGTTTCGAGATTAACGGGGTCATTCCATGTGACAGGTATTTTTTTTCGCTTTTTTGGCGTTTTTTTTATGAACCATTAAAACACACTATCTTTGAATTTTTAACACCCATTTATTAACATTTTTACAGTCCCACAGAATCTTATCAAACAAAAAAAAAACGAATTGCATGGACTTTATACCGTTTGGAAGACACTCATGTGTAAAAAAAAGTTGGTTGACGGCTGCCGTGATTGCAGAGGTTTTGCTCATTTGACAAAAAAACAGCATTTAATTTGTAGACCTGAGGCCATCGCCGGAACTGAAGTAAAGTAAAAATATCGAAAATTGAATTCCTGGCACGGATATAAAAGTTAAGTTTCAAGTTTTTGGTATTTTTTGCGGCTTTTTGAGCTTAAAAAAACTATGGGAGTTATCAGGAATATTCTAGTTCGGGTGAGAACTATAGATGTGCTGATTATAATATAAAAATTTGAGCGACATCTGTTGAGTAGTTTTAGCGATATCATGGAAGCCAATTTGAAAAATACAGTTTTGAAAAAATAACGCGTTTAAAAGTTCAAGTTAGATTTACACAAAGAAAATGTTGACTCACCATTAGTCTGTTATGCCGGGTTTATATAGGACGCACACATTTTTTATAATTAGTGCGGACATTTTTTTTCGTTTCTTTGGACTTGTCACATGGGATGACTGCCTTAAGAATTGCAAGGTATTCGATGTTTTTTTCCCACCGAGTATTCTGCTCACAAGAAGTTGTGAGAAAAGACGAATGATCACATGCGCAAGAATATCTGACAGAACGTTGGATCTCGATTGTGCCATACGGTGTGAGCAATTTTCGAAAACCTGAAGGACCTAAAAAAACCGTAGAATTTTGTGGATACGAGGCACGTGAACAAAAAATATACCAATGACAGGGCACAGATGTAAAAATAAACAAAATCGAAATTCACAATGAAAATAATCGACGCACCATTGCCGAGTTCAATAAACGCCAAGTGGAGGGAAAAAAAAGATTGATCGGCATTTCGCAAGGCACGATTTTTGTCGGTGGATGATAGCAGCGGAAAGTGTGCAGGCGATCACGGGAGAATCTGGATGTGGGGTGAGGTGCAGGGGTACGAGTACTCCCCAGGCATGGTGAATCAAGTTGTGCATCGTTGGCAGCAGGGGGTCGGTGTCCGCGGACAGTATCGCTCTTAAAGCATCGCGCTTCCATAACGTTTGCCGTACAAAAATAATGTCTGCGTTTCTCCGGCGCGCGTGTCTTTTAGCAAAAGAGCTCTCTCGTTTTCATCCTCGTCATTCTCGTCGTCGTCGACGCCATAGAGCTTATTTTCTCTCACTTTTTCACCACTCTCTCGAATTCATTCTGAAGTATGCGTACATATGTGCGTCTATTTATGCCTATGTGCATGTATACGTATGTGCGTATGTGTGGATGAAAACGACTCGGAGCATAGCTGTATGCAACGGGAGTTTCTTGAACGGTATGCAACCCGGGAAATAACGAGTCTCATCAATAACCATTAGGATCGCGTGCAATTATATCCACATTCGTTAAACGCCTTGTGCTCTCTCTCTCTCTCTCCCTCTCTCTCTTGGGGATAAAGCGAAGGATAAAAATATCGTTGCAGATGTTTTCTTTTTTTATATTCGTCTTCACATCTTTTTTCTCTTTTTTTGCAGAATATTTGCCTCTCCTTTATAACCATATACATATCCCTGTGTACGTGTCGATGAATTTGTCTGTGTGTGTGTGTGTATATACTCGCACATGTATCTACGTATGTACGTAAATATTCGGAAAAAAATGTCTGGACGTGGACAGGGAGGCCGAAGACATAACGCATGGATTCGTGGCATGAAAACGACCGAGAGGACCCCCTTTCTCTCGCTCTCTCTCTCTCTCTCTCTCTCTCTTGCTCTATCCCTTTCGGCAATTCGCAATGATAATAACGGAATATCAATGATAAATCCCACATTGTAGAACGACCTGGTTCGCGAACGCATAAGAAAAAAAAAACACACCCTCCACACGCTCTGTTAGCACGTGAGCATGTGGGCGGAGAAGACGAAAAAAATGCCGAACATTTTTGCACGCTCGTCTTCTCCAGCGAACAAAAGGATTCCGTAGCGACAGAGATCCCGAGCCAAGGTTGTCAACGTGCTTCACGACGAAACATAATTTTTTGCAACTATTCGTATATACAAAAGCGATGAATCATAATTCCGTGAAATCAGGATCACAGTCTCGAATGAATCGAGTGCTTTTTACGCGATCCACATTCTTCGATTCAATTCATCTGACTTCGATGCGTTGACAGTTGCGTTTTGGTTGAAATAAACGAAAAAAATCTTTTGCGTTTATGTGGATCGACTGACTAAGAATTTACAAACAATATGGTATTGAAGTTGGCATTGTTGGAATGCAACGGAAGTTCTACCGCATTTTTTCATTTTTTCACCATCTATATTATTTTTTCCGTGTTTAGGCTGCAGATCCCTAATAAGGATGTTCAAAAATGTTTCAATGATTTCTGTAGCGTTAATGTAGCGTAATGTATGAATTGGGCAGTACGAAACAAAGGTATTTTCGTTGCACCCCAACGATGCAAACTTCAATTCCATCAAGTGGTTGATCTTTCAAAATTGCAACCCCCATTCAATGAAGAATGCAATGGAGTTCTCTTCTAAACCAATATAATACGATATTTTTCGAAGTACATTTTACATTCGAGACTAAAATTATATGCATGATGTGCAAAGTGTGTTCTGTATCTGTACCGATTTATAATGTTTAGGATTTTCGGTAGTTCTGCATGTGGATTTGGAAAAAAATAAGAAAAAAACCAATCCACGTACAATGTGTAAAAAAGTAGTGGCTTTTTGGCATCCTTCGAAGCGTTTATTCCTTTTCGCCCATGCTGCTGCATCCTCCCGATTCGAAGCCTGTGGTCGCTCCTCACTTACTCTCCCCTTCTCACTCTCTCTTTCTCCCTCTCTCTCTCTCTCTCTCTCTCTCTCTCTCTTTCTCTCTCTCGCATTCTCTCTTGCTCTTCCTCTCTCGAACCTGTGCATTTTTTTGTTAACCGTCGAGACGCGATCCTGAGCATGGTAAGCGCATCGTTAATAAAGAATACCATAGCACGGATACCTTTTGCGCACTGGAGCATCTCGTTATTTGATATTAATAACTAGAGATGAGCGGGAGAGAGGGAGGGAAGGAAAGAGGGAGAGAGAGGGAGAAAGTTCCGTTGGCACGCCTGGTTTTCCTGAACAGCATCTCGGACTTCTCGTCGTTGTCGTATCCTTCAAGATTTGTGCTCATTCCGATCAAGACCCCTCTCTCCCTCTCTCTCTCTCTCTCTCTCTCTCTCTTTCTCGCTTTATCTTCCTATCCTTCTCTTTAGATTCGAATCATTATAATGGTCCAAGCCGCGGCGATCTTCTCTCCCGGGCACTCGCGCGCTACCCGACGAAACATTCTTCCCCCATCGAGCGAGAAGATGAATAAGAAGTTAAATGAAAGTAGAAAAAGCATAGCAGCGAATTGCAGCTATAAGGGCACTTTTGGCTCTGGAATGAAAAATCATTACGAATGATCAACGTGCCAGGGAAAAAAATCATTGCTTTGACGTAAGACGGAGATTTCTGGTTCGAGCCATCTCCGAGGAAAATAAACATTTTCGAATAATCGAGGGAACGCTCACTCAATTATTATTTCATGAATATTTATATTTTCCGGAGTAATTATGCATTAATATTTTCTGGGACATTCGTTTTGTATGCCTTATTATTACAATGAGAAACCACGTTGAGCCATTTTGTTACGGGATAATCTTGTATAATTGTTCTATAAAGGAACGTTTGCATAATAAAAGCCGTTTTCAATAGTAATTATTTCTTGGATTCTTTGGTATAATTATTCATAGTTATTTCGATGGGGATTTACTTCCAGTGATTTATCTTTTCAGTAAAACAACGGATAATAATAATTCTACTGCATGCTCAATTAGACGAAAGTTAAAGTACATTTTTTTAAACGATAAATATACATTTTTCGAACAATTAATCAAAATCATGTTTCGTCAGAAAGTCATATCCGATGGTTTTTCGATCTCAGTGGCACGAGCGTTCCCCTGCTCGCCCTCTCAGTTCATTAATCGAACAATATAATGATCCGAAGCATCATTAACGATGTACGCAGTGGAAAAGTCAATTTGATGAATTTGTGGGTTCAATTGTATACGAGATTGATACACGACCACGTGAGGGTCCGTTGAGGTGACGGAGGCGAAAATTTCTTCTCTTCTCACACCTTTGAGTACGTAACGATAGCCATGGCGAAGAAACGAAAGACGAGAGGGGCACGGGTCAAATTCCAAGGGGCATTATTTCCTCGCCTCTTATATACACTCATTCTTTTCCTCTGGCGCTCTCTCTCTCTCTCTCTCTCTCTCTCTCTCTCTCTCTCTCTATCTTTTTTCTTGGTCCCCCTCGAGAACTAGAAAGAGAGACCCAGACTTTCATACGTTGCACCATCCGTGCCCAACAAAAGGCAAGAACCTCGTCTTTCAAGAGCCTCCGATCTCTCAGGTGTGGTCATACCACAGACGAGGCGAATATAACTCCGAGTCTGAAGAACCGCTTCTTCTTCTTTTCCTCGCGAATGAGCCTCATTAATAGTATTATTCATCGAGCTTCGAGTCGAGATAATAGTATGTTGGAATCGAAAAATATATGAACCCCGTTTCAAAGGAACAGCATCTCCAATGGTCTGTGACAATCGTAAATAATTATCCCGAATAAAACAGATACATTTTGTCTATCAACGCAGAATCGTAGATAACTATTCATTCGGAACCTCAAATTAATGGACTTGGTATTAACGAATTAAAATAAATCAATAGATTTAAAAGTTTGTTCCACAATCGCTATTGAAAAAAATACTCCAACGCTATTTTAGACAAACTATATCGTGAATGTTTTAATTTCCAAATTTGCTATGCAAACAGAGCCAGCAATTGATAGGAAAAATGAAATAACAATCGTTTATCGACGACTCCGTTAATATTGTTGTAAGAAAGTCAATTTTCGTTTCTTCAGTCCACAGTTTCGCACAGACCTGTTTTTTTTCGGCACTTTTTCGTCATTACGATAGATAATCAATTATTTTGTTTTAAAATAATTTCAAATGATTTTTCTGCTTTTTTCGTTTGAGATTATTTCCACTCGCGGCACACGACAATACGAACAGCCGACGGAAAAGAGTTGAAACGCATTATATTCAACTGCTCTCTCCTCTCTCTCTCTCTCTCTCTCTCTCTCTCTCTATCGTTCTCTGTTATATTGCGTATAAGGTGGTACACCCACACCACGGGTGTACATAGCTACGGGGGGTCGGTTGATTTGTGGTTGGACCCAAGAAGTCACACAGCGGCTGATATATTTTACGGTCAGTGTGTGCCTCGCGCATTGAGCTCGGAAAGAAAAGAGTCCATATTCCACCTCCGCGCGAGTTCTCATTCTCTCTCTCTCTCTCTCTCTCTCTCTCTCTCTCTCTCTCTCTCTCTCTCCTTCTGTCTGTCTTGCTCTCCCGAATGCATATGGAGAAATGGAATCTTGGAGGATCGCCCAAGTACTCGGAAAGTTGCTGACCACTACTACTGCAACTTATGGTATCAGTGATTATGCTCAGTGGAGATGAACGTCGCTAGATGGAAGTCGTATAGCATACATATACAATAAGCTGCTTTCCTCTTTCCCTCTCGCTCTCTATCTCCCTCTTTTGCCCGTGCGAGCCATTTAACTATTCACCCTTCCCTCATTCTCACTCAATACTTTTTCTCTCCTCTCTTATGCTCATTCTCATATTTTTACGCCAGCCTTCCCTCGCGTATTCTCATTCGCATTTTTATATTTTGTCCTTTTCATTCTTCCTCGTTCTTATCTCTGCTCTTTCTCTCTCTGACCTCCCTCACTTCTCTATCTTGCTTAGCTTTTTACTCATTGCTGTCTTTTTCTCATCGCGATCTTTACTGGTTCTTCACTGCTCTTCTTGTTCGTGTCCGAAGCTCGTAGATTCGAAATGCCGGCGGCAATACGCGGCGGGGGTCCTGCCTGGAACATTGTGCCACATGTGGGTCTACCTCCATATGAGGGATTTAAAAAGGCCGAGAGGGAGAGAGAGGAAGAACGAGCATAATCTTCAGACAGAAAAAGAGCGGGAGAGAAGCGTGGTCAGTCGCCTTAACACGCGGCTACATCGTATTTACATGAGAAAAGAAGTCGTACGGTGTACCTCTGCGTTGTCCCCCCCCTCGTGGCTTTGCTACCCCTGCGTCCCATTTTTCTCAGACTCCCTGCGTGGATGCCGCCACCCCCGCAGGCTAAGACTCCAAGAGACAAGATACGGGGAACGCGAGCCTCTCTGGCGAGATGAACGACGGGGAAGGGTAACTCATTGGACGCCCCCGTAAAGATTGCACCCCAGTGTAAACACGCTTCGTCATTATCACCGGTGGGCAAAGAGAGAGAGAGAGAGAGAGAGAGAGGGAGAGAGCGTGTGTACCCCACGATTATTGTTTAACTCCACATTGGTACAAATACTGAAATAGGGAAAGAAAAATAATCTCAACTAATACAATAAAAGGATAGTGTCTATCTGTTTATTCGTGCTAGGGTTAGACTACGATACTGACAAGGAACATCCCTCGGGTGTCGTCTGTCGATTTTGTTAAAACTTATATATATGTTATGAAGCATTGAAAACTAAGCGACACGTATTTTTTTTTAATCGGTGAAAAAACGGTGGAAACCAACCTTCGAATAGGGGTGATTTACTCCTTAATTTTTTTTTCTCGATAACTGTTCATTGGATTTTTATCGCAGCGGATTAGAAGAATTTTCGTTTTTGTTTCATTGCGATCGGTCGACTGCTTGTGGGTGAAACTGCAATATTACCCCTTTACATGTCTTTCGTCGAGGGCTGGTTTCACCCCTTAAAACCGTTTTTCCGCCGACAAAAAAAACGTGTCGCTTAGTTTTCAATGCTTCATAACATATATAAATTTCAACAAAATCAAAGGACGACACCTGAGGGATATTCCTTGTGAGACAACATCAATCAGTTTCGCAAGTTGGCGTGAACACGGATGAAATTGTGTTTTCCGTACGTTTGGTATATGGAAATAAACGCTTCCAGAATTGATCTACACTTTATTATCTGGACGTGAAAAATCGCAATATTCCCATTGAAAGGTCAGCATCGCGTGATACCTGTCAGAATTGACGAGGTAGTGCTTCAGTAAATAGAAACTCTTTTTTTTTAACTATTTAGAAAAAGTGTTTTTCGCGATAACCTTGGTATGTATATAAGTCTTGATGCGATATAACCTTAAAATCTAGTCACAAAAATGAATAAGCAAATTCGGTTTATAGGCCGAAGCTGTTATCGAATGCGATTGGAATTGCCTCGCTGCCCATCAAGTGCTCCATATGGATATATGGATAATTGACGAATACGTTTCTTTCGCGCAAAGATACTTTTTAATATACATCAACTACATCCGATCACCGTTTCTACCCCACCACAGCGTATCCATACTATTTCACCCGACGGTAATTACAATCGGGACGCGAAGCTCTCAAAAAGAGGTATTCGTTCGCAACGATCTATCCTCGATGTTAACCACCAGGAATTTTCTTCTACCACGCAAAAACATGGCGTCGTTTCAGTCAGTATAGGTTATTCGAGGGCAGCCATGCGAGAGCAGAAGAAAAAAGGGAGGAAGATATCGCGAGCATGGGCTCTCTGACGAGAAGGCCGCGGGTTTGCAGGATGTGAAGGGGGAGGGCGCGGAGGTACGGTGTCGGAAAGACAGGTTGGTCGCCGCGGGGGTTCATCCCGATGAGCGCATGCGACCGAGTAATGGCTGCAACGAATAAGTAGAGGCGATATCTTGCGAAGCGAGCATCAGCACAACAACAACAACAACAACAAAAACGTCGAAAAATACAAAAGATGCGAAAACGTATTTGAAAAATTATTATAAAAACTTGATAAAAATTTAAAGAAAATCTTCGGGCATGAATCCGTATACCAACAAACCTGCTTCGTTTTTTAGCGTTGTTCTCGCTTCGCGCTGTCGTGCACCACTTTTTTGTAAAATTGTATCCCATGCAGTTATAGTTTTCCAAAAAATATCGATTTCAGAAGTTTTGGAAACATTTTAACGCTGATAACTCCTGAAGTAATTGGGATATTGATAAACGGCACTATATATTTTTATTCATTTTGAAGCATACATTTGTTAAAAAATATGATAAAAATGATCAATTATCAATGTCAACGTTTTTTTGCTTCTAAAGAGAAAGCTATTTTTTAAAAAGGTGATAGCCTTTTTTTATTTTTATAAAAAAAATCGCTAAAATAGAGTGGCCCATTCTATGATTTTAAAGATTAGTCTCATCGTGGGCCAATTTTTCCTTCTATTTTTTTCGAATTAATTAAATCTTTTTAAACGATTTTTATCATTTTAATGTCCAGTGATGCTGTTAATGATTTTGTGATTTCCAATTCGGCTTCGACAGGCCTGAAACGGTTTTTTTTAAATTTGTGCTGAATTTAACGCAATACTATTTTTTTTATTCGAAACCACGTTTTTTGCTAAATTCAGTAAAAATGAAAAATAAACCGTTTCTAAAAAATATGATTGTTTGATTAAAAAAATAGAAGAAAAATGGGTCCACGATGAGACTAGTCTTAAAAGTCATAGAACGGGTTACTCTGTCTTAGATAATTTTTTGAAAGAATCAAAAGAAGGCAATGTTTTTAAAAAATAGTTTCCACTTAAGAAGCACAAAAACGTTGACATTAATAATTGATCATTTTTTTCATATTTTTTAACGAATGTATGCGTGAAAATGAAAAAATATATAGTGCCATTTGTCGACATCTCAATTAGTTCCGGAGTTATCAGCGCTTAATCGTTTCCGTAACTTCTGAAATCGACATTTAAAAAAAATTATATCTCCGAAAACAAAAGAGATAAAAATCTAAAAATTGATGTGGATGTACCTTTTGTGGGGTACAATTTTACAAAAAAAATCAGGAAAACCAAAAATTGTCGGGGTCACGGGCTCGCTGAAATGGCATAGGATATCCCATATATAATGTATACGTACGTATATATGTTTTACAGAAACCATGAAGGCTTAAAATCAAAAGAGCGCCTCAATAATGTTCATCCAGTAAGTTGACGCCTTTTAATATTACGCTATTGAAATATGCTTATAGGTTATCCACCCTCCTCTCTCTCTCTCTCTCTCTCTCTCTCTCTCTCTCTCTCTCTCTCTCTCTCTCTCTCTCTCTCTCTCTCTCTCTATATATATATATATATATATATATATATATATATATATATATATATATATATATATATTAGGGTGATTCGTTTCAGAGTAACTTTTTTTCTGACCCATCGTGCCCGAAAACGTTTAGTTGGTACCCAAAAACGAAGTTTCGTGAAAGGGGGGTGTTGTCAAAAAATATTTAGAGGTCGCGAATCAAAATTGAAGGTTTCCCATTTGATTAGCATTGAAAAATTTTTTTTTCTCATTATTAGTGTTACCATTCCGCGAATTTTTATATCGCGATATTTTCCAAGTGGGTTCTCATAGGAAATATGATACTTTACAATAAAGTTCATTGAGCCATGTCCGTAAATTCAACCGTTTCAGCGGTATCATTATTTCAAGTGAATATTGTATGAAAATATCTATTCAAACGGCTTTAACGCCTAAGCTATTAGATATATCGAAAAAAATTCAAATGAGAACTATGTAGAGAAAGTAATTTGCTACAAAAAAGTCTTATAAGCCGAGCCCGTAAATTCAACTCTTTCTCAGCTATAGGTGGATGAAGTAAAATAAATAGATTTTTTTGTTTAAATATACATACATACATACATACATACATACATACATACATCCATATATATATGGGTCATTCCATGTCAAATCGACAAATTTTTTACCTGACCCCCTTTGATTTCGCTGAAAATTTTCTATCTTTTTCTACCCCCCGAAAGTTATTTTTCAGAATTTTTTCAAATTTTTTTTCCCGACTCAAAAAAAGTTATGAATTTTTGAAAAAAACCGCTCTTTTATTTTTAAATTGCCAGAACTTTTTCAAAAATTGACCGTTTGGGAACTTTTTTTTTCAAAATTTTTGTTTTTAAATGTAGTTTTCGAAAAAAAATATGAAAACATTTTCAGAATCCCAGATATATGAAATATTTTAGTTTTTTTGAAAAAACCGTAATTTTCTCAAAGTCCGACCGTTTTTTTTTTGTTTTTTTTTTGCTCTAAAAATACTTCAACTAATTCTGCAATGATCCCCGTTAATCAAAAGATGTGACGACAATCGCTTCTAATTTTTTTTCTTGATTATAAAAAAAATTTTGTTGAATTTTTGCTGATTTTATATAACTTTGTTATGAAATTTTTTTTATTTCCTCGTGAAACCTCAAAAGTTGAAAAATAAAATTTTATTGGAGAATTTCAAGTGATTATCGTCCAAGAAATTGTTATTTAAAAAAAAAAATATTTTTTTTCTCTCATTGACGTTATTTTTTTACTCTTATGGACGTTTTTTTTGGTACTGAAATATGACAACTTCAAAAATACAATGGGTTTAAAAGTTACCTCCAGTTGATACAATGTGATAATTTAAGAGCTATCGATTGTCGGTAAAAAAGATATCATCTACATTTCATTTAAATAATATGGAGGTTATGTTTTCAGAATAATTACATTGTCGTTGTGTTCATCGTGTCACATAGACTTACTATTGCTAAATAAAGTACCTATTATTTATCATAAAGTGCTGTTAATTTATATTTTGTTAACGAGTGATTACAATGCCGAAGTTTTTTGATCGATGTTGCAATCCATTCAATTTGGAGAAGCATAGAAAAAAAATATCCCTGCGAAATTTACCGGAGCATTTAGCAATTCGATACAATTTGTCGACTGATGAGCGAATATGTAGTTCATGTTATAAAAAAATGCTTCAGCCCTCTGTTGACAATACTTCTGATGAAAGTTAAATAAAAGATAATATAATTTGAACACATACAAAAAAATGTTTTTAATTTATTTAAAGATGTTAAGAGACGGTGAATTTATTTAAGAGTATGAAAAGTCCTTTTTTTTACTTTTTTGAAAAAAAATAACAATTTCTTGGACGATAATCACTTGAAATTCTCCAATAAAATTTTATTTTTCAACTTTTGAGGTTTCACGAGGAAATAAAAAAAATTTCATAACAAAGTTATATAAAATCAGCAAAAATTCAACAAAAATTTTTTTATAATCAAGAAAAAAAATTAGAAGCGATTGTCGTCACATCTTTTGATTAACGGGGATCATTGCAGAATTAGTTGAAGTATTTTTAGAGCAAAAAAAAAACAAAAAAAAAACGGTCGGACTTTGAGAAAATTACGGTTTTTTCAAAAAAACTAAAATATTTCATATATCTGGGATTCTGAAAATGTTTTCATATTTTTTTTCGAAAACTACATTTAAAAACAAAAATTTTGAAAAAAAAAAGTTCCCAAACGGTCAATTTTTGAAAAAGTTCTGGCAATTTAAAAATAAAAGAGCGGTTTTTTTCAAAAATTCATAACTTTTTTTGAGTCGGGAAAAAAAATTTGAAAAAATTCTGAAAAATAACTTTCGGGGGGTAGAAAAAGATAGAAAATTTTCAGCGAAATCAAAGGGGGTCAGGTAAAAAATTTGTCGATTTGACATGGAATGACCCATATATATATATATATATATATATATATATATATATATATATATAATATATATATATATATTTAGTGTGTGTGTGTGTGTGTGTGTGTGTGTGTGTGTGTGTGTGTGTGTGTGTGTGTGTGTGTGTGTGTGTGTGTGTGTGTGTGTGTGTGTGCGTGTGTGCGTGTGTGTGTGTGCGTGTGTGCGTGCGTGCGTGCCTGCGTGTGCGTGAATGTGTGTATTAAAGCATGATAAAGACGTCAAACCAATATATGAACGCCATTGATACGCTTTTTCAATTTTAAGCTGTCTATATATATGTATATTAAAAAAAATTATGAGTATGTAACGCAATCAAGTACGTATACCACTACGACGATCGTACTCGAACTTGCGTACGTAGGTACGATTGTTATTATTTCTTTCTTTCTCTTTTTAAAACGCTTTCATGCCCACCGCTCGTTCGCTCACTCGGATTTTGCACTCGCGAAAAGAGCGCGAGAGAGGACCTATCGAGGATCTCGAGTCGTAAGTCTGGAACTTTATGTCCGAAGCGCGCGGCTAACCTTCTCTTTCCTCCGACATCACCCTAACTTACGATAGCCTCGCGCTTACTCCGAGAGAGCGCCCGAGAGCCATTCTGGGCTCTCTTTTCTTCGAGCACACACACACAAACACACACACACACACACACACACACACACACACACACACACACACACACACACACACACACACACACACACACACACACACACACACACCTACGCACGCACGCACGCACTCGGCTATCATCTCTTTCTTTTCTCGTCTCTCCCTTTTTTCTCACGTACTACGACTGATTGCAAAGTAAAGGGCGTAAATTGCACAATTTCATGGACAATGTGTGAAACGTGTTGGGCCCTTTTGTCAGCTTGCTTCGTC
>OZ023312.1:53534327-53544327 GCA_964007375.1 Ophion obscuratus
ACACGAGACTCTCAACGAAAACCTAGGTCAAGACTCCTCGTGCGCCAAGAAGCGAGAAGAGCGATAGTGGCAATAATTTAGAGATTCCATTCATCGTCGCCCTCGCGAGTCTATATAGCGCGGGCGTGCGTCGGAAAAGAAAGGGGGAAAGAGCGAGAGAAGCTGATATAGAGAGGGAGACAGAGAAGAAGAAACAGGGAGAGAGAGAGAGAGAGAAGAGAGAGAGAGAGAGAGAGGACAAGATAAAAAGGCTGGCTGCCGTCTGGCAGGTACACCATTCAGTATACGCAAGTGGGCGGGGTGGGTATGTTTCATCTCGTGGCGAGGCAAAGAAGGATTGGAGAAAGGGGAAAAGGCTGTGCAAACAATCAATGAAGTTCACAGACCAAAGCCACTGAATTCTCGCGCCTCCTTCGATCCTTTATAAGTTACACGAAGATGTATTTATTTATTCGGAACTGAACGAGATACGATAATCGAACGGATGATGATCTCTGCATTTTTATCATTTATAAATGAGCGCATAAAAATGAAGTTTCGGACAATTTATTTCATTGACATTAATCAAATGCTTCAGAGTCATACGTACTTGATGAAAAAAAATTTCAAATCTATTCGAACGAGCAAAATTCATGCCGTTTAATTTCGAAAAAATCATCCATCAAGTTAAAGTTTTGTTTGTATTCTATTTCATTGCCACTTCTCATTTATAAATATTTATATCAACGGGTATAGAATGATATTATCGATTCTTTTTCTGATAAAAGTCAATTTCTTCCTGCTGATAACACATTTACTTGAATATGCTGAAAATGTTATATTTCTGTTAAAAAAAATGACAATACGTGAATTTAATTCACTCGTTTTCAACTATTTTTTGCTCGACATTCAGCTCGGGAGTTGCCTAATGTACGTGTAATTGATCTATTGTGCGATGCATTAGCACTCGAAGCGGCAATACTCTATACAAGGATATCACCCTCGTCTCCAAGAGACATTGTCAGATTGCGTGTACGTCGTGAATAAGGAGATGGGGGGACATAGAGTGCTGGTACACTGACAACGACAGGTATCTTCTTCAATCGAATGACACGGTTATCCTTGGAACTGAGACCCCCCCCCCCCCCCCCCCCAAGCTTAAACTCATTTTACATTATTCGAAATGTCAGTCTTATAATTGAACGAACGCGTCTCGTTATATGTAATCCTGAAACCGTCGGGGCCACTTCATTTCCAAAACATTACCACTTATGCGAATCTAAGATTTACTTTTAACGAAAATTATACAAGGAAAAAACGAATAACTTTATGTGTAATTGGACAACAATACTCAAAACATTGGTAATAGAATGCTCTGAATGTCTAGTTACTTTAATCAAATTAAAATGTTATCGCCGTCTTAAGGCCGGAGCCTGAATCAGATGATAAAAGAAAACGTCTTTTCGGGATTTTTTTTTTGGAAGCGAAAAAACAAGTGATCCCAGAAAACATTGAGGTATCTTTTCGAGTATATTCGAAATGTATTAGAAAAATGTTTCAATATGAAACAATATGCATGCATGCTGCACTAACTGCAGATTTAGCAGCCTATTTCACATGCGTCTTGCCACTGCAGTCCCCACTCGGCAGCAAAGATGCAGCTCGTAATTCTTAACTGAACTAAATAATTGTATCTGCTACGGCGAACGCTGCGCCAATTTTAGCTTCCATGTACAGGGATTTTCCCCCTTTTTACATTCCCCACCATTTTCTCCAATCCACATCCCTAATCGGTCCCCACCTTGCGGCCGCAGCCGACTTCCCCCTCTGTATCGCATTCACCATGACGTTTTTTTTTGTTTTTTTTTGTTTTTTTTTTGTTTTTTTTTTTTTTTTTTTTTTTTTGTTTTTTTTTGTCATGGGTATAGGGAAACTGCGGAAAACCTATACCAATACAGCCGGTCACGAGTTCGCTTCCCAGCCTCGGAGCTAGTCGCGTTTCGTCGAGAAATAGCTCACAGGCTACAGCCATACACATCCGACACACACACGTACCGGTCCGTGTGCGCGGCGTCTGTGTAGAGCTGGAGCACGTCACGCCTGTGTTTTTATTTCTCGCCGAAACTACGAGACGGTGATTCGAACCCGCGACCTCCCGATGTGTTGATTTCAGAGGCAGGTACGCTAACCACTAGACCAACACATCGGTCAACTGAACTAAATAAATCAATAACATTTTGAATTCTCATATATTTTTATTTTGGGTGAATTAAGAAAAAGCTGAAAAAATCGTGAAATTGTAACTTTTCTCGGGTTTGAAAAAAGGGTGATAAAAACACCTTAACGTGCTGTACAAATTATTTTAAAAGACTTTTTCAATTACTCTTTTAATTCAAATAGAAGAGATTTTCATACTGAAGAAAATGAACTTTGGTTTGATTCAATAGCCCGTTTAGTTTTTGTGCTATCACGCCCGCAAATTTGGAATATTCGTAAAAATGAAAACTGGAGAAAACGCGCTTCAAAGTTTTTAATAGGAGGAAATATCAATATCAAATATCAATCGCTTCTCTGTTTATGGCCTTGTATCTACAAAAATATTTACAATTGGCCTCTGTAACTTTGTAAATATATTCTTGGATACTTTATCTATCGATTTAAGCAATAAAAGGAGAAAAAAAACGATTTTTCGGACCTTCCAATTTAGGCTCCGGCCTTAAGGATGGATAGGAGATATAATCTCCGGCTAAGTAGACGTCGTAGAAGTATACATTTGCAGCCCGAAGTGTTTTTTTTTCTCATTTCACCTGTATTTGATAACATTTAACTTTTTTAGGGCAAAAGTCGTGAGAGCGAATTTTCCGCGCTTTACCTCTGTCGCTATTTTTGAATCGCTAAACTATGTTTACGTACAGTTTGCCATTGCCATATACTTTGGTGAAAATGTACAGTGGGAGAGTGGAATGAGAAAGTGAGGAGAATTCCAGCACGTTACAGTTATAATTATACTACAATTATACAGCATTTTTCCAACAATCTTCTTCCATACATAAATGATTTACACGAAACATCTAAAATATTTTGTACCATTGTTTTCATTAAACTTTTTTTTGTCGTACTGGAGAATAAAACAACGTCCGATAATAACGCGGGCGAATCACCGCAAATCTAAACGGTTATAAATCTTCAACGGATCAGTCGATCAATTTCCAACTTACACGGAGACAAATACGGCCTCAAATTCTAACACTGGTTGCCAGAATTATAATATACAGTGCTAGAAAAGTATAATTGTTTACGGCCAGTTCGGAATTCTAAGACTTGTTACAGAAGTGTAAAAATGATTCTCACTCCGTATAGTTAAAATAATGCGTGCATATTACATTTGAAACTATTCTCTCATAGGCGCGAGTCCTATATGCTGTATAGGACTTTTGTAAAATACCAACCTTTATTACACGCTATATTTTCATATGGATTTTAATAGTAAAATCCATATGAAATTATAGCGTATAGCATTAATCTTCGTGTATGTATAGATTTCACTATACGCATAGCATTAATCTTCGGCGTATAGCGAAAAATATTACGAAGTTATTAATAAAATGTGACTCTTTATACCGTACTTTTCGTACAATACTGGAAACTAATTGTTCCAATCACGTGGGCAAAATATTTTTTGAATGCTACAAAAAATCACAATATGCCGAATAAAATGTATTATTTGTATCAGTTTCCATGCCATATCGTAGGTTCAAATTTAAATTTTCTTCATTATTACTATACTATAATTACAATTATTATCTTCCATTCAATACTTTTTGATATTTAATGATATTTTTTTTAGAAGCATAGTATTAATTCTAAACTTCGAGGCTCCTGTTTTCTCCGTGTAGAACAAACGAACCAGACATGCGCCAATTTTTATCACGATATCGAAATTTTCCGTAAAGTTCCTAAACATTCTTAATTAAAGACTTTTCGTCGGGCATCGACCGTTTTACTTTCTCGTAAAAATAAAATCCTCGCAAGAGGAAGTCAGCGGTGTAGTTAGCGCTGTCGGCACGTCACCTGTCGCGTGATTCAAATATTCTGACTGGAAGAAAACGAACCCACGTACAATGTATGCAATCCAAAGAACCCTTTTTCACGTGCGTGCCAGAGTCCTATGTATCATCACAAACAGTGACTTCCACCCAGCGACCGGACATTTCGGTTTATCATGCGGTTTACCGCAAACCCCGGGCCATTGACATATTTTGACTTTCGCATACTCCTTTTTTTTCCGCCCTCTGCAAAATAGCCGAGTGGAATAAAAAAGAATCGAGGCTCCTCTTCCGTATACGTGTTCTCTAAATTGGGCAATCATTCACTCTTCGGATTTTGCTTGCACGCGAACAAAAGTTGGATAAATCGTCGTGGCAGATGGTCGAAATCGTCCCAGGAAGACAACAATTATATCGGCCCCTGCCAGCCACTTTTTGTGTACTTCGCGTACGCGAAGATGCGTGGGCTGACGATTTTTACGTTGAAAATGACTCATTTCATTAAATTATTGTAAAAAAAATTCGTAACAAATTCAAATCAATATGCCAATTTTAATACATTTACTGTCTCTAATCAATCGAAAATGTTACATAATTTTTACTAATTTGCCAATAGAAAATAATGAGACGCGGTATCATTTCGTTTCCTTTCTCAAATTCACCCTCTTACGCCCTTTTGTATGTGAGCACACGATCATAGACGCGTGGTCATAACGCGGTTGCTACGGGTGTGTGTTGGAAAGAGATAGGGGGAGCGTGGTAGCGAGGCGAGCACGTGGTGTCTTCCCACATCAGAATGACGGACAGACGGGCCAGTGAGCTTGACAGGCCTGGAAGGACGGAAGAACGAGGTAACGCGAACGAAACTAACGGACGTACGGTACTGCGAACGGCGTACCGGTAGCTTGTATTTTATTCAGGCACGACGACCGAACAATTACCTCCGTACAGCTTAGTCCCATCTCCCCCCCCCCCCCCTGTTTCCCTCCCTCGGCCCTTTTTTCACCGACTTTATCTCCCGTTGGGTTTGTTTCTTTTTTGTTTGCCGAGCTGCACACAAGTTAATGCGACCGTGGAACGGACAAAGAAATTACGTAGGTCGAGAGTGCGTATCTGTATCGCATCCTGTTCGCTCCCAAAGACATGAGAGCGCGGCGAGCGGGAGGAGGAGGAGGGAGGGACGAGATAATTCGATCGCGTTTGGGATAATTACCGATGATTGAGCGCAAGAGACCTCGACCAATGAGAGAACGAAATTATACCCCCCCCCTCACTGTGCCCACCGAACCACACTCTTCCCCGGGAGGGTTAACTATATACTGGAAGAGACACGGAATTACCGATGCGGGACCAGCACGCTGATCGTCCTGCGGCTTCTCTAACTAGCCGTACTTGTATCTATACGTGTATATGGATGGGATCGCGCGGAGATCCGCTACGAGGTCTTGCATCGGTAGTCTCGCGAATCTAGATTATAAATCGTGCCTTCGCCTCTGGGGATGCTCGATGAACCTGAAACGGCGTACGGTGGATATGGCAGGCATGATAAAACAAAAAAAGAAAAAAGATAGTATTCTCGACGAGAACTCTGAAAACTCTCGTCACGGTGAGCGTGTGGAACTTTAGACATTCTCGTTTCGCATCGATGACGAAGCTATCCAAGACTGGTGAGTATAAAGCTCATTGGCTTGGGCTTGGAAAAATTTGAAAAGTGAAGCACGCACGTTCGTTCGAAGTGGAGAATGACCTTGGATAATTACGAAAATAAAGATTCATTAGTGAAAATGATCGGTAAAACGTAGACAGCAATATTTGATAGAGTATTGCCAAGAAATCATATAGTATATAATCATCGATAGTATGTGTAGAGAAAAAAGGAGGCACGATTTTTGCCTGTCGTCGTTTTAATAATTGACTCACTTCGTAATTCTTAAAGACTGACACGACTGTGATGGGCCGCAAAAAAGTCGTTCTTTTCCAGTTTTTTTTTCTACTGGATTATTTATTCGGGACTTAGAAAAAAGGTATGTTACTAAGCATACGTTGAACTTATGTCGTGGGAAATTTTATTAAAAAAAAAAAAAATTAAAAATTGCCAACGTTTTTGAGGTATAATAGAGCTCTGTATAAAAAATGTGGTCCAATGGCCGGATCGATAACATGACAATAGTTCGTCTAAAAAATAAAAATAAAGAAGGTTTATAACCTATAAAAATGAATGTTCAAAACAGGTGTTCAGAAAAAGTAGCCGTTTTGCGAAAAAGGCACAAAATAGCAGGTGTTGAAAAAGGGTAACATTATCGAAATTTTTACTCGTATTCGGGGGCTTAAAAAATACCAAATAAAAAAAGGCTACGTACAATATCTACTGCAATTACGAAAATGTTGGTTTTCGAAAATTGACAATTGGACAATTATAGCTTGAGTTATGATTTCTACCAGCGCGAGAAAAGTCGTTTCGCGAAAAACGCGATTGAAAGTTTAGGTATACGTAAATCGTTGCGCCACCTGCTTTCACTGAATCGTCTGTAACTTGGTCAATTTAAAATATTTCTACTTGACCTTTTTCACATCTCTTTGAGCATGTATCATTTGAGAATACGCAAAAAAAGCAATTTTTTATCCGTCACAGTGGTGCCCTGCCTTAAAAAACAATATTCGTCACTCCCGACACGACGTTACAGGGGTATGATTACACGCCTATATCTTTTTACTGCTGTAATCACTCCTCCGTCAGTCACAAGAAATAATGCAGGAAGAGTCGTGCGACGGTATTCTTTGGGCGTGCACAAAGCGCGAGATTATAAAATTTTTCACGCATCATTTTCTCTACGCTCTTCTACGCCAGCCAGGGGTGCGTATATCTAGCCGAAAATTGGTTCGAGGCAGCAAGGAATGAAGAATCTGGTACTGTGGGTATAATACAGTATAGGATATAATATAAGAAGAAAAACGAAATATGTATATATATATAAAGCGAGGGAGAGGGGGAGAGAGAGAGAGAGAAAACACTCGAAAAAAGTGAAGAGCGATGAGGGGAAGGGTGGCTTGGCGAAAAGAGAGCATGTTCCATTCACCGCCCATTTCCCTGATAATAAAGAGTCCCCCGAACGCGGACGGGTGGATGACGGTAAGTGCATGAACGCGTAGCCATCTCCCGCAACTACCTTTTTTCAAATTCCCCCTTCGTCCGAGTCTTTCAAGCTTGTACAGCAGGTTTTTCCTGCGCTGCATGCGCGCACAGTCTTTTTCGCCGCTTGCAGGAAAACCATCAGAGAGACCGGCGATACCTGTTCTCTTTCCCGCGCTCTTCTGCACCTCCTCCTGATCATCTCGTTCTCACTCTCGCTCGCTCTCTCGTGTATTACCGCCCATAGGGACGCCGCCCGCGCGAGTTCGTCCCGCATCGCATTCTTCTATTTCATTGTCGGAGAAAACCAATTTCCTGGTACCTAAATTACGCTCGCCTGCGAAAAAGCCTCGCCCACCTCCATCAACTCCTTCTCCATCCCCCCCTCTCTCTCTCTCTCGCGCGCGCGCCCTCCCTACTTTTCTCTTCATCCCTTTCTCCGTTCATCCCCCTCGCTGCTTCATCCTGGCTATACCCTCTCAACGGGCCACGCGTTTCTCGTTTCCACCCGCGCTATATACACCACCACTCCGTTTCTCGGCTTCACCTCCTCCCGCGACCCTTCCGTCCCTCTTTCCCTTGCAACTCCCCCTTGCACCGGTAATATTGCAAGTTTCAACCTCACTCTCCCCGAGCCGCTGCTTCACCGCTCTTGGCGCAAGAGTGGCGAACAGATGCGGAGGGAGAGTGAAAGCCTCCCTGTAACACCGAGCGAGCTGCCACATCGTGGGGAGACTCGGTGAGGGTGCTTTCCTATATATTTACATATGTACACATATATACATGGGTATGGGAGAAGGAGAGGCGTACCAGGAACCGAGCGAGCGATGGGAAGTGAGGAGGATGAAGCAAAAACGTTAATTTGAAAACGTCACAGTTTAATTTAAAATTACGTAAGTAGGGAGAAAGAGAGGGAGCGAGAGATAGGCGCTCTTTCGCTGTAAGAGCATGGCTGGAGGCTCTCTCCCTCTATCCGTACCATTGGAAAGGCTTTTCCTATCTATCTACTCCTCCCCGCTCACCAACGTATACATCCATGCTTCATATATCCACTATTTGCACTCAAAGCTTTTCCAGCACTTCTCCTTACTTCCGTGTTTCCAGTTCGCTCGCTGCAGACTTTTTTCCGCATTACATTTGTTCGGGTTAGCTTCATTTTTCTAAGTTTTCCCTCGTTTCACCTTCAGATGCATAATTCTGATTCAAGGCTGCTGAACGCGAAACAACATCTAACTTTTGTTTTCATATGTGTACAAGAAATTTTGAAACTTTCGTCGGCGAATTTGTAACATTAATGGCCATCGGATCGAATCATTGGCTTTCCGAGCGAGTGAAATTGTGTATTTTGGCCCCGTGGGGCCTTTCTTCGACGGTACCAAAGACGGCGCGTAAAAAAAAATGGAAAAGAGGAAGAGAAAAATAATTCCCAGCTCGTAGATATCGAGAGGAAAGAAGCCGGAGAAAGAAACATGAACGAATTCCACCGAGATTGCTCGCTTGACGATGGGAAGATCTTGCTCGTACTCATTCTGTACTCTTTCAGTGTTTCTTTTTCTTTATTTCGATTTTCTTTCTCCCTCGACGCAGTCGCACGATAGCACGCGTATCTATGTTCACTTCTGTACGGGGGCTGCGTCGAACTTGAGGCCACCGCGTATATATAATTGATTCAGTTTCAACGTGCGACTCGAGGCGCGTGTCTTCATGATTATTCAACGGTTCACGGAGACCGCGAGAGTGAGCGGAGTATATACTACGAGAGGGAAAATAAGAGTGCGGCACACTCCTTCGCAGTACGCCACTCAGGGGTATTTTAATGTATACGGCGAATTGCTAATCATCCAACAAACACTTTCACACACGCCCTTATATAATTGCCCGTCACGTCACTTCATTGAAAATTCACGATTGTGACGTTCGATAAAAACACGTGAATTCAGCGTGGCGCTATCTCATTCTACGTTTCGTCGTTTTTATACGTTTTTTTTGTCTGACTTTTCAATCCCGAGAATAACTACAACGTCAACTTACATTAATATGTATGTAGCACTGTTTACTCGTGGTGTTAGACTTGATGTCAGAACGGTACGAGGATTTTGAAAACATTCTATTCCTTCGATGGTGTGAAACAGCTGCGCTACGAAAAGATCGACAACACAAGTCAATTTAAACTCGTTACGATCGAGCCGGTCAAATTATACCGAAAAAATTAACAAGATTTTGACAGGTGATCTTCACTCATGACAAACGTAACGAAAAGTTGCAATTTACCTCAGAGATAAATGATATTTCTAATGCGAATAATTATTATGACAGGATTGATGTTAATGATAAAAAGAGCAATATTATTTAATAATGATAATAACGATAATAATAGTATTGAGAAGAATAATAGTAACACCATTAACAAGACCCACAACAGCGGTAAAAAATAATTGAATATTTATTGCGTGCGTAAACACTCGTATAGATATACGGTCTTCTTCACGAGATGGGAAACATCGAAGAACGCGATACCTCTTTTGGAATCCGATATCCCGACGAGATGTGTTGCACCCCGCCTCCCTCTCCGCAATTCTCGAGTTGGACTCGGGAAAGGATTTTTTCCTCTCCATCTACTCAATTTCATGGACATCGCTAAAGTGCTTTTCGATCTCTTGAAATCTCCGAGGTTCTCCCTCTCTCTCTCTCTTGCTCTCTTACCTTCCTTGCATGTAATTCTCTTCTTCTTTTTACTTAACTTTGAAACGCCGAAGCGCCTTCACCCTAAAGTCTCATTTCTTTGAAGATTTCTCATGCGACGTTGAAAAGAGCGCCAGCATCGCTTATGCGAATGCAAAATTTT
>OZ023312.1:53549327-53556827 GCA_964007375.1 Ophion obscuratus
GGCCGAAATGACAGCTAGTCGGCGTAGCGGAATATATTTAATTTGATTATTCTTGAAAACGTATACTTACGGGTGTGCAAATGTAAGTAATACAACACCGTATATACCTCCTGGGAGCTAATATACAACAGATCTGCACGAAGGAATGAGTTTTATCTTAAAATACTTATTTAATGCGTAAACGTGATGATCACTAGAACCCTGACGGGCACTGGGCCGTCTACCTTAGTGCAAAATGTTATTCTACGGAAGGGACACTAAATCTCGCGGAATGTGAGCCCTGGATGTGAATTTTAAAAGGTGGTATCGGCTTTTTCTTTAACTATTTTTCTATTTTTAGCTCAAGATCATAATTTTATAGGTTGCGAATGAAAGGAATAGTCACGAAATGTATTTCAAAGTCAACAAAAGAGATTTTGTATGGAAAAATGAAATTGTTAATTTTTTTAGATTATATTCATCCCGTGAACCCATGTAGGGTGATGGGTAGTGGCCAATGATTGGCCGATGCTCGACGCCAAGCTTGCCAACATTGGCACTCGAGCTTGGCCCGATCATCGACTGAGCCTTGGATGATAAGAGCGGCCCGATATTCGCAATCAATATCGGCCCTAGAATGGCTTATGAGAATCGGCCGAGCATCGCGTAGGAGTTCATTCGAGAATCGGCCAACAATAAGCCCCCTCAAGATTGCCATCATTGGCACTCGAGCTTGGCCTGATTATCGACCGAGTCTTGGCGGATAATTGTGACCCAATATAGATAACCAAAATTGGTCCTGCACTGCCAAAAAAAATTAATTATTTTTGTATTGTAATTCGTCATTACCTGGTCTTTAGAAATGATTAGTTCGAAGAAAATATTTCACCCATATGGGGCTCGAACCTTGAACTTCCCTACTCATAGCCAAACACGCTGCCCCTATGCTACCGAGTGCTTGTAACATTTAAATCGCAATATGGCATAAGATACCAAATGGATTCTCATCATTATTTGTATCACATAAACTATATCAATTAGTTAATATCATTGTGATAATTAGAGAGTGTTATCGAATGACATGTTATAGAATTTTCAAACCTAACCTATATATATATAATTCCTCTCTCTCCACCTTCTCTACCCCCACAACCCGTTAATATGTGTGTTGCAATAAAGACAGACCATTAGTTCATTAGTTCAAGTTTAATTTGAATAAATATATATTTAAAATGAATAATTCCAATAATGGAATGCAATAGGAAAAATTTGATATCACGAAAAATCTAGTTAATTCAAATAAAAAATAAATAAATAGACGCGGTTAGTTAATATTAATAGAATTTTTCTGTCAGTGTAGGATGGTTCATAAAAATCGGCAGAATATCGCGTATGAGCTCGTTCGAGAATCGGCCAACAATGAGTGCATTGATTTGGTAGTATATTTGTTAAGAATAATGTCCAATGGACTCGTAAAAAGTATTTATCTCATCTCTTAATGACTTCAACGCGAAACAATGAATCGTCAATATACGAATTGCGGTTCGATCATGCGTTACTCGGCCGAACATTGGCCTCGTATCGCCAAAAACATGATTGGCGAGTGTATACTTCGCCAAACATCGACCTCGTATCGATAAGCCAATGATTAGAGAGCTTATATTTGGCCGAACATTGTCCTCGTATCGGCAAACCAATGATTGGCAAATCTATACTTCGCCAAACATCGGCCTCATATCGATAAACCAATAATGAACAAGTCTATACTTGGCCGAACATTGGCCTCGTATTGGCAAACCAATGATTGGCCAGTCTATACTTCGCCAAACATCGGCCTCGTATCGACAAGCCAATGATTAGCGAGTCTACGTTTGGCCGAACATTGGCCGCGTATCGGCAAACCAATGATTGGCGAGTCTATACTTCGCCAAACATCGGCCTCGTATCGACAAGCCAATAATTAGCGAGTCTATATTTGGCCGACCATTGGCCTCGTATCAGCAAACCAATATTGGCTAGTCAATATTCAGCCGAACATTGGCGTACAATTGGTTAATCGATCATCGTCCCGCCAACATTGGTCCAAGTATTGGCCGTTACGGTTCGATTGGCGAAACCTACATGGGAATGCGCGTTTACGCTCCCCAGTGCAATATAAATGTTACTTTTGGGATTGCTAATGGGACCGATCCCGTAATCTTTTTCAACACATTTTATGACAATTTTTCTAAAATTCAGCCCATGAACGTAATGATTGTAGGCTGAAATACGAACATTTCTGCAAAATGGCCAGTGCCACCTTTTAAAGTTGAGGTACAAGAGGTTTAACTTTACGCAAAAATTGTAGTTTCGCCATCAACCAACTTTGCTATTGGAAATGGAGAAAAAAATAACATTTTTTGCACTTACTCAATACACAGGGTGTCCCGGAACTGAATGCGTTTCCTGAAATGTGGGGTTGGGGGTGAAATTCTGAATCGATTGATATAAGCATGTGTGGGTCTCAGATCAACCCTTGAATTATTATTCATTTTTAGAGGCGCGCCAATCAGGTGCATCCTATGAGCCGGCGTACGTCGATGAGGGATACGCCGGCTCATTGGGTGCACCTGATTGGCCCGCCTCTAAAAATGATTAATAATTCGGGGTGATCGGAGACCCAAACATGTTCATATCAATCGACTCAGAATTTCATCCCCTACTCCACATTTCAGGGAACGCATTCAGTTTTGGGACACCCTGTATATGTACATGTATACATATCTATACTCATTCAGAGAGATCTACTCGACATTTCCCGTAGTTGTCATTGCATATCGCTGCTGTCTCTCGCATCGGGCCAAAAACGGCGCATCCGCCATCGATACGTCAGGCCGCACGTGACGAGGCCTGTGCATGCATAACACAAATGTCGCCAAATGCGGAGCTCTCGGTATCCTCGTCAAAATTCTATAACGGGCTATCCCACACGACAGCAGCCAATGACCTTGTGCTCGTGTGCAGCTCCCTCGCGTGCGCCCGATCCAATGCAACATTTATTCGGCGAATTTATTTGATCAATGAGGGGCAATGAAATACGGAGGTCGAAGCGCACTGTCACAGAATGGTACGCCATCTGGATATTTGAATGCAACATTTCAGAGATGTGTCGTGGCGCCTTGAGCTTTTCTTTGAGAACGTTCTCCGATTCTTCGACGGTTGTTTGGTCATGGATTTTATTTTATTATCTCTTGTTTGCCGACCTGTTATGTACCTTTTTTTCATTATTCATTCGGCGATTACTTATTCCTCGATTATTCATTTGATGATAAATTGTCCATTTATTTATCAATTATTTACGTTGGTATTCACGGAGAGTATTCGTGTCCCTTCTCTCTCTCTCTCCCCTCTCCCCCCTCTTTCATACGCATACCCGTCTCCGACTGATATAACGTCTAGCTTGCAATGGGAGAGACTTCCTTTATCGACAATTTGATACAAAATGGCTGCTCGCGACAGGGAGTCTTGACGTAATCTCTCGATTCAAATTAACACACGCGGAGCTCGATGGGGGGTGCATTGTACATTTTCTCCACTTTCGTTTGTCTCCCTCTCTCCCCCTCACTCTCTCTTTCTCGCTCTATCTGTGTCTACATGGCGTGCTCGTACTCTTAGGTGCCTCAAGAATCTCGCACATTCGTTCATCCTTCTCACAAACCCTCATCTATTTTGAACACAAACAATAAATATGTATTTACATGAGTGGCGTGAGGAATATACATAAGCAGTTGTTGCTCATGGCATGAAAGAGAGATGATATCGCCGCACATTTCCGAACCTTCTCCGCGGCCATTTTTCCCTTACGAAGCTCACCGGCAGGTCTTGTACTCTGCCAAAATTGCGCACCATTTTATTAATTTTTTTCAGCTCTTTCTTCGACTTCGCTTTTTCTCTGTCCCCGTTTCGCAAGAAAGAATGCAAACGAAGAGGAAAAAGACGGAGAACGAGAGGAAAAAACGATTGTCTTGATGATTTGGAGAGATGGGTCGAGAGGGATGGATGCGAAGGAAGAAGAAAAGAAAACCGGCTAATTCTTCTCTGCCGTAGAAAGGAAAAGGAGATAGAAATAGAGAGAAAGAGAGGGGAGCGGGAGAGAGAGAGAGAGAGCTCCATCTTGCGAAACAGCGTGAGGGGGGCTGGTTATATGGAAATGTTGGTCAAATATATCATTCTAGCTTGACAGTGCAATTCTCTTATCTGCCTCGCGCCGCCTGCCGCTGCTCTGTTCTGTTCCCCAGCCCTCTCCACCCCCTTTTCAACCCCTCACCATCACAGCTTCGGGGTGTTCTCTCGTCGTCGTGAGCCAGAGGGCAAGGGGGTTGGGTACACAGAACTGCGGAGGGATTCGGGAGCTCAAACCCCCGATAGAGGATCTGCAAACACGCTCTCTCGGTCTCTCTCTCTCTCTCTCTCTCTTGCGCTCAACCCCTCCGCAACCCTCTCTGCAGCTTCCTCCGTTCGGAATTACACGAGCGAAGCGGATAGTTCCGTATCCGTTGAATTTCTCGTGTTCTACCTTCTCTCGGTGCAACGAGGTGACGGACTGCACGACAGGAAAAAATGGAATAGTATTCTTCGAACCGGATTGATAAGTCCGGTAGAGGGAACGTCGTATTAGGCATATTCGCAGAGTCTATGTTTTTTTTTATGAGTGGGAACCATACAAAACGGATTTTAAAAATATGGATAAATTGACTTTACTTATTTTATTGCCTGTCGAATTCGGATCCAATTAATTTTTCTCAATGTTATCAAATAAGTAAGTTTCGATAGTAATATTTTTGTAAACAAAGAATTCCAGAAGTCGCACCGAGCGAAATGTATATGGAGTTTTCTTACGAAGAGAATGGTGAAATGGGAAATCTTGGTCGATGAAATATTTGCTCGACTAAAATTTTATCCGAATGAATAGACTTGAATTGAATTTGATGTCACTTTTTTTCGACATAGAATCGTTCTGCCGTGCGAGAAATCACGTGAGGATTATTTCTGGTACATTTCACATCCACCAGACTTTTTTTTTCGTTTCTGATGTGTTATGAAAATGTAACGATGGACTGAATTCGTTTTCAGTTCAATATCTCAAAACCATTGTGTTCGTGAAATTTGCGATTGTGACGTAATGCCACTGTTCGTTGTTCCACTACGACGCGGATGTGCAAACATACGCGGGAATCAAGAATTTTTATTTCGGATCCCCCTCCCCAGTAATGAGGATGGATTAATTTTGGCCCCCGTAGATGAACGACTATGCTTTCGTATATCTGTACTAGTTCGGTAGTCAAAGCAGCGAGGAGGTGAGCCTGAATACGATGAAGACATTCCCAGGTAGCATCAAAGTTGCATTGAAATCGGGCTTGTTGGATATTCAGATTGAAAGAAAAGCTAAGCCTTTTTACATTAAGGCCTTTGGCCACAATAACGGGTATAAAATCATGTGCGAATTTAACAATTTTTTTCCGTGTGAACAATTCATTCACTCATAAAATCACACATCCATTTAGTATGAATATCAAGCTGTTAGAAAAGATATATATTTTTTTTCCATGTACAAAATGGCCGACTACTAATATTTTCTTTTTTTAGGCGCTCCGCAGCGTGAGATTTAGCATCCATAATTTTCGACCTAGAACAAAAAACAAAAATTCTCGTCAATTTACATTAGAATACCGAGAGTAGTACGTACGGAACTAAAAAAATATTGCTTTATTCAAAAGTTGTAGGTATTCGAACTTAAGAATTGAATTTTCAGTGAAAAATTTCGTTATAACTTCTCATAAACTGCTCATAAAATTAAAAGTTTTCGATTAATCAGAAATTCCGTACGTACTTCTCTGCGAAATGCAATTAGGACCATAACTTTCAAATTTAAAATAAATCGAGTGGACAGTGTTGAAGTTATTTATCACGCCAACTGGAAAAAAGCTGTTTCGAGAAGTTTCTAGTAGTTGGCCATTTTGTACATCGAAAAAAAAAAAAAAAATTCTAACAGCTTCATATTCATACTAAATTGATGTGTAATTAATTTAATGAGTGAATGCCTTTTTCATACGCAAATAAATTGTTAAATTCGCACATGATTTTATACCCGTTACTGTGGCCTAAGGCCTTAAGGCGGGAGCCTGAATTCGAAGGGCCAAAAAGCTTTTTTGGGGATTTTCCTTAGAAAGGAAAAAAACAAGTGAGCCCAGTAAACATTGAGGTATCGTTTCATGTATATTTGAAATGTATGACAAATAAATTCCACATGAAACAATAAATGACTGCAGATTTATCAGCCTCAATCATGCGCGTCTTGCCACTCCAGTCCCCAATCGGCGGAAAATATGCCGCTCGTAATTCTTGACTGAACCAAATAAACCAATAACATTTTTAATTGTCATATATTTTTATTCTGAGTGAATTACGAAGTAGCTGGAAAAATCGTGAAATTGTAACTTCGGTTTGAAAAAAAAGTGTTAAAAAAACACCTTAACGTGCTGTACAAATTATTTTAAAAGACTTTTTCAACGACTCTTTTAATTCAAATAAAAGAAATTTTCATACTGAAGAAAATAAACTTTGGTTTGATTCAATAGGTCGTTTAGCTTTTGTGCTATCACGCCCGCAAATTTGGAAAATTCGTGAAAATAAAAACTGGAGAAAACGCGCTTCAACGTTTTCAATAGGAGGAAATATCAATATCAAATATCAATCGCTTCTCTGCTTTTGTCCTTGTATCTTCGAAAATATTTAAAATCAGCCTCTGTAACTTTGTAAATATATTCTTGGATAGTTTTATCTATCGATTTAAGCAATAAAAAAAATGATTTTTCGGATCTTCTAATTCACGCTCCCGCCTTAAGGTGAGACGCACGTTTTACGAGTGATGGTTAATAGAAACTGACTTTTCTACGCGTAAATACTTCCGTTAAAAGTTCAGCTTCGAAGGTCCCGCAGGTTCCACTACATCACGTTTGATAAAAATGATTAAACTCCAGACAACTATAAGCCCAGTTGCAGTCAAGAAGAGATATCACCTGCGGCTAAATTATCGATTTTTTGTAAGAAGAAACTGTGAAGTTATCAGTCTTTGACTCTTTTCTCAACCTTTACCATTGTGGGGTTTGAAACAATCCCACCACTTGCGAAACTGCATTGACGATGAATATTCTACAGAAGTGTGGCAAGTAAGGGTTAAGGGCGGACAGCACTGTGGCGGGCCGAAAAAGGTCGTTTTTTGCTAATTTTATTTACGGTACTAGATCATTTTTTGGGTTTTGGAAAAAGGTATGCTATCAAGGATACGTTGTACTTATCCCATGTAAAATTTCATTCAAAAAAATAATAAATTAACGACGTCATTGAGGCATAGTAATAGAGCCTCTGTATAAAAAAATGTGGTCCAGCGGCTGAATAAATAATTTGACATTGGTTGGTGTGAAAAATAATGATAAAAAATGTATAATTTATATAAAAGGAATTCTCGTTGTATTGGCGTTT
>OZ023312.1:53561512-53827710 GCA_964007375.1 Ophion obscuratus
GCTTCCGTCCTCGTATATTCCCTCGGTAACAAGGTCCACTTGGGTGGTTCAGATTCCCCACTTATGTGGCTATATTTATTTACCTGAGGAACGGAGAGTGCGATCCGGTTATCGATACCCATCGTGTTATTACTATCATTATTATCGTTGCAGTTATTATTATATCGTATTTACATATGCATATATAATAATTGTCTTTGTCGAATGTTTATAATGACGTGGAAATAACCGTAACGAAAATGTCAGACGATAATCAGTAGGAGAGCATTGGTGATGAAACAAAAGAACAGTGTCACGAGACCATATTATAAATATTAGAATCAACACGAAGTCGGAGCACTTCTTTTTGGCCCTTAAGGGTCTCTTGTATAAACGGCCAAATTCAAGAGAGTCCTAATGTTCTCAGTGGAGTAACCGAGTGCAAGGAGTCTGGGTTTATTATCGGCCTGGGCTCTCTCTCTCTCTCTCTCTCTCTTTGTCTCCCTCTCCGCCAATTAAGCTGCAGCAGCTGTGAAAATTAATGGAGCACAGCTTTTAAGATGTAATTGGGCACATTCATAACTCAGGGGAGGTGTTGCGAGCGGGCAGAGTGAAGCAACGGTGGCATGGGGGGTAAAGGCGAGTTTTCACGCGGGGAGAAGGAATAGGGCGGGCAAAAAGAAAAGCCTTTTCTCGTTCTTGCAAACACCCTCCTGAAGGTGTCTTTTCTTTTGTTTTAAGTTGTTATTACAAATTGAATGAAAAGGAGGATGATGTAACGAACGTTCGTACTGCTGTACACCGGTACAGAGTGATGTACACGGAGACCAGGACATTAATTTCATGCCAACATGTTTTTATGGAATTAATTTGTGAATTAACAAATTCTGCGAATAACTAAGACGCAAATCGTTCCAACGGATCATTCGGCTAATAGTCGAACATTTATTGCACATCAATCACGAATAATGGGTCTGCAAGAGCTTGGGGCCTAAAAGCAGGTGGATTTTCTATAATTTGTTTTGATTAGAGTAGGGTGTTGTCGAACTCAGGTTTTAACACACAATTTATACATAGTTTGCCAAGTCGTTTTTTTTTATTGAAAAATATCGATGAACAACAAAGCGAATATTATTTAAACAACGTCCCGCTACATGAGGAGGTTCCGGCAACTAGAGTGATCTGAAAGGAAAAATTAAAAAAATGTACGTTTAGTATTATAATAAAACTTTCGTATGACCACATATAGTACAGTCGTGCTGTATATTGGAATCGGAAAGAATTAGAAGAAGGCTAGTTTTTTTAAAGAAGATTTTGTAGATGCCGCGGGTGCTAAACCCAAGTTTGCTCAAAAATCGGGGTGTAGGGTTTTTTTAGGGTATGGGGTGGATTAATGCCAAACTAAAACCCCCACGAGGTCGGTGCCGGGAGACAAAATGTATAGGAAAATCCGGGCTTTACTTTGGTCCACAGCGCCGAAATCGTGGAAGTTCAGTTTGGGGGTGAAAAAGTGGGGTAAAATTTTGAAAAATCAGTTTTTATTTGATAACTCTTTAGGAAAAATTCATACAATTTTTGTTCAAATGGGAACATTGTAGCCCTTGAAAAGAGGCGTCGGCCGAGTATTTGATCATCCCTCGCCAATAATATCTTCACCTCCCAAAAAATGATTGAAGTATGACAAAAAATTGTGGTAATTATGCAGTATGAGGACTTTTCCGAAAAACGATGGGAAATTTTTTTTTCACCGTCAACTTGTTTATCCCATTATATTGAGTGATATTTCGTCGGGGGGGGGGGGGGGGGGGGGGCTGAAATTTTTCATTAATTCCATGTCATAGGGTTTTGAAGTTCGCGGAAACACGTGATAAAATAGGGAATTTTCAAGTATTTTGACGCCTATATTGGTGAGTTTGTTTGGGTTGGCCGAAAAACCGATTATTTTTTAGTTATTCATTAAACAATTTTTTTGGGATTTCAACTATTCTTTGTGGGGGTGAAGGCACTATCGGAGAGTGATGATCAAATACTCAATCGACGCGTCTTTTCAAGGGCTACAACGTGCCCATTTGAACAAAAAGTGTACGAATTTTACCTAAAGAGTTATTTGATCAAAACTGATTTTTTCAAAATTTCACCCCACTTTTTCACCCGAAAAATGAACTTCCACGACTTCGGCGCTGTGGAAAAAACTAAAGCCCGGATTTTTCTGAACATTTTGTCTTACGGCGCCGACCTCGTAGAGTTTGGCAACAATCCACCCCCATTCCCCTTCATCCCCTAAATAAACCCTGCACCCCGATTTTTAGGCAAGCTTAGATTTAGCACTCGTGGCACCTACATAATCACCTGTCAAAAAACTGGCGTTTTTCTATATTTTTCCGATTACGGAGTTTTTTAGCTACAGCACGGCTGTAGATACTTTTTTGACATTTTGTAAAGTACGGAAATTCAAAACTGTAGGAAAATTGTTCGATTTTTCATAAATAGAAAGTTAAATCCTTTTTTATTTACAAATAGATAAAGATGTAAAAAAATCATCCTGTCATAGGATAGGCAAAAATCTTAATATAATAAACTTTAATATAATTTTAATATAGAATATAGACTACGTTCTGTTGAAATTTAAAGTGAATCAGACAAATAGATTTTTCGATACAACTTACACCGATTCATAAAACGGATACGAAAAAAACGCAGAGGAAAAAAGAATAAATCGCAGCGCAGTGGTTCATCGTAGAGCAGTAGACGTTCTGCTTCTTCAAAAAAATCTTTACATCTCACTCAATTTTTGGAATTATTACGTACTTACTACTATTCTGTACTGGAATTTGAATTTAAAACCATAGGCTGTGAAACTATGCAATAAAAAATATCGTATTCTTTAAATTTCCTGCTTATGCCCTTTAATGAACTTTTTTTCCGAACAAACATTTTGTTTAGCGTTGAAGTTTTTTTAAACCCAAATATACAATACTTTTTTTTCGATCCAGCAGAATTTCGTCACGATGTGTGCGTTTTTCTCGGGGCAATCGTGAAATTGGTTGCGGACATTTGAGGTTTTCAGGTCGACGAAGTTTTTCATGGCACGGCGTCAGGACGTCGTAGACAGAAGGGAGTGGGTTTCGCTCGAAGGGCGCAAACATCTCCAATGCTCCGGGGTATCCGGGCCACGGAATGGTGATGGCGACGACGTAATAATACCGAATGACGCGGCATATTCTCATACTCACCCTGGCAAAAGGGTGCGAGGTATGGAGGAGCGCGAAGGAATCGTGAAAGTGGAAGATAGTCGCGGATGGATAGAAGGGGCAATATAACGGGAGGGGTAGTTTCTATACAGTCGTCCTCTTCAGTCGCGCGCGCTATGGACGTCGAAGGGGGAGGAAAAGGTCGTAAACATTTCGTAAATTTGCTCCACAGGTGTGCCATAGCGACTGCCTAAGCCCGTCCACGCCAGAACGGAACACGAGAGCTAGCCTATTTACTCGTTCGATATATCTGCGCACCCCTCCCTCCCTCTTCCTCTCTCGCTCTCTGCCTCTCTTGGTAATCTCGCTGTATGCCAGCCATTACATATACATAGGACGACAGTGGGTAGTCAAGATACGATTTTCCACGCTGCGAGAATAAGACCGAGAGAGAGAGAGAGAGAGGAGGGCTTGAAAGTTCATGAACTTAACCCTGCCACTCGATATATTTCGCCTAACAAGTGTTGGCCCACGGAATACTGACGTTTTAAGAGACCATATTGAAATTTCCAAGACCATCATGAAGGCCAATAAAATCATAAATCAAAAAACGTCATTTTAAGTTTTTTAAGGTGAACTTTCTTACGTAGATGAAGTCCTACGAGACTAGGATTTAATGCAATTATCATGCATCCTAGACACCATCGCTCCATTTTTCAATAAACCATTCCCACGAATATTGACCGGGAACAAGTTTAGCGCCATCGATCCAGCTCGCATTGACATGGCAATGAGGTAATACGCCCTCCCGCCCTTTCTCCATTTACCATATAAACTCTTATCGGAACGCTTCCGTTTTTTTGTTTGTTCACCCCAACTTTGAATAAAACACGCGATAGTGTTTCGGAAGTCGAATGTTTGTTACGTTGTGTTATTGGGGGCTTCCCGAGTAACAATGAGGAAACAAATGTATATAAACGTATTTACGGGAAGAACTTGAGAAACCCTTTTTGCTCGGTGAAGTAGCCTCCGAGTGATGGAGGACCTTCGTGCTCGAGCTACCGGTTTCCGGCTTGCTTCTTCACCGATAATCTCGATCGGTTCATCACCTGCAGGCCTCCAACTTCCCCTTCCTTACCTTAAACCATCCTCTCCCTTTCCCCGGCCCTTTCTCTCATTCTCTTTCTCACTGGTCGTTTCCGGAGCTTTGCTCCGTCCAATCTTCTCGCGTTTGCCTTATATTTCGTGGGCACCTCCAAGCGCGCAGGAGAATCGGGGTAGATAAAAAATATAGTGTACGTCGAAGTCCGAGTTCCTACCACGCGTCCATTGGCGAGCGAGCGTCCAACGTAGCACACTCCGATCGCAGATAAAAATTACTCGGTGGTTGAGCTAATGGTAATTTGCATGCGTCTCCGCTTCAACGTAATTAGAAAAACGGAGATACGACGGTTGCATTTAGGTATGTATGTATGGAGAGAGTTTATTTTGAACCCGTTGTACCTATGCTATGTTTTTAATCAGCAAGCTGGATACTTTGAAAGCGCACTTGAAATTTTGTTTAAACGAATCATCGAAATCGTCTCCATAACAGGCATTGAAATTACGTTTGTGTGAAATATGCTTATATTTGTCATAACGTTAGAATCATCTTTTCCCATTTCATATGCAATCGAAACCGAGTCGTAAAAATGTGCATGAAACCTGTAGTTCACGATTTCCTCGACGGAACGTGACTAACTCCGAAACTGGGAAGCAAACCTGGAGCTGACTGTAGTGGCATAGGTTTTCCACCGTTTCCCTATGCCCATGGCAGATATGCCGTTGTGAATGCGATAAAGAAGGAGAAGTTGGTTACGGCCGCAATGTGGACGAAAATAATGGAATGAGGTGGGTACGTAAAAGAGGAAGGACCCCGTACGATGACACTATGAGGTTAAAATACGTAACATTTTTTTTAAATACAATCTAAGCCTAATAAACCCTGACTAATTAATATAGATATGCAGATACGCTGTGATTATTATTTTATATTAGTTGGCACACTCACACATACACACACACACACACACACACACACACACGCGCGCGCGCACGCACGCCCGTGTGTGTGCGTAATGCACTTACAATTTTTCAAATTAATACTTGTACGCGTATCTATGTATCATTTCCGGTTTATACTCGATTATTCGGTTTTGTATTTTTGTTCGACTCGAAACTTTTTTTGAGCGGGAAGAACGGGTCGTAACGTAGTTCGGGCTTCGCAGGTGATTGGCATATATATAGAGATATAAAAATAGATGGAAAAGTGAAGCGACACCAGCGACGTTGCTAGGATCCAAAAAGACCGAAAAGGAAGACTTCGTAAAATCTCCCACAGAATTACCTCGCGCCCAACGAGATTGACGTTAATTTTTCATTCGATTCTCGCCAGCCTGAGTGCACCAACCTAATAGACTTCTTGAAAAGCAACCGCTCGCAACCGCAATGTCTCAACTGCCACAATTTGACGTACCAAGAGCCTGGCCTTGGGGCCTTTTGTTCGATAGCATAAAGAGGCATTTAACGTTGCGAGCGGGGCCAAATTGACGGAATACACAATCGATCGTTATCGACATTTTTCGGCGATTACGGCGTTCAATACGTCGAGATGGAGTTGATGGATGCGAAATATCCACGTCTTTTACGGAAACTTCAGTCCAATGGCAAATCCTACAGGAACGCGTGTACTCTTTGGGATGGGGCTGTCTATATTTCGAATTATAGTACCGCCCATAAAGCCACGACACGAATCTATCCGTTCGCGGCTATTTCTCTCGCCCTCGAGCGGAGGAGCGTAGCTCAGAGGGTCTATTAGCAAAGTGTGATGGAGTTCTGTGAGCCCGATTACACCCGAATGAGTATTAGCCCACCTCTTCTTCGTCTGCGTTTTCCGCTCTCCATCTCCCTTTTGCTCTCCTTCTCTCTTGGGATCGAGGGAGAATCGTTAACTGAGAAATGGGCAACCCTTTCGCCATTTCGTTTACCCTTCCCAGTATGTAAGGGGTGGTTCACATCCGATGGGATGATTGTCGGGGTAAAGACAATCTAGGCATGTTCTGGACAAGGAAATCATTCCCTTTCGACAATAGCTATCGAAAGCATCATTTGCATCTGGCAAAAAACGATAAAATCTGCGATACTTGCAAGGAACATCACTTAAGTGGCCGTTTTCGATTTTGTTGAAAGTCATATATTTGACAAAACATTGGGGACTATCAGACACGAATTTTTTTTTAATCAGCGGATAAACGATTTTAAACGGGAAACCCACCCCTCATAGAAAGGCGTTTCGAGGGGTGATTTCGTAGTTTTACCCACAAGCAGTCCACCGATTGAAACAAAAGCCAAAATTCTTCTAATGTAAAGCGATGGAAAAAACATTATAGAAGTATTGAAAAAAATTAACGGGTGACACGCCTTTCTTTGAGGGGTGATTTCCACCCTTAGAACCGTTTTTCCGTCAATAAAAAAGTACGTGTCTAATAGTTTTCAATTATTTATGACATAAATGAGCTCCAACAAAATAAAAGGTGGATACTTAAGGGATGTTCCTGGTTCCTATTTATAACGCACTATTTACAAATGGATCTACAAGATCTAAAAACCGGAGTGTTTATTGGAAGACAAGATATTTATTACGTGCAAATGATTTGAGAACTGGAAGGATGATACAAGACAGATGTCAGTCAGTAACACGGAGTTTTGATGGATTCGCCTTCGAATAGCATGTAGTTATAGCAGTTTTAGTTCATCCTGCACTTCGTCCCCTCTCTCTCTCTCTCTTCATGATAATACACGCTCGATGACCAAAGAAACTTGCGACAATCGGACTTGACAGCTCGAAAATTACTTCACGCTTCGTTCCTCTTTTCTCGACCCTTCCATCAGTCGCTAAGAAATTACAAAATGGCGGGAACACATAGCCCCTTGCCTTCATCGCACTCTTCTTTCCTCTCCTCGTTTGCTCATCGCGAAATTGGCCGACAGGCCGAAGGCCCTAATACATTTTTAATCGTCAGCCCTCTGGCTCTGCTAGGATGTGTCCTGCGACGTTCGAGACCCGCCAGTAAAGAAGGAGAAAAAACCGAAGAAGGAGAATGCACGCTCGCAAGCGGCAAACTAATTTTTCCAATATGGTCACTACAGGAGAAAGACCTTCCATTTGATATTAATGGGCAATCGGACATTGTTGCTAAGGAGACAAAACCGGCCATAGGGAGGGGCGTGAATTACGTAATAACCATGGGTACTTTCCTATCGGTGGGGTCAATTTTCAAGTGATCTACGATCGGCCGGAATAGGGTACATATTATGGACCTTATGCGTGATGAAAGTGGGCATACGCTTTTGGAGACATGGACCAAAGCTCGAAGCTCACCGGCATAACGGTAGGCTCTCTCTCTCTCTCTCTCTCTCTCTCTCTCTCTCTCTCTCTCTCTCTCTCTCTCTCTCTCTTTCTACCCCTGCCCTATATCTTGATTTCGATGCCTTTCTCTGATTCGTAGGGGCTCTCTCGGGCGTTATTTAGCGACAATGTGTCGCGCATAGAAACAGCCCTAAAACAGCCAATAAACGCCGTTACGCGGCTATTTTTTCCGCCCCCGTGCCGTCATAGCGGAGACGCGAACCCCTAGCGAAGAAAGGGGAAGAATTTCTGCTCTGTTTCTTTCGCTCTCCGTGTTACATGACGTCCGAGTTAAAGCGTGCGCCGAAGTAATGCCGAGGGCACATATACATGTGAGAACGGCGGGACCAATTTCGTCAGATTTCGGGAAATTGTTGTTACGTCGGAAACGACGTCTGAAATCGCAGCTAGAATCGACAAACAGCTTTGGATTCCGGACGGAAATACTCGTAGAGAACTTTGTTTGGGTTTTCTCCTCCCGCCCTCTCTCTCTCTCTCTCTCTCTCTCTCTTTGTGTTGTTGAGAGCTTACATGATTTTTTCGCCTTCGCGATGCTGCACATCGTAGTAATCGAAGAGTAGAGAGTCACCCTTGTCAGAACGAGGGAAGTGAAAGAGGGAGAAAAGCGATAGAGACCTCTCTCTGGACCGCCGCGGAAAACTACCCCTTATAGGACAACCCCGCGGCGTTCTCCTATTAACTCCCTACGTGCCGCGGCGGTTAAATGGGCTCCTTTATGCCGAGATAATGAAAATTACAAATAGCCACAGCAGGAGGACCTTTACGTACGGAAATACGTGCGTCGGTGCGTTGTAGCTGTTCGGATGAACTGTCTGTATGTTGCGTGTAGTTTCGTGGTCGATGCCGAAGATTGGAGATCTCGCCTGGCCATGATGTTCCATCTGGAAACCAGTCCGTAACTTTGTCTTCTCGCTGCACGAAAAATTGCACAAAAAAAACATAATTTCAATCGATTATCTAAGTATTTCGTATAGAAATATAAAATAGGAATAGGAAAAAAATATAAATCTAAATAAAAATGCGAAATAAAAAATCTTGAAAATGCTAAAAATATATTCCAAGCTAAAAAAGCATAGAATTCATCATCCGCGCATTAATTTGTATTTCTTCCGTCACAATTCGAAATTCCTACTTTTTGAGAATGCCCTTTTCATTCGTCAAACTCTGTACGATAATGTGTTTTCGTGTTTATCATCTCAGCATCGTACCCTCCTCATCGTACTTTCACACATCACCACATAGGCAAGACTTGTTTTCAACGGGTAGGGAATCACACGATGGAAACTAGAGCTTCACCAGTCCACGTCGCCATGTTGGCGTATAGAACGACACACACGGGAGGCGCATACATGTACACTCTGATTCTCTTGCGGCAGTCGCGAAATTAGTTTTCCAGATAATCATCAACGCTTGCATTGTTGTTGCATTGTAGTTTGCCAAGGGTCGTGATATATATATAAACGAAGGATACCAACTGCGTATCAGTGTTCTCGACGTCACGCACTCACCAATAATGTGTAAGAAACGAAAGGGCCCAACTAACATTCCGCCTCATCCGAAAAGCCCTGCTTTTCGCGCCTTTCCATTTTGTGACCCTCTACATAAACATACCTGGGGAAGAAAGGGACCAGGAGGGTTATGGGTGCACAATCTATTCGTTTCGCATTTGAGAAAATGTGCACTCGTGTGTCCCGTGAAATATGCTCAACGTATGTTCGTTACTGCGGTTAAAATCGTACGAGCGCCCGTTATTATTAATCTCCGACTTTACAATGTACGACGAGGCACACGTTCGTTTGCGATAAGAAAGACGTACGCGATTTTGCAAAACAGGAGAATAATCCAAATACAGCTCGAGTTACCTCTGAGCACAATGCAAAATCCACCATTTTCTACCTTTTTGTCCAATAAATATGGGGCTACTCTTGATGGTCTAATTTTATTGTTTATTTGGTAACGTGCTTTTCATTTGCATTTAAAGTGCTTTACTATCGAGTATACTTCTCCATCGAATCGTGCTCGAATAATCTTCTTCATTTTGCATCATTTAGACTTCAGGAAATTTAAATTTATATGTTTAAAACAAATTAATATCCGTTAATGAAAAAATGGAATTTAAAAAGATTGGATAACATGTATGTATGTATATATTTATTTTGAGCAGTGGCACGCGGCGATGACTGTCGGACCCCCTCCACCCCCACCGTCATACTCTGTCAACCCTCCTACCCCCTTTTCATTCTTCCTTGACTCGCTTCAACCCCCCGTGATTAATGTTGTCGAACAAATTGTCTAGAAAAACATGCCGAACGCTATATCATGCATTGTACACCCTCGAAAGATCACTTAGTGTGCGATTATATACATGTATGTACAATGGACACGCGGTGCGCACCCTTTATCTCCTCGTCGCCGGCTCACCCACCCTTAAGAATGTACAGTCCCGTCCAAAATGCGTCGAATACTTAGGAATTGTTTTCACGATTTTTCTCGCAGCAAACTCAAATTTGCCTGGACCGTTAAATAATGAAAACAACAAAAAGAACAACACTGGGATATCGTCTAAAATGAGATTATAAAGAAAAATGCATTTTTTCAAGAGACGGCTTATTTCAAATGCGTTTGCGAACATTAGGCATATTTTTTCTTCAACTCGATCAACAACGTTTCAACTTCAATTAAATCGATATTTTTTATTTTTATTTTTATTTTCCCTGGTCTTTCCTGGACGGGGAAGACCAGGGAAATAAAATATTCTCCGAATCTCGGCTTCGTAGACTTTTGTGTAATATTCAATGAAATAATTTGTTTACTTCGACAAGCAATTCCGATCGATCCGCACTGAATAAAAAAAAAACTATGGATTTAATTCTAACGAACTTGTATTCACGCCAATTGGACTTTTTTACGTACTGCTATTAAATTATATATTTAGCCTGAACAGACATTTTATTTTGTCAAAAAGCGATGCTGCTTCTGAAAGAAAGATGTCTATTTGATTCTAACATTCCGTCAACGAACATTTATGCCTCGGCGCATTTGAATCGTGACAACATAAAGTGGCGACAACGATAAAAAATTAAAAACATCATCTAGATTTTTATTTTCAAAAATAAATCACAATTAAGTTTTGTAGTTATACGATCACTGCACATCAATTCAATGATCATTGATCTATAAATTATTGATCTAATGAACCAATCGGCAAATAGATATGCCCTCCGCCAACGTCACCAGTTGACCTGAGTAAATGATTACAGATAATCCTCCATGAATGGTGTTGAAGTTTGCATCGTTCGAATAAAACGATTCTTTTTTATAATTGCGATCCATCATTTTCATTATTATACGAAGTTGTTTTTCTACATATTTAGATTGTATATTTCCAAATAACAATCCTCGAAAGTGATTTAATGATTGTTGTAGCTTTAATCAGACGAAACAAATATGAAGGAAAAATTCATTACATCCCAGCGGTGCAGACTTCAATTTTGGCTGCATGAAGAGTTTTTTTTTAAATTAACGGAAGATACGCTGCAAATAATAAAAAAATATGTCGTTCACCGCCATCCGTTCACGACAATATATAGACATCTGTGCATCCTTGATCCACCCTCGAAGACGACGTTTGTGTACACGTGCATTATAAATCGTGGCCTTAAAGTGAGTAGGATGTGTCCGAAATGGTTTTCCATAGCAAGCGAAAAGGGCCGATTCTTCGTGACTTTGGGCATTCGGTATTACGCAGCCCCTGCTGTGGAGGACGAAGAAAAAACACACCGGGACGTCAATTCCCTAGCGCGGAATTTGCGGACCACGCGCGGACTCGTGTGAGCGTAGCTCTAAACCACCGCGAAGTCGTACATGTCCGGAGAACGAGTGGGCGGACGGGGTTGAGGGGATAAAAGGGGCTGAGAATTTGCGTGCATACACACCCGCGTACATACATTACGCAGATGATATCCGAATAATCCGATTTACTTCGACTTCGCTATCAACATTCGAGGCTCACACAGTCGGGCAATTATACACCCCAGGGAGGTTTGGACTAGTGCTTGCTTGAGCTTCTCGTATTATTATTGTGCGTATACGTAGAACAGAGGAACCCTTTGGAGCTGTTTTGATAGGGAAAACCAACCTTCTCCGCAGAGAGAGAGAGAGAGAGAGAGAGAGAGAGAGAGAGAGAGAGAGAGAGAGAGAGAGAGAGAGAGAGAGAGAGAGAGAGAGGCGGGAGAGACAGTGAAAACTTTCCTGTTGGTCCACACCGGAGGACGATTACTATCTTTAATTGCTACCCTTGATTAACCAAAGCCGTGCATTACAGTCACTTGTAATCGTTCATGGCCAGGCTTCGGCCAATTTAAATTTGTTAAGCTCTGAGCCCCACATACTATTTTTTTTTAACTAAAGTTCATGGTGACCAAATTTTTAAAGAATAGAAGGCCGCTTTCCTCGCTGAAATATTTTCGCTTGAATTAGCAGATTTTATCATTGATAAAATCATTCGCGACGGTTGCACAATATTCTCACTTTATTTCGCGATCCCATACACCGCGTCAATGTACGTATGCATATGGATATAAATACACAACGGGGAAAGTTTGCGCGCGCGCGCGTGTGTGTGTATGCGTGCGCGCGCGCGTGTTTGTGTGTGTGTGTGTGTGTTTTTGTTATGCAAGTAATTAAGCATATTTTGAACCTATCTAGTGTAAATATTTACTTAAAAAAAGAAAAAATTAACAACGTTATTGAGGTATGATAGCGCGTCTGTATTCAAAATGTGGCCCAACGGCTGGATAACTTTACAGTGTTTGGTTTGAAAAATAAAAATGAATAAGCTTTATAATTGATATAAATGTAGTTCTCGTTATACGTAGTTGTTTTTCGGAACAAAAAAATTCCTCAAAATGGTGGGTGTTAAGAAGAATTGTAATTTTGGTGAAATTTTTACTTATGTTCGGGGTAGTAAAAAATACCAAATGAAAAAAGGCTACGTACGACGATATCTACTACAATAACGGAAATTTTTGTTTTTTTTTTAAATTGAAAATCGGACAATTATAGCTAGAGTTATGATTCTGGCCAGGTCGAGAAAAGTTGTTTCGAAAAAAATGCGTTTGAAAGTTTTAGTTTACGTAAATCGTCTGTAACTTGCTGAGGTTTCGATATTGCATCTTGACATTTATTTCACGTATTCTTGAATATGTATACTTTGAGAAAATGCAAAAAAAAATCGATATTTTTTACTCGTCACAGTTGTGTCCCGCTTTAAGCGAACTGATAATTTTAGGCCGAGGATGGTCCTCGATATGGAATTAATATAAATATGCTTACAGCAAAAGGTGATGTGAAATTCATTTGGGTTCACGGAATAGCGAGTATGAGGATAATTAGCTATGAAGGCAGTCCTGAAAGTCGATTGTTCCAAAATCGCCTTTCCCTTACACGCATATATATATATATATGGGCGTATACACATACATATATATAGGACGTATCGGACCTGGTTTGCCTCGGGTGCAACGTCCACGTATGTCGCATAAAGACTGGATTTTATTACAAGCCGATTCAAATTCCGCATGGCGAGTAAAGGTATCCGAGAGGAGCCGGACACCGCGAAGTGGACGGGAAAGACCCCATGGTGCGAGCGAAACTAAAGAAAGCGTGCGAGACTGAGAGAAAAAAGTAATGAATAAATAAATAAAAAAACTAAAATTTAAAACGAAAAAAGTATTTGCGAGACGAGAGGAGAGTCAGCGAGAATCTCAGGAGGCAAAGTTTCCTTAGCTCCTCTCCCCTGCTATGCTGTTCTTTCTCTCATCCTTCCACGGTCTCCCTACGCGAGTATAAAGGATTGCCCCTACATGGCACCGGGGGCAAAAAGTCAATGCGAGGCAAAAAGTGAAAAAATAACAAGGAAAGAAAAAAAACAGCCTTCCTCCTAACCCATAAACCATATACACGCGAGAATACGAGCGAAACAAAAACTTGTGTACCACGACCGGTGGAACACGAGTATATATATTCTATTTCGCGCGAATAAAAATTCCGATTTTATTTTGTTTTTATCGCTGACCCCTAAATCTCCTGGATGCAAGTGGGAGAACCGGGCAGGGAGGTGGGGTTCGGTAAAGGAGAAAAACCTGAGGCGAAGGATTTTCGTCGCTGGAGATGCGGGCCCGCGTAGGAAGTGTACACCGAGAGATGTAAAAGTGCCAGCGGGAGTCGTGTGATCCCCGGGAGCCAAAATAGGGGACGTCCTCTTTCACCCCATCCCACGTATGTGTGTATGTGTGTGTGTGTGTACAGTTACACGTCGTTTTAGTCGAGAACCCAAAACGTAGAACCATTCGGTAAAAGTCTCCAAAACTGTACGCAACTCGTCCGAGAGAAGGATGTACGAAGGGGTCCCAGAAGAAAAAAAAGAACGATCTCGAGAGAGGAAAGCAGTTTGAGCTAGAAATGGTAATCGGGGACGCTTTAGGGCCATAGAGATCCGACCAAGCGGTCAATCTAAACGACCTTTATCCTCTCCTTCTCTCTCTCTCTCTCTCTCTCTCTCTCTCTCCCTCTCTCTGTCTTAACATCTCTAGCGCGTTACATATACACCCGTATATATGTGCATGGGTATAAATGACAGATATGTGCCCCCCCCCTCCCCCCGTATCGTCAAAATGCAAATAACTCAATATGACTCGCTCATCGCAATTTTTTCGCTCCCGAAATCGCGATTATCTCCGTGTATGTATAGGAAAAGTACATCATAACTTCGCTACATCCTTCGCCCTCGAAACCTTTTCAAACGAATGAATGGTTTTTTTCGACAACAAATGTATATGTACTTTTTGACATATACATTATCGGTCAAAAGTTTTCGAGCACGCTTGATAACTGTAGAATTGTTTTAGAATAATATAATTCATTTTACAGAGCAATTATATTATTCTAATATAACTTTGCAATTATCCAAAGTGATCGAAAACTGTTGACCGGTACTATATATATTGGTAATCTTATGAAGCTATCATACCTCAAAAGGTTAGATTTTCTGATCTAGCACAGCGCGATCAAATGAGAATTTTCCTTTTGCATTTCAGTACTATCTTCTAACACTTTTTCCCCAGACTCATTTGGATGTTTATGAAAAACAATTCTTTATGATTACTTTACCTGGATACACTTCTTTTTAATTACTTGTCGTTCTTGGATACAAATATGCGAATATACACAGATTCCCACGAATATATATATATATATATATATATATATATATATATATATATATATATACTACTGTGTCCAAAAAATAAGGTGACATTGTATTTATTTCGAAAATTGTTTATTTATTTTTCCAAATCAATTTCATCCCCTTCAAAGTAATCCCCTCCCGATGCAATGCACTTATGCCAACAGATTTTCCAATTTTCGAAACCCTGATTGTAGTCACTTTCCGGGATGGCCTTCAGTTCCGTCTTCGCTGTGGCTTGAATCTCCTCTATCGTATCAAAACGGTGTCCCCGGAGCGATCTTTTGAGCTTGCTGAACAGCCAGAAGTCGCACGGCGCCAGATCAGGTGAATACGGTGGTTGCGGAACGATATGGGTTGAGTTTTTGGCGAAACGTATCCGCAGCAGAAAATTGATTCCGCAAACAAAATTTAATGCAAATTCTTTGTTCAACAAATTTCGACATCGCAAAAAACGAAAAACTCACTTTTAGCAACTCACAAAACGACGGGTATCTCAAACACTAATGAATATTTTGATATGTAAATTTGACATAGATGTCACTGACAGTACTACCAACCTAAAAAAAAATAATTCTCCAAATCCTTCGACGCGCGCAGTTTAAATTCAAATGTCACCTTATTTTTTGGACACAGTAGTATATATATACAGTCGAACCATGATATAACGAATCTCTAGTGAAGTTCTTTATATCGACTTTTTGTTATATTGAGGTTTTGTCATATCGAAGGCGTGTTCGTTAAAATGTTCTTTAAAACAAATATATTAGTACTATAAATATAGGGATACTTTTTACAGAAAGTAATGTTTAAATTACAGAAATTTTTACAATCAATTAGCAATCAGAGCATGATGTATATTATTATGTCGTTGTATCAAGGTTTCGGGTGTCTATCGAAAGGGAATGGACAAATCTTCGTTATATCGAGGTTCGACTGTGTATATATATGTATATATATATACACACATACACACAGGGCTATTGGTTATTGGCCACGATCTCGTGAAGGGGTTGTAGGACATGTTTTCCTCTACCGAATAACCCTGTAATACTTTATGCAAAAGTGAACCGTTTCGAGACATTATTTTTATTGTTCTTAACCCAAGTGAAGGGTAGGCAAATGGAAAAAATAATTGTACAGCATCAGACTTCTTGAATGTTTGTAGTTCGAGGACACGATAACAAAGAATTATCAACAATAAAATAAGAATAATCTACAAATATTTTTTAATTACAGGTTAAAAACTCTGCAAGTCTAATAAGTATTCTTATTTTATTGTTCATAATTCTTTTTTACTGTGTTCTCAAACTACAAAGGATAAAAAAGTTTGATTCCACACAGAATTTTTTTTAAATTACTTTTTACATTCGCCCTCCCTTGCCTTTAGAAAGAAAAAGTAATAAAAATATTAATATCTCGAAAATGGTTCACTTTCGCATAAAGCACTACTGGGTTCATTGATAGCGGAAAACATGTTCCACAACCCTGTCACGTGATCGTGATCAACAACCGATAGCCCTGTTTATATGCAAAACGATCATTGTTACAGCATTCCAAAACCGTCCTCGTAGTTACCATATATAGATATTCGAGATAACCGGATTTGAAAAACATTTGTGTCTATCGAAAATACCCATTCAGGTGGACGCACCATCTCTTGTATATACAAAGGCTTGAAAGAGCAAAACCTGACAGAAGACAAGAACCATTTAAGATTCCTACGACCACGGAGACAATCTTCAAATGAAACTTATTATAAATGTATCAGAAACAACCGTCGGTCAGAGTTAAAAAATAATCAAAAAGTGGAGTATATCGACATAAAAATTCTCTATACCACTATGCTTTCATGGCAATTTCATCAGTCATAATTCTCCGAGGAATCGCGTGTCAGCACGTGATATCAGAGCACGATTGACAAGTCGAGAGATTTTTCATCCCTGGTCCGTTTAGCCCCAAAGTCCCTATGTCCCTAATCTCAGGCTACGTTTGAACGCAGAATCGAATCGCTATATAGATCGTGCAGAGAGTTCGAGAGCAAGAGACAGGGGGCCAGAGAGAGTGCAGGATCGCGAAAATTGTAGAGCGAAGCCACGAGTTTAAGAGACTGTTACAAGCTGACGCCTCTCTCTGATTCGCTATATAATGGTCGTAGAATACGGAGGAGAGTTTCGCCCGAGCCAGAGTAAGCGCAAGAGCGAGAGAGAGCACGCGCGCGTGAGAGGGAGAGAGAGAGAGAGCGAGAGAGAGAGAGAGAGAGGGGGGGCGAGCAAGAATGAAGGGTCGTGCAGGAGTCGCGCAGGGCTCGTCGACAGGGTTGGTGTGCCATGCAGCAGGTATCATTCTATCGCCGGGTGTGTGTCAGGACCCTCGAAACGATGCGAGAGCGCCACGATGAGTCTGACCCCGTCGGAAGGGTAGACATATATATGGAGGAGGGCGAGACTTGATACCCGATGTACCGTACGTACTCTGTCGAAGAGAGAGAGAGAGAGAGAGAGAGAGAGAGAGAGAGAGAGAGAGAGAGAGAGAGAGAGAGAGAGAGAGAGAGAGAGAGAGAGAGAGAGAGAGAGAGATCAGAGGAGTAGGTGGCCATACGAGGAAGCTGCTGCTACTGGCAGCGGCAAACAACAGAGGTCACCCAACGACGATGTGTGACAATCGACTCGGCGTGCCCTGCCCGGTCTCACGGCTTTTCGGCGACAGCTGCGTAGCCAATAACTTTCATATTCGCTGTCTCTATCGTCTCGAGCTTTCGGTGTGTCGTATCCCAAGCTTGCCTCTCTCGCCCCACGACGACAGCGACAACGACCGGTAACATCGGAGAGGGTGCAAACTTTGTCCGCACGAGCGGAAAGATTTATTTCCTTAGGGTAAAGAATGATTTTCTATCGACGAAACGCTTTTTTTACAATATCTATTCAATGAGTGTCAAATTCGATGCATCCCTTGAAACAATTAATTTTCTTAAATTCACTTTCTTCGTTAGTTACAGATCGCCCCTGATAAGTCTTATAAACTTATATTCATCCGTTAGAATTATGGGTAATATATGTATATTCAATTGCACAGGTACCCGTTAATAGCTTCCTTATATTAGGACGTTGAATAAGTTCTCGCGGCTTTCCAACAGATGACATTACCAGAACTGCATGCGTGGAGTTTAAAAGGGTAACGCATCTATAAAAAAGTACTATAACCAAGCTTGAAATTCAGCGTTGTAACATTTTACTTTTATTGCCGACAATTATTATACCGCGGGCGATGGAATTTACATGACGTTCGGGTATAACGTTTATAGCATTATTTTATTCTAACATTTCTTGTACTTATCTTCTACACATAAACGCCGTGCTATCGTTAGTTTCCCTCGTTGGCTCTTTTTACGCTCCGAGACCCGGTCGCGGCATCTCTGGTTATCAGCTTCCTAGTGCGGACATTGGAGCTTTTGGGTGATCAAGCCAACTCCACTCCTCGTTATGTATAATCAGAGATATGCAACGTCCGGGAGTCTGGGCGCCCTTGCAGCACAGGCGCCCTCGGGATACGGTCCGAATTTTGGAAGACGTCCTCGCAGGTGAGCGGTCCCGGAGCAAAGAGGCTCGTTCCCTTTTTCCCACACGCCAAGTGAAACGACGTAAAGGGGTGGGGGGCAAGACTGAGGTTTCCCCCCTTCCATCACGCAGACGGATCTCGGTCGCGGCGGCTTATTATACGATTACATTTGGCATGTTACAGTGTATATAATTTCGCCGAAGTGCAAACAACTTTTTTTTTCTTCATAGTGTTAAAAACGTCGAATTTCATTCCAAAAAAAAGTATTTGCCGGGAATTTTACTGCACTACTTCATTTTAAAAACATGTGCAACTGAAGCACACAGAATTCTCGTCGAGACTTACGGCGATTTTGATGTGTTGAATTGGAGGCATCACTTCATGAAGACTCATGTCAGACGCTAGCTGAACTTGCAGAATCATTAGGAGTTGATCACACAACCGTTTCGAAACGTTTGAAAGCAATAGGAATTATTTTTTAAAATAAAAGCCACATGTTCACGAAAAAACAGCTAGAACTTATTCAACGTCCCAATGAATGGTAAATAAAATTACGGCCCTCCGTTGCATCTCTTATTCGCCCGAGTACGCTAAGGTACAACATCGAAAAATAGTTGTGCACAATATTCAATCCAGTAATACTCGAGGCTCCAAAGAAGGAATAGTGCGGTAGAATGCCGAGGGGCGGGGGAGGGTAGATAAAATATCGAGGCTGAGAAAAAGAAAATGAGAGGAGGGCAAATGCAATTATCGTAACGTATCCAAACGACAGGTAGGATGGAATTGCACGGAAAACGAAACGATGAGAACCGAGCGAAAATGGGCATCAGTTATATATGGGTATATAAATGTATATATATCGACTGCACCCAGCGTTCTCTCAGAGAGTGCATATATTCTTTTCGGTTCTTTATTGAGCAAATTGTTGAAGCGCCCATCAACATCAGCTCTCGTGAGCTCTCGAGCTAGTTTCCCATCCACACATGCAAAGTGTGCACCACAGTGCAGTCGTGGCGGTGCATTTTTCTTTTCTCCCTCCTTCCCTCCCTCTCTCTCTCTCTCTCTCTCTCTCTCTCTTTCCCTCTCCAACTCTTTTCCTCACTCATTTTCCGTAGAGATCGGAATAGCCAGCAGCGGACGCTATCGCCCTTTGGCAAATTTACCGTCGACCCCGGCCAAACAATTATATAAATTCTGGAAGCGAATTTTAGGGGGAAAAGCTCGTTTTGGGGTCATAGATTAAACGCAGTCACGTCAATGTGTACATGTATGCATATATATATATATATATATATATATATATATATATATATATATATATATATATATATATATATAAATATATATATATATACGTGTATGTGTGTGCCCGCGCGCATGTGTGTATATAAATATATAGACAAACATAAAATGTACATGTGTGCAAAAGTGCGTGAACTCGTCCTCAACAGTCGATGACGTGCATAGCGTCGCCTATCAGTGACACTTCGCGTGTTAAATCACTTTGTTGACATACATAACGTGTTCGTGTAAAAACACCTCTACTTTCTAAAGCGCAAAAGAGAGAGCAAACGAACGAGGAGGGATGAAAGGGGTGGGTGAGAGGGCGGGAGGCGGGAAAGGGATAGAGAACGAGATGAGGGACGCGCGAGTATTATCCGATCTCTGATCACATATCCTCGGCGGTGACACCCTGGATGGACCACGTGAGCCTACACGTGGAGCTTTATTTTTTATTTATTTATTTTTACTCTTTGCTCCCTCAGCCATGTACCTCCCCCGTAACGATGTGTGAACCCTCATTCAATTTTCCATCGATAAATCGTACGCGTTTTTTTGACGAGGTGATTCGGACAAAAAAAGAGGGAGAACTGTGGTGAGCCCATTTAGTCGCAGCCCCCAAATTGTGGATAATGGAAACGAGTTGCCTGGATAGGTACAATAATGCGGTATAGTAATTTAGATCACCGGGTCGCGATTCGTCGATTGTTAATCATATTTCACGTATCCACCACTTTATCTCGAAACATTTGTAGAATCGACGAGGTAATATATTCATTGTTACATACACATTAGTTAAAGTTTAGTTTCACGAGACACTAATCAATTGGAAAAATCCTTGCTTTTTTGAATGATATATTTTTGTTTCTTTAGGAGTAAGTATGACCATGTGAAAATTATCCGAAATATAACGAAAAAAAATATTTTGAATAAAAAATATGTTATTGAAATTGATAATCGATGATTATTTCTTTTTTTTTAACGAAAGTATGCTTCAAAATTAAACAAAATGATACAGTGACATTTGTCGATATCTCAATTAGTTCAGGCGTTATCGGTGCAGTCATCAGCGTTTAAGGAGGTTGGAGCGCTTCAGTCGAGTCAAATAACGATTTATTAATTTTTTTTTCAATGACCTTCAAAAAAATGCATACGAGGTACATAGGCATTCTGTATATGCTATTTTTTTTTCAAATATATCATTAAAAGGCAAAATTATGCCTTTTAATATTTTTATTACGTAAAGTAGAAAAACTTTTGTGTTACTACCAACTTAAAAAAGTATAACATTATCGAGGATTATTATGAAAAAACTACGACAACGAATGTTTTATACAATTAACAATGAAATTTTGATTAATTGATAATTATGCCTCTTCATATTTACGTCACGAGCTTATTGGCCCATGGTTTACGATGGGCAAGATGAGGATTTTTTTTCTAAATGTTTACAAACGTTCATTTTGTGTTAATCCGTTTTTAGAAATGGTTTATCTTAGTGCTAAATAATAACAAAAAATTACATAACCTTTAGTGTGAAAGTCTTGCCCATCTAACCGCACGTTAAATTACATACATTAAACTATTTTAAATCTCCGGTGTTCGGTGGTGGAAAAAGTTCAAAAAATTCGTAAAGACTCAGTATAGTCTAAACAATAACATGTATTTTTTTATTAATCTTAACCTTGGAATGTGGCTAAAGCTCCAACCTCCTTAAATATTCCCAAAACTTCCGTGATTGACATTTTTTGGAAAACTATAACGCCTAAACGAGAAGAGACAAAAATCGGAAAATTGGTGTGGATATTTCTTTTATGGGGTACAGTTCTACGAAAAAATCAGTTCTACGAAAAAAACAAAAATGGCGAGGGTCGCGGTCTAGGTGAAATGGCGTGGAATGTCCGATATATATTAGGTCTAGTAAAAAATCCATTATTTTTGCATGAAATTGAAGGCAAAAATAATGAATTTCTTTTTACGATACCTAATATATATATACAATTGCATGCAAAAGTGTCCTCCCAAAGATGATTGTATGATTAAGTAACGTTTAAAGGATGCAAAATGAAAACACAAATATATCATTGTATAGTTCTTTCATTATGCAATTAGAATATGTAATTCAAAAATTGTTCATAACAATTAACAATTATTTGTAAGAAAAATAACACGTTTTTCTGCTTCATAACTGTCCGGCCAAATCCCAAGGAGATACAATTCGCTTCGCTTTGTTTACGTTATCAGTCACGAAATCATGTAAACATTGAGAGCTCTGTTCCTTTTGCATTGTACGGTCAGTAACACTCAGTCAAGATGTCGAAATGGACGTCTTCGGATATACGCAAAGTGGTTATCCAGTTGCACAACGAAGGAAAAGTTTCATGTGATATAGCTAACATTTTTGGCGATTGGAAAACCGACTGTCAACGATATAATAAATAAATTGAAGACTACAGGTACTCTAGAAGATAAATACTGTCCTGAGAGATCTAGGAAAACAACTAATCGTGTCGATAAAATGATCAAAAGAAAGGCTGTCGCAGACGTAAAAAAGAATGCTGCAATCATTGCACGTGAATTACGCGAAGAAAATTTGGCTGCCATGAGCCAAAGTACTGTTTCACGTAGACTGACAGAAGTGGGACTTTTTGGACGCGGAAGGCATTATGAACTCTGTTATCTATACAGATATTATATTTAAAGAAATGCTGCCTTATGCTCGTGAGAATATGCCACGAGGATGGATGTTTCAGCAAGATAATGATCCAAAAAATCGAACAGCAGGTTTTTAGCAAGCAAAATATTCGAGTGTTAGAGTGGCCGAGTCAATCTCCGGACCTGAATCCTATAGAACATTTATGGGAATAGTTAAAACTACGAGTAGGAAATGAACATTATGCCAATAAAGCTGCTTTGTGAGGAAAAGATCAAGAAGAGTGGAAAAATATCTCTCAAGATAGAATCGTCAAACTTATTGAATCGATGCCTGACCGATTTACTGCCGTGATAGCTTCGAAGGGTATGGCTACCAAGTATTGATGAAAATCTAACATTTATTACCGTTTTCAATTTTTTTTCTTAGGATAAGTATATTTTTTCTTTGTGTATAGTGTCCAATTCGTGCTTGGCCGGATAGTTATGTAAAAGCGAAAATTGCTATTTTGGTTATAAATAATTATGGATAGTTATATATAATTAGTCAATAGCACGTTTCGATTGCATAATAAAAGAACTTTACGATAAAATGTTTGTGTTTCCATTTTGCATCCTTTAAACGTTATTCCATCAAAAAATTATCTTTGGCCGCACACTTTTGCATGCAACTGCATATATCTATTTTTATATGTGTGTGTGTGTGTGTGTTTAAGTGTAGACAAGGAGGTACGCGCGATGATAAAATTGATTATTAATAGTGGTCCAGCCTACATATAACGTATGTAGGTTAGAGAAGCTTTAGCTACGAGGCGTACATACTGTGTACGCGGCCGCAGTAATGATGTGTTGATGCGCAAGAGGGAACTGCTCTCTAGCACGGTATCGACTGCAGTTAACTAATGGAAGCTCTCCGATAATTGCGAATCGCCTATTTCTGTTCCTCTCTCTCTCTCCCCTTCTCTCTCTTCCCCTCTCTCTCTCTCCCCCCTCTCTCCCTCCCTCTCCCTCTCCCTCTCCCTCTCCCTCTCCCTTTCTCCATGTATCTATTCATCTATATATGTTTTTATGTATCTGACTTCTCGCCTATGTATCTGTCTTTATCAGCACGCACCGTGAATTCTCATGCAGAATAAAGAGTAAACGTTCTACTCCCTCTCCCCCTTCCATAGTCTCTCGCAGGTTTGGCAGGACTCGGTAGCACCCACGGCAAAGTCACATCATGAGGAAAAAGAGCGTATCAAAATATAAGGAGGGACGAATGACACGAAAAATCTGTGAGTTAGAAAAGCGAATGAAAAAATAAACAAAAATATAGGAGTTTTTTGAGGTATAAAATCGGCTCGAGTACAAAGAATTTTGTTAATGGTTATATGCATGGTTGACCATTTATGTCGCGATGATCAGAACACGCTGACAGTTTAATCCCACGGGAGCTGCTGTGCATGAGGTACTTATGGGGCCAGTCGACTTTGGAGCCACAAAAACAGGCTTTTGTCGCGATTTTTTGAGCATTTTTTAAAAGATATGAATATAAACGTTGTTGGTCTTGATAAATAAAGTCTTCAAGTACATTTTTTAAAAATTAATTAATTTTTATTCATTTTTAAGTACAAAAACGTAACGCCTCAAAAATAGGTGGGCTAGGTAGCTCCATCACAACTCGGCAACGGCTTGGCTGAAACAAAAAATCAAAGTCCATTAGATTCAGTGCGACACCAGTTACAAAATGATCCTCGGATACAAAGTTTTATCAAAAAAAAAAAATGGCAGATGAAAAACGAAAAAAGTATTAAAAAACGCGTTTTCCGCAGTTTTTCGCAAAAGAAAGAGTAAAAATTACAATTTTAAAACCACCGAGGGTCATCCTGTTGCGAATCATGTTTACAATATGTGGTTCAAATTTCAAGGGAATTGGTTTATTAGTTTCGAGATACGATGAAGCTAGATTTTGAAAGCGTTATTTCGAGAAAAACGCGTTTACTAACTCTACTCAATTGGCCATTCCTGCACCGTACAAAATCCCTTCTGATTGCTCATCATCGTCAATTACTTCAAGTCTTGCTTGCTTCCATTTTTTTTTGAAATTTTGAAAGTCGACTGCTCCCTTTATATATACTGTGACGCGATTTTTTTGAAACTCACGGTCACAAAGAACTCTCCAAACAGCTACCGATCAATTCAGTTCCCGTATAATTTAGTCTCTCCGATTCGCCTCGGCTACAGTTCCGCTTACGTGCTACCGATATCGAGATTACGATTTCGTTGGGTTTGTTGGGGTTTCGGGCGTTTTCGTATGGCTCGACGTATCGAGCTGCCCGACGGAGAGAAGCGCCTGACGGAGGTGGCCGAGAATTGGCCGAGGTCTGGGTGCAATACCGGCGCCCCATCGATAAGGTGCATGTACGCTGGAGAACGGGCAGAGGTTAAGGGTACGGGCGAAGGGTCGTGGAACCCCTTCGTGCCGATTTTGGTGTTGAGGCCCTGTTTTCGCTGTGCTCCAGGGGATGCAATTTCGGGCGATCTTCATACGCTACCGCGGGAATATTTTCGGATACGCTACCGATAGCGTATAGAGGCGATTCGCGTTAGAGGGCAGAAGTTACCGGTCAAGGGATTTGACGTCTCGATCGCGATTTTTCGAAAAGGTCTCGAAGCAACAGTCTGCCTCGAGCTGCCGTTCCGGCAACTCGGCTTTGATCTCACGCTCCCGTGTTGACAGCTTTTCTGTCGGCACGCTCGGTTCGTTCCCGATCGCGCTACGTAAGCGCGCGTTATCGAGTACGTTTCGGTACGTTTTCGTGAAACGTGTGTGTGATAACGTGATCGAGAAATTCTCGTACGAGATTCCTCCACCAGGCCTATGGATTATAGTGCACTTTTGGTGAGTTTCCGAATTTCCGATCATAAGAATTCGCTCCCGTGTAGCTCTCGCAAACCAAATAACAAACAATTCTTTTGTGTTCCCGCTGATACCGTCCCAATACTCCCCATGTAGGTTTCGCCAATCGAACCGTAACGGCCAATACTTGGACCAATGTTGGCGGGACGATGATCGATTAACCAATTGTACGCCAATGGTTGGCTGAGTATTGACTAGCCAACATTGGTTTGCTGATACGAGGCCAATGTTCGGCCAAATATAGACTCGCTAATCATTGGCTTGTCGATACGAGGCCGATGTTTGGCGAAGTATAGACTCACCAATTATTGGTTTGCCGATACGCGGCCAATGTTCGGCCAAACGTAGACTCGCTAATCATTGGCTTGTCGATACGAGGCCGATGTTTGGTGAGGTATAGACTGGCCAATCATTGGTTTGCCAATACGAGGCCAATGTTCGGCCGAGTATAGACTTGTTCATTATTGGTTTATCGATATGAGGCCGATGTTTGGCGAAGTATAGACTCGCCAAATGATTGGCAAGTCTATACTTCGTTAAACATCGGCCTCATACCCATATAGGTTTCGCCAATCGAACCGTAACGGCCAATACTTGGACCAATGATGGCGGGACGATGATCGATTAACCAATTGTACGCCAATGCTTGGCTGAGTATTGACTAGCCAACATTGGTTTGCTGATACGAGGCCAATGTTCGGCCAAATATAGACTCGCTAATCATTGGCTTGTCGATACGAGGCCGATGTTTGGCGAAGTATAGACTCACCAATTATTGGTTTGCCGATACGAGGACAATGTTCGGCCAAATATAGGCTCTCTAATCATTGGCTTATCGATACGAGGGCGATGTTTGGCGAAGTATAGACTCGCCAATCATGTTTTTGCCGATACGAGGCCAATGTTCGGCCGAGTAACGCATGATCGAACCGCAATTCGTATATTAACGATTCATTGTTTCGCGTTGAAGTCATTGAGAGACGAGATAAATACTTTTTACGAGTCCATTGGACATTATTCTTAACAAATATACTACCAAATCAATGCACTCATTGTTGGCCGATTCTCAAACGAGCTCATACGCGATATTCTGCCGATTTTTATGAACCATCCTACACTGACCGAAAAATTCTATTAATATTAACTAACCGCGTCTATTTATTTATTTTCTATTTGAATTAACTAGATTTTTCGTGAAATCAAATTTTTCCTATTGCATTCCATTATTGGAATTTATCATTTTAAATATATTTATTTATTCAAATTAAACTTGAACTAATGAACTAATGGTCTGTCTTTATTGCAACACACATATTAACGGGTTGTGGGGGTAGAGAAGGTGGAGAGAGGAATTATATATATAGGTTAGGTTTGAAAATTCTATAACATGTCATTCGATAACACTCTCTAATTATCATAATGATATTAACTAATTGATATAGTTTATGTGATACAAATAATGATGAGAATCCATTTGGTATCTTATGCCATACCTGCGATTCAAATGTTACAAGCACTCGGTAGCATAGGGGCAGCGTGTTTGGCTATGAGTAGGGAAGTTCAAGGTTCGAGCCCCATATGGGTGAAATATTTTCTTCGAACTAATCATTTCGAAGGACCAGATAATGACGAATTACAATACAAAAATAATTAATTTTTTTTTTGGCAGTGCAGGACCAATTTTGGTGATCTATATTGAGTCACAATTATCCGCCAAGACTCGGTCGATAATCGGGCCAAGCTCGAGTGCCAATGAGTCTTGAGGGGGCTTATTGTTGGCCGATTCTCGAATGAACTCCTACGCGATGCTCGGCCGATTCTCATAAGCTATTCTAGGGCCAATATTGATTGCGAATATCGGGCCGCTCTTATCATCCAAGGCTCGGTTGATGATCGGGCCAAGCTCGAGTGCCAATGTTGGCAAGCTTGGCGTCGAGCATCGGCTAATCATTGGCCACTACCGATCGCCTTACATGGGTCCCTATCTGTCGGAATCAGATCCCGACCCTCTCTACCAAGCTTTGCAGCCTGAGCGGCCGTGCACTGCCGTGACCGTCCGCTCACGCTGATGCACCCAGGTCCGGTTTTCTAGTTCCGGGACCCCCAAAAACTGGACTGTTCCTGGACTGGGATGGTGGTAGTTCCACCCATCCCCCAGGTCATACCGGTCGCTAACCCGGTGAAACAACCTTAGCTGGCGCCCACCGGAACATGCGGGTGCATCGGCAAAAGTGGACGGCCGAAGGTGACGCGAGTGTTTTCTCGAGGATCGAGAGGTCAAAGGGAAAGGATTTCCGTCGCAATACATATAGATGCATAATGACATTATTCGTCTTTCGTGAACTTACAGCAATCATTATATTGACTGTTGCGATATCAGCAATTTCAAGATTCGCGAATGCGTTTCTCGATGTATGCTGCATTCTTTCACCTTTTTCTAGCGGTTTATATGAACGCATTTATTGCTTTTTCATGCCAAATAAGACGTTTAATTATTGTAAAAATTTATTGTACATTCATTCAACTATAATGAGAATAATATTCATTAACAGAAATGTTTCAGTTATTTTTGTTAACGGCTGAATTGCTTTAGTGTTCCCTCGTAATATCGACTACACAAATCATTCATATTTTGATTTTCCAAAGTATATTATCTCATGATTGTTTTCTCTGTAATATTGTAGTATAGAGACTGCGCTCCGAAAAATTTCGTCCAGGCAAAGAAAAATTATTGCCCCTTTTTTCCCTATTTTTTCCCCCACGACGTGTTATTATGATACGCGTGTATAAGCAAATTCAAGCATTATTCATGTATGCGCATTTCAGAGCCCACTAAATTTCGTCACGGTGAAGGGAAGAAAGAGAGGGATATAGAAAGACAGAGAGACAGGGTGGTTGGGAGGGAGGGAGGGAGGGAGAGAGAGAGACAGAGAGAGAGAGAGAGAGAGAGAGAGAGAGAGAGAGAGAGAGAGAGAGAGAGAGAGAGAGAGAGAGAGAGAGAGAGAGAGATAGAGATCGTGCGGGCGACACCCCGCCTCGTACAACACTCATATGCTCAAGCTCTTCTCTCATGCAACCGCGCTCCTTTTTTCATCTCTGGTCTGTTTACTCATAAAGTAGCATAAAGAATTTTGTTAGCAAGAAAACTTTTCAACCGCAAAAATTTTCTCACGTCCTTGCCAACTCTCCGGCAATGATACACACTTTTTGTAATATTGTCGTACACGCGTCTTAATAAAGGAAATAAAAGAAAACGAACGATAACAATTATCGAAGGGTCAAAGCGCAGGTAAGGACCGATGAAGCTCAATAATCATTTGATAAAGTTCATATCACTTTTTTTCAATAAGATTCATAATTATACCAAAATAATAACTCGAGATATCATCGCATATAATTCTTCTTTAAAATACCAAGTTTCCACCAAAAACTAAATTACAACAATCTTATATTTCTTCGAGAATTTTAAAAAGCAACTGCACTTTATACTCTTTAAAACATTCACATGGTAAAACATTCACAAAACAAACACGTAAATGGGCTGTTAGGGAAAAGAGGAGAAGAAAAAGGTGAATCGCCGTACATCTGCGGAGGAAGAAAAAAGTGCTGCTTCATCGCCCCCGCACGGGTTTTCGAATAAACCCCACGAAAAGCTGCCCCGAGAACAATATTCAAACTTTCACGTGTACACATTCGTTTCGGATTTTTTATTAGTTTCTTCCCGTCTGCCGTGTCTTGTCGTACGAAACTCACAATCGCGACATTATCGGAACACTCCATTGAGCCAGAAAAACGTCTGCGTATGTTTTTACTGTATGATACGAAATACAAAGTTAGAGTTGCATCATGGCGTCAGTTAGTTTGTTTTGGAACAAACAAATAAATATAAAACTACATGTGGAATCAGAGGCATGATAATGAGTGAGCCACGTAATATGTGGTGTTTATAAAAAAATATATACATTTATGTGGATTTCATTAAGCCGATACTTCCACTTGACCATGTTCTTGGGCGTGAGACAAATTAAAAAAAACCTCGCCCGCATACAAGTCCGGAGCGAGAATAAAACCGAGCAAACCTACCCTAAATATTCTTGAACGGCCGTAAAAAAGAGAAAAGAAACGCAGAATGGAGGGGAAGAAAAGAGGCACGAGCCTCATTTCAACTGTAAAATTTTATCGCGTCGTCGGGTTAAGTTTTCCGGGCGGGACGACGATATTTTTCCTCGAGGTTTGTTCTTTTTTTTCTGTTTTTTTTTTCTGCGAACGGTTCTCTCTTCTGTGTGTCTGCGTTCTGGACGTTAGCTCTTTTTTTCTCCAGTGGCCCAAGCGAGAATCGTGATGCTGTTTCTTTGCTCTCTCTCTCTCTCTCTCTCTCTCTCTCTCTCTCTCTCTCTCTCTTTCTCTCTTTCTCTCTTTCTCTCTTTCTCTCCTTTCCTACTCGGTGGAGGTGAAAGAGAGAACCAGATAGAGAGAGAACGAGAGAGAGAGAGCCAATATAGGGGTGGATGGTACGCGCCATTGTTCGGGCGATATTTCAGCTACGGGGGTGGTCTGCCAGCAGAGTCCTGGCTCGCGGCAAGGGGGTGGTATAGTCAGCTGGCTGTGACATGCCGCCTACGCTGAGCCAAAGGGGAAAATCGGAGCGGCGCTTAGGAGCACCGGGGGCTGAAAGGAGACCTCGCCTTTTATACCTATATGTGTGGGTGTTTTATAGCTATATATATATATATATATATATATATATATATATATATATATATATATACACACACATATAGGTATGTGGAAAGGGGGAAAGGATATTTTCAAACCATTATATCTATGTAATCCTGACTATTGGAACATCCGAGCATTACATGGCTGACCATCAAAATACAATATAAAAATCGTTAATTTTAGGGATAGAGTAGTCCTTCACATGATATTTATCTAATTACACTTACATTTAATGCACGTTAATTTTTAAGGCTCCCCGTGAAAAATTTGCCGGCGCTTAAGATGCGGCCTACACTTGGTACGACATTCAGCACCAACCACTAATACCCAGTGTTGGTCCTTTATATGGGCTAATGATTTAGCTACGATTCTGCCAGTGCTCATTTGAAACATGGCAAACCAACGAACACCCAACCTTGGGCCAGATATCGATTATCAACTGTCAGCCAACTATCGGGTCCCAGTGTTGGCCCCGAACATGGGCCAATCGGTTGATTATGGGTATGCCAGTCTTGAATTGAAGCTCAGCATACCATCGAAGAACCAAGGCTGGGCCAGTATTAATTAATGACCGTCGGCTAATGGTCGGGGCGAACGCAGGCCCTGAGTCTGAGCCAATCGTTTGACCGTGGTTTTGCCAATGCTTATTTTTAGCATGGTAAACTGACGAATTGCTAATCCTGGCCCAACACTGGCTTTGAACGGTATAGTCCATACATACACTCCCGCTCAAAAGTTTGGATATACTCATCGATATTTCTTGCCGCACTTGAAGTTGGATAACTCTGCCAAAAAAAAGATATCCAAATTCCCAAGGCGGCGTTTGAAAAAGGGTGTATCAGGCTACAGTTTGTCGATTTTTTTAAATTTTTACGATTTTTTTTCGACCCAGTACGCCCTTTGGTACTTGACCGTTTTTAGGCCTTTTTTCGACCATCGCGAATCGGGCGCACATTTTAAGGAAATTTTTTGTATTTTTTTGTACCATGAAAAACTCAAAAAGGATGATAAAAACTCCATCTTCCTCTATTTAAAAAATTTTTGCGATTTTTTTTCGAAATGTCATTTCATTTTTTGCTAAAAAAGATAGATTTTGAAAAATTCAGAATAACTCGAGAACAATAGGGTTAAAAAAAAACATCAGGGATGCAAAAAGTTGCGTATTTTTATACTGGATCGCCTGGAATTTTTTCAGAATTTTTCTCCGAAATTTTTTTTTTGAGTATTTTTATTGAGTGAGAATACTCAAAAAAAAAAAAAAATTCGGGGAAAAATTCTGAAAAAATTCCAGGCGATTCAGTACAAAAATACGCAACTTTTTTCATCCCTAATGTTTTTTTTAAACCCTATTGTTCTCGAGTTATTCTGAATTTTTCAAAATCTATCTTTTTTAGCAAAAAATGAAATGACATTTCGAAAAAAAATCGCAAAAATTTTTTAAATAGAGGAAGATGGAGTTTTTATCATCCCTTTTGAGTTTTTCATGGTAAAAAAAATACAAAAAATGTTCTTAAAATGTGCGCCCGATTCGCGATGGTCGAAAAAAGGCCTAAAAACGGTCAAGTACCAAAGGGCGTACTGGGTCGAAAAAAAATCGTAAAATTTTTTTAAAATCGACAAACTGTAGCCTGATACACCCTTTTCCAAACGCCGCCTTAGGAATTTGGATATTATTTTTTTTGGCAGAGTTATCCAACTTCAAGTGCGGCAAGAAATATCGATGAGTGTATCCAAACTTTTGAGCGGGAGTGTATATACAAAAATGCTTTTTACGTATATTATTATTATATATGTTTTTATTATCGCTGCATGCAATTTTCTACGTCCTGTGATAATCAAAACTCATAATTACTGTTATCTGAAATTCACTCAATTAAAAATAAAATTGATTTATACTAAAGTTTTGTGGTGTATTAAAAAAATGCCGAGTTATTATGATAATATTAGGAAACGTCGAGTGTTAAGGCGACGACAAAAATTAGAAGACTCTTGACAGCAGGTTAGCATCAGAGGCAACGAAACAAAAAGACAAGTAGATAGCGAAACAAATTTGGAAACATTCCACGAACAAGTGATTGTGCATAACCATGTTAGTGAATCTAATGATTCTTTCGATGAACAACTATCGAGCACAGAAACTTGTGAATCTGATCGATTGTTGGCTAAGCATTGGGTTGTTTTGACAGCCCTACACTGCGCCAAGACTAGCCCGAATATTGCGCCAACAATATGAAGCTGACCTTAGCTCTACTATGGGCCGGTGATCACGCCAACCGTCAGCCAATGATCGTGATCTCTTTAGCCCAATGTTGGGCCAATACCCGGCTAACTGTTAGGATTTCCGGTAAGCCAACCGTACATCCCAGCGTTGGGCCGAAGAGATCACTCCTACCGTGGCGCAACAATAAACCAGTAGTGCTACCGTTCATCGGCCAATGGTAGAATGTGATTGGCGTGACGCTGGCTCGAGGCTGGGTCAGTTGCGTCGTTTTTCACGGGCCCAATGTTGGGCCAATACCCGGCCAACTGTTAGGATTTCCGGTAAGCCTACTATTGGCCAGCCGTACATGCCAGCTTTGCGCCGAAGAGATCACTCCTACCGTGGCGCAACACTAAACCGGTAGTGCTGCCGTTCATCGGCCAATGGTAGAATGTGATTGGCGTGACGTTGGCTCGAGGTTGGGTCGGTTGCATCGTTTTTCACGGGTCTATTTTAGTGTGAACACCCATTTTCAAGGTGGTTTTTTGGGAATTCAATTTAGAGAAACGGTTAAATCAACAGTGTTAGTATTTGGCATTTATATTTATACATATTTGAAGTAAAATTGTTACATATGTTCAAACCATTTTATTCGAAATCTTACATGATATTTTATGTTGCGCAGGTCATGTTGCGACATCTTTTTAAGGTCGAGTAATGTGATTGCGGCCGCCCCTGTTATTTGAATCAAACGATTTTTTTCTGATACTATTCTTTATGAAAATGGTTATCGTTCGGCCTTCTAATACAAAATTTAAGCAAAAAGTTACGAAATATTGACGTTTGAAAAGAGAACTCCGATTTGGACAATGAAATGTGTACTTCTCGTGGCCCGGAAAAATAGTAATTATAAAACAATCAAAAAGATGGAGAGCCGAACGATAGCCCGATATGTACACTACATGTGTAGAAATTGCAAGTCGATCGGCTCAGTAGTGTCTGAGAAAAACACACGCCTGATATGAAAAATATTGTTTGGGTTTGTGTGGGTTCACGGACCACCTATTTTTACGAATGGAACTTAAAAAAAAAATTAAAGACATATTTTCGAGACCCCAAACTATAAGAAATGTAAACAAAAAAAAACATTTTTTCGACCAGTTATGCTAGAATGCGGCCTTAAGACGAGTTTACATAATGTTGGGTGTGGAAACAATTGACTATGAGGACGATCCTCGATGTCGAATGTTTTCCTCACCTTTGCGCTTATGTATGTATGTATGTGTATATATATATATATATATTAGACTGATTCAAAAAAAAAAATTTCCTTCTGGATTCTCGTGCTATTGTTGGGCACTGATAAAACAAAATTTCTCTAAAAAGATGGGCGCGGTCACTCAATTTTTAGAGGTGGCTATCTCGACTTTTTTGTATTTGAATTTTTTTTAACAAACGTATTGCATTTAAGCATAGTCATGGCTTCGGATTACGGATAAATATCACATCCAGCAGCTGTTTCGTAATAAAAATAAACTCTAACAATTGGAAAAGGGTGCAATGTTCACAATTCAAATCCAGGTAGATCAATAATAGCGTCTATACTACTCTCGTTATTCATGTAGATTTATTTATACGCATTAACATTTCGCACTTTTTACGAAAAATTAAATTATAAGCTTTTATTCATAAATCGTATATTTATATTTTCAAAATGCTACGCTTATATTATCTTCAAACTCATTTACATTTCTTCCCAGCCATTCTCAAGTTCGTTAACATTTTGGGCAGAACGAAAATGTGCAACGTTGAACAGTTTGTCCAAATCTCTCTTAAATTTACGCTCCTTCGATATTTGTGACGGCTAATTCTTTTTAACTCGATTTTTTAAAAGTTGTTTCCAGACTAGATCGAGTTTTATTAATTTCAAGATTGCGTTATTCAATCGACGCGTTGGAATTTCAGCACATTTCCATTGTTCGAAAATTTCTTTCATCGTTTCGTGTGCACTTCGACGTATGGTCAGTTTTTCTCTGTTATGTTTGTAAAAGAACAAACTCAAAACTTTTCCGATTTTTATCCGTAATCCGAAGCCATGACCATGTTTAAATGCAATACGTTCGTTAAAAAAAATTCAATTACAAAAAAGTCGAGATAGCCACCTCTAAAAATTGAGTGACCGCGCCCATCTTTTTAGAGAAATTTTGTTTTATCAGTGCCCAACAATGGCACGAGAATCCAGAAGGAAATTTTTTTTTTGAATCAGTCTAATATATGTACACACACATGAGGACTACGACGACGCCATTCCTCTGTTATCTTTTTTTTTTTAATTGACTGAGTGCATCTGAATTATCGAATATTCGGGTAAACTAACAATATTTTGCGAACGTTTTAAAATCGTCGGGATATCGAGATTTCGGAAATTATCGATCAAGGTTTGTGGTGTCGGTCGAACTAAGAGGTGAAAGTTCTGCGGGTGAACACTCCGCAGGTCAAAGACTATAAATGTTCGAGATTCTAACTTGCGAAGCCAGTGAGAGAGAGAGAAAGAGAATGAGAGAAGTGAGAAGAGTTTAATAATTATTATTCATAAGACTCTCCCGCGGGAATCGACCAGGCGTGAGACTAAGCAAGAAAGATGTGGCACAAAACAAGGCACCTCATCTCACCCCGACAATCTCTCCGTTCCTCTCTTCTCTCCCTCCCTCCCACTCCCTCGCTCCCTGTCTCTGTCTCTCTCTCTTGCAAATGTTCTCTCTCGAATTCGGTTGCACACGTATATCTGTATATGCTGTCGGCATGTATATATAATATCTCGGCATCTTTGGCCGACCACCCCCAGAAAAGGACGCCGAGGAAAGAGAAGAGAACGGCTGGGGTTGGAGGCAAGACTCGACTCAGTCGAGCAGAAACCCAATCACTTCCGGCGTCTGCGCCCATTAGGGCGCCACGACGCTGACGTCGGCTGACGCGTACTCCTCGCCCAGCAGCAACCAACTCTCTTCATCCCTCTTCTTTTATTTCATTTTCCTTCCTCATTCAGTCTGTCTGCCCTCTCACTGTCTCTCTTTCTCGCGATTTTCTCATCCGTTCATCAATTTCATATATATATATATATATATATATATATATATATATATATATATATATATATATATATGTATTGGAGGTCCAGAGACTCTCACACTCTGCGAAACAGAGGAAAGCAACATCCCCCCCCTCCCCCGAGGTTTCCCGCTTGAACCACAAAACAAGGGCGCGATTCCATTGTTCGATAAGCGTTTGTCCGCTTGTAAGAACTCTTCTTCTTACATCTTCCCTCCTTCACGCCGAAAAGACGAGAGCGTAATGACGTATACCGAATTATAAGGGGGTGGGCTTTTTCTTCTTCGTACAATGGGAGAACTCTTTGGGGTTTCCGGTGCACTCTCAAGAGTATACGAAAAGAGAGAGCACGACTTTTGTTCTTATCCCCAGGTAGGAATAGACGATGAAAAAAGGGCTCGCCAAGCTCTGAAACAAGGCTCACATTTTTTAATTCAGACTGAGCACCAGCCTGATTGCAGGCCTAGCTGAACCTCTGAGTGATAACGCGGTTTCAGGCTCTTGCACACAGGCTTGACCAAAGGGTGGTAGAAAAGCCTGTACTAAGCCTGAAACGACGAAACAACAAGGCTCAAAACGAGCCTTAATGAAGCCTTCACGAGAATTTATGACCAGGCTTATCCCAAACTCTTCTCGAGGCTATATGAGGCCTGTTTTTAGTTTTCTATATTCTACATTGGGGTAAATTTAATAAATTTGTAAAGCATTCATTTTATTTATTATATCTATTTGTTATTTATTATATTATTTGTTATAAAATATATATAAAAAATATTTTAAAAAACAATACTTTATTTTATTTGTTGTATATGGGACACGTAATACACAGAGTGTACGCAAACTCCAGGGAGTGAATATATACGAAATCTGTGTGATGAGAACAAAACTTTTTTGTGTAGCTCATCAATATCGATAAGAGCATATGTTTAAATGTTCTGAGCTGCCTCCGTCGCTTTCGTTTTTCGTGCCTTCGCACCAAACAAATTTATTGCTAATTTTTTTCTCATAAAAGTACAGAAAAAATATTATTTTGAACTTATTTTGTTTTATCACAACCTGAAACGAGTCTGCATCCAGCCTTGATATTTCAGCCTTAAAATTCACCGGCTGAATAAAGCTTGAAATAACCCTGAGTTTAGGCTAAGCAGTCAGTCTTGGTTCCAGGCTGCTCCAAACGATGCAATGAAACCTGGCCCAGGTCTGTCTCACTCAGGCTCGGTGAAACAAGGCTCGCACAAGCTTGTTTCCATCGTCAGACTTTTGATTTCGTACCTGGATCGCTATGTTTTTTTTTCAATCTCAAACGTCTTCTGACCATTTCGGACTGATTTAGTTCCTACATGGTCTGAAATTGGATCGAGAAAAAAACAGATCACTTCACGCTTAAACATACGATATATTTTTTTTACATTTCATGTCTCAGTTTTTCGGTTTTATTTCTTCAAATTTTATAGCCAGTGATATTCAAGAGGTTTTTTTTTACCCGGACTAACATTGCCATGTTTTGTTTCGTCTGTTTACAGGTTTATCAACGCGAGGCGCAGAATCGTCCAGCCAATGATCGACCAGAGCAACAGAGCCGGTAAGTCGAGCCCAGTTATGTCAACAAACAGTTATGACACTTTGACACACCCTCACGATACTGCATACTACACGGAATCACGTATGAACTACGGGAATCCCCCGAATTACGAGTCTGGAACGATCGCCCAAAGATACGGATATCCGGTTTATCACGAGGCTCGTAAACCGTCAAATTCTTATGGTTTTTTATAGGTCAGTTTTGTTGAGGGGAAAGGGAATACGTTTATGGGACATCGACTACGTCAATACCAGCGATTATTTACTAGGCATTATAGTGCGTTAAAAATATATAGGTAATATACTTTTCAACAGTTTTTCTAATCGCGTACTTTTTTCGGGAATTGAGTAGCGAAAAAAGATATTTTGCTTGTCTAAAAACCAGCTGCGAAATCGAAAGTGATTGTAAAAATATATTTTTAATCTTTTTTTGTCTCCATAATCGATCGTCCTTTATACCGTAAAATTATTCTAGGTTCATTATAGGTACATAGCTGTAACGCTTGAAAGTAGTGCAGGCAATCGTTTGTGCACTTTTCAATTGTTCCAGTATCCTTAATTATGTTAGTTATGATTATTATATAACTATTATAATTACGTTAATGGTCGCGATGCTGCAAAGTCCTAGGAAAGAAAATTGTTTACGTTATATTCTATTATATTAAGCACAATAGAAAAATGATCGGTGGCAGTTTCCTGTATGTACAAAAAAGACATGTTTTCTTCTATTTATCCTAATTATGTTTAACCCAATAACAATTGTAATCGTCTGTTAATAAAATAATCCCGCAATGTCTGATTTTATTAAATAAAAAAGTCACATATTTGTAGTTAAAATTAATTTCTCAAGGGCGTAGAAAGTATATTTATCCTTCTTTATGCACTATACGTCATTTTAGTCAGTCGTCTCAGTAATTTTAACGTTTCGTTGGACGAATCGTCTCGCAATGACCATATCCTCGAGCAATTATTGCAGTCCTTGTTGCATTAACGTCTTGCCGATTCGTACGATCGAAAATACCCCAGAGTTTAGCGCACTTTGAAAATCGAGTCATTTTATGTATCTCGAGAGTGACCGTTACGCGGACGAAACCATCAAACGAACTTAAATAAATCAGCGCTTTTTTCCTCCTCGTTCTCTCTCTATCTTCCATGATATATATATATATATATATACACACGTCGTGATTGTTATACAGACGCGGCAGCTCTTTCTCTATCTCTCTCTCTCTCTCTCTCTCTCTCTCTCTCTCTCTCTCTCTCTCTCTCTCTCTCTCTCTCTCTCTCTCTCTCTCTCTCTCTCTCTCTCTCTCTCTCTCTCTCTCTCTCTCTCTCTCTCTCTCTCTCTCTCTCTCTCTCGTCAGTCGCATTAACGCTCAGATTGATTCAATTATCTCGCGGATAGAGACCGAGATGTGAGACCGAGCGACCATTAGCGTCTCGCTATATCGAGTGTCGAATTAGTCCGTGATGTCCGAGAGTGGAGGAAGCTTGGGTAGCATCGAGCCAACACTCGAGAAATGATAAATACAGAAACTGCACGTTGCTTTGGGGTTAATGCCCGGAGAAGCTCAGCGTGGAGAAACCAAAGATAAAAATGTCAAAATGATTATTCGAACTAAGTCACATTAGATGTACGAAAAGTCAAATGCAACGTGAAATAACGTAGGCTGAAAGGAGGAAAGGGGTAATTACGAATTCGGATAGACTGTGCATTCGGCTATAAATTCCATCATTGTTTTGTCTCGCACGTTGCCGAAGTAAATATGTAGAAAAGTTTTAATTTCCCTATTCATTTTTTCTTCACTTATGAAAGTTTTACAATTACCGATGTGTAATAATACGCATCTCACGTTAACAATGTACAAAGCGATTCAATGGCCAGCTATTTTTATTCTCGTATTTCTTTTCTCCGCGTTTTTTTCCGCAAGACCAGCAATAATACGTTTTGTCCTAGGAACCTAGAAAGTAACGTGGCAACGATCAGACATTTGTACTCCCGAGTCCTATTCACGAGGCGGGAATCACTTCGTTGGAGTAAAAATACGAAGGGTCAATAACGTGGACTCCTTGAATCAATACATAGATACAAAAGTGCAACGACGAGCCTATCGACCTCGTTGTACCAATAGCCGCAACCTCTATATACAGGAATTACTAGGACATACCGCGCAGCTATTGCGAGCATAATAATTATGAAAAGAACGGTGAAACTAGTAATGAGTTAGAGGGCAGTATAGAGCAGTATAGAGGGAAAAGAGATTTTGCACACAGTGAAAAGGTCTATATTTTGACTATTTTTTCCCTTTTCGATTAAAATATTTTTCATTCCTGCTATTATTAGCTACATTTTTTCTAATTCTGGTTTTTGTGAGAGCGATGCATGACAGATAAAATAATTTGCAGTCTTTTAACTGAAAATGATATGCCCTAGTGGAATTAATTCTGAACACTTTTAACATGTTACACCACCTTGGCGCTTGGAAACATAGGTATAAAAATATTTAAAAAATTTGATGCCACTATTAAATATATGTAAGAAAAAATCATTTTCCACAAATACATTATAGTTTTATGAACAATAAAAAAAATTAATGGTGGAGATAAAAGTCATCTACTGTTTTGGATCGGACCCTCTTTTGAAAATCCTTGCCGATGGTGGAATTTTGGTTTGTCAGGCATCGCCTGAAAAAGAAATTCTTGTACGAAAAGGTAATAGCTACAACGCAATATAGAAATTTTTGTTTTTTTTCTTCATTTTTTGTAGACGTCACGCTTGTTTTAAAAAAAAGGTTACTTTGTTTCAAAATATTCAATTTTCAAAATTAATAAAAAATGAAGGTGGCATCCAATAAAAAAATCCTATCCTACATCCTAGATATTATTATGAAGAATATGTAGTTTAACTGTCATAAAAATGGGTTGAGTCGATTTCAAGCTATTTTGTCCACCAGTTTGAAACAAGTAGTTTCTATAAATACGGAAAAGAAAAAAACTACCGCGTTAGCGTCTTAAAAATTATTATTTTAGCTTTATATTACCGTCAATCTGTCATTCCTGGACCATGCATGAGGTCTTAAATTGATGTTGCGATTTCCTCTGAACCCTTTTGAGGTGCTCTTTTTAACTTCCTGGCCTCTTTGGCGTCTTGCTGGCCTCTCGTCCTAGCTATCGATATCCGCTGAGCATCGAAGTTCTCGGCTACGCGCAGTGCGCTTTGGCCAATTGTGAAATTTAATAATTGCAGCATCCGTAATACACTAGTATATACATCATTAAACTGACGCACTGTTATGTAAGATGCAATTTCAACCATTTTTGCACCACCGAAACGAACTTTTGGGGCCATGTACCAATTGACAGCGTTTAGACTTTCATTGTTATTCTTAGTATATGCTTCTAAAGAGCGTTCTAATAACTTGGCATTGGTTAATTTTTTGTAGACCGCTTGAATTGCATTTTGAACAAAAATAGGAAGGGGTTTTTTATGCTTACAAAGATCCAAAGTTCTAGAGGCCGTCGCCTTCTGATACGGACACCAGGCATCTTCGCCAGGCCCTACTCTCTACCGCGCTCACTCCAAATTGTTACAGCTCCGGTAATAATTGGAATTTTGAAATGATTCAAAATTATACTGTAACGTTTTTATCATAATCTATAACTTTTCTAGTTGTTTTTTTTTCTTAATAAGCCTACTCTGATAAAAATATAAAATATAAGATATTAGAAAGTGAAAATAATCAAGAAACGCGAAATTAAAAAAAATGGAAAATCGCCCAGGATCAATTCCACTATCGTCGTCAAAACAGCTGTATGTGCTGATACACCCAACGTTAGATACGTAGATACAATGGGTTCAAACTATCCTCTTCGCACATATACAGGGTGTCCCAGAACTGATGGTAGTCCTTGAAATGGGGGGTTGAGGGTGAAATTCTGAGTCGATTGATATAAGCATGTATGGGCCTCAGATCAACCCCTGAATAATTGTTAATCTTTAAAGACGGGCGCACCTGATTGGCCCGATACATGTAACGTGCAGTATAGGTTCGGCTGAAACTCACATGACAAGCCGAAAGGACATGGAAGCCACGAGGGGCCACACAACTATAAGAGAGAGGAAAAAGTCTCAGTAACATCATTTCCTCTATAAGAGGGATCCGAACTGGTGGATAACGTTCCGGATAACGTTCAGATAACAGCGGGATAATTGGTGGGGGTGATCAGACCGAGTTTTACGATCCGGCAACACGCTGCCTCACCGGCGTCTTTTCCTCTGACTTTTTCTCTCTCTCTCTCTCTCTCTCTCTCTATCTCTCTCTCTTTCCATTTTATTCTCCTAAAAATCTCTTCTTTCTCTTGCTTTCTCCGTTTCTCTCTGCCGAATTTACTTGTTTCCCTTGGAGCGAAGACAACGAGAGAAAAAAGGTCGAGGGGTTGTGATACGGTGTTTTCTCATATATATGTGTCAGTTTAGATGTGCAAGCTATTCAACGGGCGAAACAAGAGAGGCAATTCGCGTACACTTTTACGACTGGACCCCTCATAAACACTCAACTGAGTTACGAGTTATTTGTTTTGCCAAACTGGGCTTTTCTAACAGTAGCTTGAACAGACCCGGTACACGCGTAAAATCGTGGCCGGTACGAACCCACATACAAGTTGTCGTGCTAAGCAACGCCTATGTTTGAGGGTGAATTGCATAGTCGCCATCCCCGAAATGGTAATATATTTCGGTCCGGTTACTCACTTTCTTTATGAATTAAGTATCGAAGTTATTTTGTCATTGTTCATTACGGTTGAATATATTATTCCTGCATTAAAGGAGGACATTTTTTTCCCAATTTTTTGTTGTCTACTAGATTATTTATTTGTGGTTCGGAAAAATGTATCTTATTCACCATACATTTAACTTATTACCTGTAAATTTTTATTTAAAAGAATTAATAATTAACAACGTTATTCGGGTATAAAAGAGCCTCTGTATAAAAAATGTGGTCGAACGGCCGGATCGATAACTGACAATGATTGGTCCGAAAAATAATAATAAAGGGTCTCATAATCTACATAAATGTACTTTCCGTTGTACGTAGCCGTTTTTACGAGAAAAAAAGTCCACAAAATTTCATAAAACGGGTGTATAAAGGAAGTGTAATTTTGGCGATATTTTGGATTATATTCGGGAGTTTTAAAAATACGAAATAAAAAAACGGGTACGTACAACAATAGCTACGCAGATTACGGAAATTATAGTACTAGAGTTATAAATTCGGTCAGGTCGAAAAAAGTTGGTTTAAGAAAAACGCGATTGAAAGTTTTAGTACATACGTAATGGTTGCGCTACCTGCTTTCACTAAATCGTCTATAGCTTCATGAATTTTCAATATTTCAACTTAAACATTTTTTTACATATTCTTGAATATTTATACTTTGAGAAATTGCAAAAAAAACATTTTTTTTATCCGTCACAGTGGTGTCCCAAAAAACGTTTTGCAACTTCTCAACGCAATCTGTGCATCATTCATGATTAGTTTTTATTTCAATTATAATTAGTTTTATTTCTCTATATTTAATAATTATTGTCTACTTATACTTAATTATGATTATGTGTTATTTAATCACTATTCTTTTTATTCTATAAAATAAGTGAATAATAGAAATTAATAGTTAGCTTCTCACCTTTCTATTTGGAAATTCAGTTAGAGGGCGGAAAAAATATATTTTAGGGTATCGATAAAATGTTTCTCTTCCATCGATGTCCAGAAGGCAGTAATACAACATCGTTAGAGCTTCACAAAAGGTCCTCGAGGAATATTCCCTCGCGGATGAAAGAGGGGAAGAAGAGCGAGAGAGCGCGAGTGGACAGAAGAGAGATCGTTGGTTCGTGGCGAAGTGGAAATTCGTGTCGACCACAGATTGTCATCCCAGAGTCAATCCTGATCGCGCTAGTGTCCTTTTTCTGCCGCACTGAGTAACCGCCATCGTTCTTCCCATGTTTCTTCCGAACTTTTGCCACAAAACTTTTTTTCGCCGCTTGCCTTGCTCCGATCTTCTTATGGATATTTGTTTATACGCCGCAAAACAGTTTCTAGCGCGGTGCATAAATAAAATTGATTGCATGAAGACAACATTTGTGTGAATGTTGTTAAAGTAATTTGAGTCATCGGTATAATTGAGTTTGTCAGTTTTGATATTTGTTTTTATTTCAACGTTTATATTATTAACGCACTGGCTTGCGTGCAGTCTACTAAGCAAGAAGCAGTTTTGCTGCGCCGTTTGTACCGGCGCAGATTTTCCATAGTTGCCCCGTGCCCTCGTGGAAGTACGATACAGTCGTAAACGCGAAATGAATGAGATTGTAAGATCTGTTGGCAAGAGCATGCGAAGGAACGGTTCTTATAAAAATAAATCTCCGAAAATCACCTTCAAAATATTAGCAATGTCTTGTATTTCAGTAATTTCATGAATTGTTCAATTTCAATAGTTCTTGCTGTTGAACGGGTTACATAAGCTCGGGCCCGAACAAAGCTTTATTTTCAATATTTTTTCTGATCAGTGTATTAGGATGACGAGGTCGGCATTGTACATACTATTAATACATGGTCTTGCCAAAATTTAGTTTTTTTATTGAAAAATATTTATGAGCGGTGAACTTTTCATTAATTAAACAACGTGCCGCCGTCGCTGCATGGCCAATCTATGCAGGTGGTTCTGGCAACTAGGGTATAACTAAGAAAATAGACAACTAGGGAAATTAAAAATAGAAAAATCTACTCCTAGTGTAACAATAAAACTTTCGTATGGACGGATACTTTGTTGAAATTTTAAAAATTTGGAAAATTCTCCAGCAAGCTATAAGAAAAAAGTTCAATTTTCGGAAACTATAATAATTTTAATAATTTGTTATTACCAAATGGATAAGCGCATCAGAAAATCACTCCCCATGCAGAAATTTTTTGGGGACTCCCCAGATCCTACCAGATCCCTATGGGGATTTGATAGGGACGCCCCAAGTAAGGAGTCCACACTGGAATCCAAATAGATTTGTTGGGGATTCCCCAGATCCTACCAGATCCTTATGGGGATTTGATAGGGACGGCCCAGGTAGGGAGTCCACATGGGAATCCAAATGTATTTGTTGGGGACTCCCCAGGTTCTACCAGATCCTTATGAGGATTTGATATGGACACCCCAGGTAGGGAGACCACATTGGAATCCAAATGGATCCTGGGCTGTTTCCAGATTAACGTGGTTTGAGAATTTTTTACTAGAAATTATATAAAATGGGATTTCGCGACGCTCTGTAAAAAATTATTCTTTGATGGTCCCGTGCACAGATTTGCTTGGGAGTTTCAAGATGCACCAACGTGTTTCTAGGAATTTGTTAGGATATCGAATACTACAATATATAATTATATTCTTCAGTAGTTCTTTACTTTACTTTAGTGTTTACCCATATTGCATATTTATAGTTTGTTATGGGCTAGTATTTTTTATACGAATAAAAATACTTGTTATAAATTTTAATATGCACACTTTTTGAATTTTTAATACTTGTGCGCCTAAAAATTTGTTTTGGACGTGACGGCAATCGGGTTACGATTGCGTCTGCGGTTTATCGCTGTGGGTGTGGAGTTTTGCTAGAGCGGCTTAAATGAGGTTTTAAAAGAAAATTAAATGTAAGTATGAAATCATATTTTTATAAACATGATATCTATTACACATTCACTTAAGTTTATAGCCCGTAACAGCAATTTCTACCCGCCCCGGTGGATTTTTCATCGGGATCCAATAGGGATTCCCCATCGGGATCTAACAGGGATTCCTTATCGGGAGCCAATAGGAATTCCCTATCGGGATCCAATAAGGATTCAGAAAATCGCTTCCGACAAAAGAAAGACGTCGGGCGATAGAACATAAGTGGCGCAGGGTACATATATATTCGTGTCGTCGTTGCAAAGCGCGCGACGATCGAGTTACTGCGCAATCGCGATCGTAAAATTTATTTACTCCAAACACGCATTAATGTTTGTTGCATTCCAATGATGCAAGCATCAACCTTATTAAAGTGTTTAAATTTTATATAGTATGAAAAGTATTCAAAGAATATCCCGCCCATAACTGCACAAGTATTTTTGCTTAATAATAGTATAAAAAGTGTATAAAAGCTACGTTACAGCATAAAAAGTATTTAAAGTATTTTTAAAAAGTTCATAAAGTATAAAAAGTACTCGAAGATATAGATATAAGATACAAGTATTCGAAGAATACTATACAAAGCACTATAAATATTCAGTATGGGTAAACAATTAAAAAAAAAACAAAATAAGTATATTGTGGTATTCGATATGTACTCCTTTGTAAACAATAAATTGATCTCTTTAGTGTATCGATGCTTCTATTTTTTGTAGCATTTTGGCCTTACAGAATTACAGAAATACAGATTCCGATGGAAATCCCTATTGGATCTTAATAGGGAATCCCTATGGAATCCCTATGGAATCCCGATAGGAATCCCTACTGGATCCCGATGGGAATCCCTTTTGGATCCCGATGGGAATCCCTTTTGGATCCCGATGGGGAGTCCCTCTTGGAATCCAATGTACGAGCGTGACGTTTCCTGATAGGGATCCAATGGGGTGTCCCGTTGGATCCCTATCAGGGAGTAGGGAGAAGTAGGGGAATCCTATAGGATTCCAAACACAATTTCTACTTGGGTCGTGTAAACGTCCGAATTGTAATGTAATCGTCTGAATTTCAAGTGAATCGGCCCAATAGATTTAGAGATACGACTTACACCGTTTCATTAAACATAATTCCGAGGGAAAAGCAAAAAAAAAAGAATACGTCTAATCCTTAAAAAATCATCATAAACCGGTCAATTTTACATTTATAATTTTTAATATAAATTTTATAAAATAAAATCTTCGTTGTAAATAAAAAGCAATACTCTAGACTACAAAACAATGCAATGAAAACATATCGTATTTTTGAAATTCAAGCTTACGGACCCCTTACGCTCACCCATTTTTTAATGAACTTTTGCCCTCATTATGATGTTTCAATGAACTATGCCATATATAGTATAATTGGTGGAACATCGATTTTTATCACGCAATTGTTACACGAGAAATAACGTCCGCGCGAAATGCGTTTCAGGTCGAGCGCACGAGTGGCGAATTGGTCGATGTTGATCGGGTATAGGAATGAGGCGTAGCCATTTTCAGCGCTGCAGAGGGATTCGTATCGTAGTTACACACAACGTAGGCTATAACACGTGGTATTCTCGTCGTACTAATGACGGGGCCGAGTAACGCCGCAAGCGCCATCAATCATACTTTCATTACGACGATTGCGAAGTGCAACGCGCATTGACTCCACCTGCACGGGCATTGTTATTATTTGCGTGAGAGAAGACTGTTCCAACGTTCTCTGTCCAATTTATATAGATGCTGATGATCCATGTTCGCGGTTCGCGATAATCCCTGCTGTCTTATCTCCTATCTGTGAGACGTCAAAAATTGATTCATTCGCGTTACATAATCGCGAAGCGAGCATTTTTTTTTCAGCTTCGAATCTGTTGAGTGAGTACCGCACATTAACAATCGATATGCAAAACGGTCATTTTCTACGATATCACAAGGTATCGTTAGAATTGAGAAAAATGTGGATAAATACGAAAGAACGTTGGAAATATTTTTTAAAAGCACATAAATAATTCAAAAACTTTACGTCAAAATATGTGATCCAGTTGCAATACAAAAATTGAACGGTCATTATCAAAATATCTCCTTCAACATGTTATTCTATACATTCAACATTTTTGATACTAGTTGCGACGAAGCGTTTACTTAAAAATGAAATAGAATTTGTAAGTACGAGGTAACGTCCATTTCCCACAAGATTATAAAGTTTCGTAACTTGCATCCTGACTGTATAGGTAGAAGCGAACGAGCGAGTTTAACGATTTCCGGTTCCTTAATATCTCTCATAAAAGCACGATACTTTTTAAATCCCCCTCCTATCACACGAGAAACGTTGAGGGACTTGCTACGCTTTACTGTATGGACGTGTGTACGGGAGAATATATAGACATGCGCCTAGTCGTGTTACCGCAGCCATCCAGTCAAACTATAAACTATAAAGCCGCGGTTCATCATTTTACGAGGTACAACCTGCTACTCGCAGCCTGTTTTCTTCAACGTCCTTCGCATGGCACGCATTTTTTCGGTCCCCATGCCCACATTAGTCCATTGGATTTATCTATTCGCAACACGGAGGGCGTGTCTAATTTGCGCATAGGCCTCAATAGGCTACGCAGGAGCAACGATCTAAAAACAATATTTCAATCAGAAGAAAGTACTTTTTGTGGTTATCTTTTTGCCGTGATATTAACACTATTACATTCGAATGCAAGATTTGCGTTTTAGCTTTCTGTGCCATAATACCGTTCTGCAGTTAATTACCAGTAATCTTACAGTTTTTCAAATCGATACAAATTCTTAGTAATTCGATATTTCATATTTCCGTGATTGTATAAAAATCAGGTTACTTTGAGTAGACACTAGTTTCTTTGTTTCCTTACTATTACGTACTGTTGTCTAGAGCTCTGTTTGATGGTAATTTTCAGGATGGAATAACAAAAAAATTACTCCAAAACTAAATACACATGTTTGTTGATCTTTCAAGAATATGTACAAATGAAACGAAAATTATTATGTACTTTTTTACGCTTGTTTACAATGGTGCGCGAAAACGCCCCCAATTGGCGACCAGTGTTGTGGACGTTGTATAAATCCGGAAAAAATAATCATATTATTAATCTATATGAGTGCTGTCATGTTTGGTACCAGATTCAGCCAAAAAAAATGGACACAATAGTGGCATATTAAACTTTGATTATTAACTGTTCCAATTTTTCGGACCATTCCAGGAGTGATATAAAAAAACATTTTTACTCAATACTGCTATCAGTATTCAAGAACAGGCTACTGAAGGTGTATGTTAAATGTGCGGTTAATTGACCAATTTGTTATCGAGATATCGTGGTTGCTGATTTTAAAAGTACAGTTTCGATAAAAAACGCTTTTAAAGTTGCTGCGTCTCGACCGCGCTCTCACGGTCGGGGTGGTATTCCCCATTGAAACCGATTTGCTGCCGATAAAAAAAAATACGTGTCTGATAGTTTTCAATTCTTTATCACATATATGAGTTTTAACAAAATCGAAGGTGGACACTTGAGTGTTCCTTGTCAGGCTTGCAAAGGTTTAATTATTGCAATTATTCCGCGAAAATGTCATGGATCAGACGTAACAAAGTTGCAGGCTAAGAACCGAATACAGGGCAACAAACAATAGAGACACCAATTTCAACGAAGGCCAAAATGGGCGCCGAGGAAAATCGCCCTTTATGCCGCTCGTCCTGTATTTCCCGAACGACGTAGTAAAAGCGTAACAGCAAGCTCCGAAGTACCGTAAAGCTCTGTGTCGAGCGTACGGTGAATTTCCACGATGATGCCTCCCGATAACCACCGAGAGCTTGTCCGCCATATATACGTACGTCGAAAGTACCAATTCGTATCCGTACAAACGCACACATCCCCACATATGTCTACCTCAACACTTGTATATACGTAAAGCAAACGATGGACCAGTTGCTCCTTTGCGCACTTTTTCAGCTTGCTTCAACATTCGATTTCCCGATGCCACCAATGAAAGCTCGGAATGATTGGCCCTTCATTGCATCTGTGACTTTTCATTTGCACGTACACTAGCCGAAAAATCATAAATTCACCTGGCAATTCGCTAAATTACCTTCAATTCACGTAAATTTATGTCTTTGACAGAAAAATTCCCATAGCGAATTCATTTTTCGCGACGACGAATACCCGCGTCGGTCCGGAGAATTTGCGTATTGCGCGATTATTAGAAAGGGCTCTCTCACTCTCTGCATTTCTACCACCCATCGGTAGTTATTCTTTCGATGGCAAACGCGCAAACGTACGTAGAGGGATGAGAAAACACGTAACGCAGGAATACATACGTATGTATGCGTGTAGCATTTATAAACGACTTCTCACGAATCGCGAAGCGCTCGTCATAATCTCAATAAACATCGCTCATATATAAGCCCGCTTGTCGGCTATCTCGCGAATAGCCTCACCTTCGCCCTTTCGCGAATTTTACGAGACTCCTCACCGTTCCTACCTACGGGCCTTCAAGTACATATCTTTTCGAGTTATCTCTCCTCGGAGTAAAAAGTTTCTCTCGCGTTCAGCAACGGGAGAAGGCATCTGCCTCCCTCTCTCTCTCCTCTCTCTCTCTCTCTCTCTCTCTCTCTCTCTCTCTCTCTCTCTCTCTCTCTCTCAACCTCCCTTGCGCCGCACGCATTGTTACAAAGTGACAGGAAATTGCATTTTCGGTGTCGTACGCGAATGAGGGGCTGCCCTCTCGGAACAGGAAAAAAAGGCGTGGGCCTCACACGACGTTGCGTCGCCAGGGCCACCCGAGCCATCAACGCAATAATTGTCGACTTTCGCTTATTGCGCCTAGCGAACCTTCAATTCCACAGTAGCAAGAGGTCAAAGTCACTCTGAGGAGATACGTAAAATTTTCCTCTGTCGGTAAGATCGTTCGAAAAGGAAAAATTTCATTTACGATAAATCAAAGGATCTTCGATAATCGCGCACTCAGACGACAACCGATAACCAGAAAAGTCCCTTTTTCGATTGTCAGCGTGTGAGAACTGCGCATACTTGTATGTCAAAGTCACTTTTGGGCAATGATTTCAATATTATTTTACGAATTATCGAGCTAGTTTGTGCCAAATGACTCCTGCGATCTTCACGAAAGCATCCAGTAAAACCGCTATTTTTGTACCACTAGAAGTTCTCCTCTATTACTTTCATACGTGTATTCGTGACCATCACATTGAATCCTCATTTTTTTCCTTCGTGAAATATCTCGCGTAGCTCTCGATGCCATTTTGCTTTTTAGTCGAACTTTTTTATTGTCATACTTACTCGATTATTTGGTCATTCGTCGTGTCCTCAAGGCGTAACGAATTCCCCCATGAGACGAATAAGTTTTCACATAGAGTAGAAGAAGGAGAGAGAAAAGAGATGAACAGAGAATGAGATATGGGGCTGCTACGTTCGGGGGATGCTTCCATTTTCATCAAATATTCCAGCTGGTGCTCCCAGTTAGAAGGATCTCGACCCTCTACTCTACGACTATTCTGCTTTTATACCACTATCCGCTACTAAACACTAATATATATATATATATATATATATATAATCCCAGAATCCTATAGATGCGAGGGCCATTCGTCACGCACTCGCTAAAAGAGGTTCGCCCCGATAACGCACAGGATACGAGGCCGAACCTATACACACACACATATCTCTCTCTCCATATATATGTGTGTGTGTGTGTGTGTGTGTGTGTGTGTGCGTGTGCGTGTGCGTGCGTGTGTGTGTGTGTGTGTGTGTGTGTGTGTGTGTGTGTGTGTGTGTGTGTGTGTGTGTGTGTGTGTGTGTGTGTGTGTGTGTGTGTGTGTGTGTGTGTGTGTGTGTGTGTGTGTGTGTGTGTGTGTGTGTGTGTGTCTGTATAGAAAGAGAGAGAGAAAGAGAAAAATAAAATATATTGTGAACCCGTCCCAGTTGCTTAATTTTGTTCAAACGAATCATTGATCTCAACGATTAGACAGTCCATGGAATAACTTTGATATCAAAATGCTTTTACTGATCCTGAGGTGATTATTAAGACATGGGGGCTCACATGATATTGGGTATGAGGAAAATTCACTACTTTAAGAGCTGATCTTCGAAGTTACATGTCTTCAAAGTCACCCTTATATACATACATAGGTTTGGTCTGAATATATCGGATACATATTCTGGTTACTTGCTACAGCATTAGTTTCTTATATTGGTTTAGCGATCGAAAAGCCTAAAAACAACAATGTAGTAAAAAGCAAATGAAAAAATAAAAAATTCTATCAACCCGATAACGGTACACATGGTTTACATGTACCAAAAGCATTTTATATGATCGATGGTTTTTCGCCCTTTTCTTCGATATGCCTCTCCATTTGCGGCTCAGGATTCATTAACGAATAGTTGATGTCACCTTTTCAGAATTTCTACAAAAATATGTGTATCGTTCTGAGATTTAATTGAATTGGGAAGATAGGTAGCGGGTACGTAAAAAATCGTCTATACTCGATGAGTGGGAAGAGGCCGTTTGTTTTTGGTTCTTGTTAATGATCTTAACGAGGAATTAGAAAGAAAAAAAAACATTTCTTGTGGAAAGGAAATAATATCGGGCAAGTAGGCAATATTATCCTATTTTCCGATAAAATATCATTTATTGGGTTATAAATGATGATATTCAGTCGGGGGACGCTGAAATTTTTCATTAACACATTTTTTACCAGCAAAAAATTCTTAAAAATAATTCCGATATTTTCAAAAACCCAAACAAACCCAATATAGGCGTCGAGATGTTCAAAAATGCCCTATTTTATCACGTGTTTCCACGAACTTCAAAACCTTATAACTTTTCATGGAGGGGGAGGGGTGCATTTCAGCTTTCGCCGACTGATTATCATTTATAACCCAATAAATGAGCAAATATTAAAAAAAATAGTTTTAGGCTCATTTTTCGGAAAAGTCACTTATCTAAAGAATTACCACTCTTTCGTCCACGCACCATCGAACTTTTCCACATCTATTCTCTTTCTCTCTCTGTACCATCACCGCCCGCCCCTGCTGTCCCTCAGTCCCAGGTTTTCCTCGTCTCCTTTTTTTTTCTTTCCGTTGGCCTCAGACTCTTGAGCATCATTCGCCACGAGTCTGTGTCCACTTCCTTCTGCGCGCCCTTTTTCGCGGACGCCATCAATCAAGCTTGTCAATTTGTAATGGCGATTCTCCGTGTCCGTCTCGGTTGGGTCCAAGGGGGGGGCTCTGGACGATCTCCCACTCGATTCTCCCTCGACTGACTGAATGAAGAAAGAGAGCGAGACAAATATATTTTTATATATATACACACAAACATACACACACACATACACACACACACACACACACACACACACACACACACACACGCGCGCGCGCGCGCGCGCGCACACACAAAGAGATGGAAAGTCTTCAAGAACGTCCAGGACTTCGTTCCATCCCTTTTACTTGTACTCCGGACTTTCTTTGAGCTCCTCCATCCCTGTATCTTTCTACTCGACTCCCGTCCTCTTTTGCTGTCTCGGAGTTTCTCAGTTTCTTACTCTCGTATCTGTATATACCCGGACACGTTACCGGGGCACCTTACCGACGAAGTGTATACAACCGTACGAAGCTAGCCATTCCGCAATGGGATATCACGTGGGGAGATAGAAGATCCGTGCAGCTTCCATCGCTGGACCACCACCATCGGCAACCCTCCTCCCATCCCTCGTTCGAACCCCTCTCAACCTCGCGCACTCTCCCAACGACTTTAACGTCCCCAATGCCTCCCCGGCTAAATAAAATAGATGTCCCGGGGTCAGAAATTGGGAGAAATTGAGCTCGACCTCCGCAGAAGCGGGGGCGAATGCCTTCTGGCTTCAGTCGTTTAGAGAAAATAGGGAGAGGGAGAAAAGCATCAGTGAGCAACGGTATCTAGGGACTCTTCATATTGTTCTCTCGAGTCTCGCTCTCTCCTTCTCTTTTTAGAGAAAGAGAGAGAGAGAGAGAGAGAGAGAGAGAGGTTTCGCGACACAACAGACCACGTTGACGGTTCCAAATTGCCACAATAACTAATAACTGGACAGTGTAATTTTGGTTGAAATAGTAATGGCAGCAGAGTGCAAGCTGCGTAGGTTTGAACAGAGTATTGCACCGAAGCGAATCCTTAATTGCTATTGCAATCTATTTTTTGATTAATTCTTTTTAAACTATGACTCGCGTTACATGTGTTTATGTTTTCACAATTAAGTCAAACTCGCGTTTACCCCTCACTCGTCACTTTACTGTTCACAGTTCTTCAGAGATCCCCCAGAAAGCATTCGCACTACACTGACAGAAAAAGTCTATTGATGTTAACTAACCGCGTCTATTTGATTTTACAAAATTTGAATTAATCAGATTTTTCGTGGAATCAATATTTTCCTATTGCATGCCATTATTGGAATGGTTTATTTTAAATATATTTATTTATTCAAATTAAAATCTATTTAATATCGTCCGATAACTAAATATTTTATTTAATCTTAATAATTCTGTGAGCCGGTTACATCTTTTCAAAAAATATTTTAGTTGAATCCGCTCAATGGATCTATTTGATTTTTTAAAATTTAAATGAAATAGAAATTTCGTACAGTCAACCATTTTTTAAAATAGATTGATCTAATAGTCTGCCTTTATTGCAACACGCATAACAAAAGGGTGTCGGGGTAGAGAGGGCAGAGAGAGAGAGAGAGAGAGAGAGAGAGAGAGAGAGAGAGAGAGAGAGAGAGGAATGGGTTATGTTTGAAAAGCCTATAGTATGTTATTCGATAAAACTCTGTAATTATCACAATGATATTAACTAAATGATATAGTTTATGTGATACAACAAATAATTAGAGGAATTGATTTCAGGCAGCGTGCGTAGCTATGAATAGGTAGGTTTTAGGTTTAATTCCCATACAGATGAAATATTTTCTTAAAAAAAAAATCATTCCATAAGGTCAGGGCATGTCGAATTACGATATAAAATCGTTGTGGTAAAAATGTCAATTAAGTGTTTCATTTCATTTTGGATTTATGAATTATTGTATGCATATAATACACTTAGATTGACAGTATGCATTGCAAGCAAATACATATTTATTTGAATCGAGTCTTTATTTATTCAATTTGAATATGTTTAATATTTAAAAGGAATAGCTGAAACAAATAAAAAAGTATCTTTGAAACAAATAAGATCCTAGTATGCCGTGAGACAAGGAAAAAACCTATTTGATTTAAATAGATCCTATTTAACTTAAATATTTTTTTTTGGCAGTGTAGGACACAGGGAAACTATGGAAAATCTGTGGCGATACAGGCGGCTATATTTGATTAAGGGATAACACCACTCTAGCGGCAGAAAATGAGGCCTAACTTTGACAATTTATTGTGGCAGTATGAAAAAAGGAATAGGATTTCTTTTGAGAGGATTTATTTAACACATACTAAAGTATAAAAGAAAAATTATTCTAATTTTCATACAAAATGGCGGCGACATAGCTCATCTTGAAAAACGTGTTTTTTTTACAAATAGCTTCACTGGAAGACGGTTTTCTCGTAAAGTATTAGACCTGGAACAAAAACCAAAAATAAATATAATCTAAATATTATTAAATATGGGACTACGTAGGGATTTTTTTAATCAAATTTTGAAAAAAAGGGCGCACTTTGAAATAAATAAATCGATTTTTTGCCCCAAAAAAGCAGTAAATTGTTTATAAAAAAAAGTTCACATTTAATATAAAAAACGGCTACAGACTCCCATAGAAAATGTAATTGTAAAGCTACTATCCAAATTTCCAATCGATCCATGCAAAGGTGTTCGAGTAATCCGTCCTCCCAGTTTGAAAAAAGTGGTTTCGAGAAAATGTTTTGATTAATGTTTTACGAAGCGCCTGAAAGAAGTCTGAGGCGCTGCAGAAGAATCGATAATTGAACCTTTAAAAAAAATCTCTACAGGACTAATTGCATATTCTTTTTATGACCCCAAAGTATTTTGTTAGCAAAAAAAAACGATTTTTCCAAAAATGCTGGGGTGGTGTTATCCCTTAAGTGTCAGGTGGGTTACCATCGGGAACTGGGTAAAAACACCACCCGCGCGGTAGTCGGTGCGCCCAAGTCGGAGCGCGGCTAAATGGTCACCCATCGCAGTATCGGCCCAGGCCATTGCTGCCCGACGTGGGAAATCGTCGAAGCTGTACACGATCCGCGCCTATACTGTCGGTGTTTCTTTTCACTACATTGCCCCCGTTCATTAATCCAGGTACATCTAGAACATTCCGTAGGTAAAAATCATAATAATACGTGAGACAAGGGTATGTGTGATTTTCAGGGATACCAAGGGCACGTAGGCGTGATGTAGAGTCCCGAATGTCGATCCGGGCCTCGGAACACGCACAAGCCTTAAGCGGGTATCAGTTTGTGAACGGCGTGCTTATATATCGCCAGCTTTCTCGATCTTTCGTTCTTTACTTTTTCCTCCTCCCTCTTGGTCTCTTTTGATCTCTCACTTCATATGGAGCATAGATCATACGTTAATTGAAATGGGGTGCCCGTGTGCCACTCGTCGAATACAAACGACCGACTTATAGAAACGTTATTATTTGCCGGAGCTCTTGGGCTCGTCGTCATCGTGGTCTTCGTCGTCGTCGTCACGGCTTCTCTTCTCTTCCCCACTGAGGAACAACCCCTCGAGCATCCCCGAACGTATACCCCGATACGCACACACATACACGCACGCGCGCCCTCGGTAAAGCTCGCCGGCTTTACCCAGGAAATTGCGTTTCGTCCTATTATCATTTCCACGTGTTTACTCGAAAAAAAGGCGAGGGAACAAAAAAAAAAATATCGAGAAAAAAGTAGAAGACGAAATGTCGTCCAGCACGAGGGCCTTCCGCTTTTTTGCCGGCCGCTGGGGAAAAGTACAGCTGCCATACATACGACATGATCCTTTCGTTCGTTCATGCGATTGAAAAAAAAATTCAGCTCTCTTTGGCGACAATAAATAAGGTAAAAAACAAAATGAGCAGCACCTTTATGACCCTCGCGTCATTTATTTTATTACTCTGTCGATATCATTATTATTATACATTTTTGTGAAACCTATCGCCATAATATTCCAATAGAATTTTGAGCCTCCCAAACATGTTCACTACTGCAGCGATTGTTATTGATTTGCAACTTAAGGCGTCAGCCTGCATTAGAAGGTCCGAAAAATCTTCTTTTTTATTCCTTAAATCGATAGATAAACTACCCAAGAATATATTTACAAAGTTACAAAGGCCAATTGTAAATATTTTCGAAGATACAAGGCCAAAAGCAGAGAAGCGATTGATATTTGATATTGATATTTTCTCTCCAAACAAACCCAAACAAACTTTGAAGCGTGTTTTCTGCAGTTTTCATTTTCACGATTTATCCAAATTGGCGGGCGTGATAGCAAAAAAAAACTAAACGACCTATTGAATCGAACCAAAGTTTATTTTCTTCAGTATGAAAATCTCTTTTAAGTGAATTCAAAAAGTTGTTGAAAAAGTATTTTGAAATAATGTTCATAGCACGTTGAAGTGTTTTGTTTATCACATTTTTTTCAAGCCTGCCAAAAGTTGTAATTTCACGATTTTCTCAGCTTTTTCTTAATCCACCCGGAAGAAAAATATATTAAAATTATACACTTTATTGGTTTTTTGGTTCAGTCAAGAATTACGAGCTTTCCCGCCGATTGGAGACTGCAATGGCAAGACGCACATGCAATAGGCTGATAAATCTATAGTGATTTATTGTTTCATGGTGAAATTTTGTTTATACATTTTAAATATACATGATAAGACACCTCAGTGTTTACTGGGCTCACTAGTTTTGTCCCTTCCAAAAAAATTCCCGAAAAAAACGCTTTTTTGGGTTTTTCTAGCCTTCTAATTTAGGCTCCCGCCTTGAGGAAATGTCATTGATCTAGATGACTTTTTCTCGAGTTGAATAAGATTGTTTTTTCGAAAAGTTTAAGTAAACGAATTCGTTCGTTCGCTAATTTATTTATCCGTCGATGTCAAAACAAAATTGGCCCTTTGGACGTTTTTGGAAGGTTTTCGATGAAAGTAAATCAGCTTGGAAGAAGATCGAAACGACGATCGAGCAGTAAATTGTTGAACGCAACGAGGAAGGAACTGCGTCGTTTCTCAGCGCATAGCCAGACACGGGCGAAACTTCTCGATATCGGGCCGTGTAAACGAGTGAACAGCAAGCTCCCTCGTCTCGTTAAGAGTACGTAAATTGTTGTACGGGCATCGATGCGGTACGTAGAGTGGGTGTGGCAAGAGAGAATTCGATAGAGGGGTTTGGTTGTTCCTTGGACACGGAAATGGAGTTCTTGGACGTTCCGGGGGCGATCGGTATGAAGCGATAAGCCTCGCGATAGCCCTAGGCCCAGAAAGAGGGAGAGAGGCGGAGGGAGAATTTCACGTCGCCGGTCAACGGGACGAGATTTTTCATCCTGAGCAGATCGCATCCGGTGTATCCAGGGTCCACACCATCCTTGGACCTCGTCGACACGATGGAACACCCATTCACGAGCTACTGGCCTCACCAATACCTCGCACGATTTTGGATATGCGCACGTGTGTGTGCGTTCTATCTTATCAGGTTCTCTCGTATAATGGCCCACCCTCTCTATCTCATCTCCAAACTCATTGACCGCTATGACCCACGAAAAATCGCCCCTCGTCTCATCGCTCGGACCACTTTAGCCATCGTCGTATCGCGAAACCGGTCACCGCCTCCTTCACGATGTGTTACGCGTGTAATGGCTACTTGCCAGGATTTTCGTCATTCCGGGGAAACCTTTTTATTGATCATCTCTTCTTTCAGATGTTTTCAATACAGTTTCAACCCACTACTAACTTTTGCCTGTGGCTTCGGTTGCGTGTACGTCGGAAATTTCGTTTTCAATGTCACATATCAATGTTATTATGAATAACATAGTGGTCACACTGGGTAAAATTCACCCGGCCAAGTTCCAAAGGTTGCTGTCTGAAAACTATAAGTCCCATCGGGACTGAAAAAATATTAGAAAATACATTGAACATTCTAGAACATGTGTGAAAAGTCAGTATGTCAAAATTCAAATCATAAAATGTTTTTAAAAAATCGTTAATAGGTCAATTTGTCAAAAAATACATCGTTTCACTGAAAAAATCAAAACATTCTGAATATTCGATATTTTCAAGTAAAATTGGAACAGGATACTCGTCAGACATGGCACTTATAGGAAAAATAGTAGCACTTCAAACTTTTTTCTATATAGCGTAACGGGTTATGCCTAGTTGTAACAGTCGAAAACAGCCCATTTTTGGATTTTTTAATAGAAAACCCTGATGATAAATTTCCACAAAAATGAGGTACCTATATCAGTCTACCCTATGATTAATCGAAGGAATTTCCGGAATGTGAAATTAGAAAAACAGCGCGTGTAAATAATTGGACTTGGCGAGTTGAGACTGGAATTTTTGGGAGCAAAATGGATAACTTTCGTTCATCAAATCGAAAGTATACATCGGGAGGTAAATCCTGCGATCAAATTCTATATTTTTACGTCTAGAAAAAGCTAATAAAATTACGGAAAGGTCGATGCAGCAGTTTTTGAGATATTTTGCTCACTGACCTTGAAAACGTACTTACGACAAAAAAGCGTTTAAAATTTCGAACGATGCTCCGAGCGTTTCGGTGGGCGTTAACATGACAGCCTATAAATCTGTTAATTTTCATCCGATCACCATGAAATTTTTAGGGAATATTTATAAGATATACTGTCAGATGTATTGGTTTTGAAAATAGTGCTTCTTCGACTTTTACAACTAGGCATAACCTCTTAATACATATTTATATTCAGATCATATGAAAACAACGTGAAAAATTCAGTCGGATAATGGTTGAAACTGATGGAACTGGTTTACATTGCGTATTTACTGAAGAGTTTCCTTGTGAATGTTGAAGAGTATCGCAGACCACTGTCCTTTGAAAAGAAAAAATGCGTTTTTCCTCTAGTGCTGCTTGCGGATCGAGATGACATAGAGTGCAGAGAAATTTCGAAAGCACTTATTTCCACATATCAAAGGCTTGGAAAAAATGTTTCACCCATTTTCACACCAACTTTGCTCAATCAGACAGACCAACCGAGACCAAAGTTGCAAAAGTATTAAATGTCGCTGATGGATGGTATTCTATCCTTTCGAGTTCAATAAATCCCAAAAATTGGCTGTTTTCGACTGTTACAACTAGGCATAACCCGTTACGCTATATAGAAAAAAGTTTGAAGTGCTACTATTTTTTCCTAGAAGTACCATGTCTGACGAGTATCCTGTTCCAATTTTACTTGAAAATATCGAATATTCCGAATGTTTTGATTTTTTCAGTCAAACGGTGTATTTTTTGACAAATTGACCTATTCACAATTTTTTTAAAACATTTTATGATTTGAATTTTGACATACTGACTTTTCACACATGTTCTAGAATGTTCAAAGTATTTTCGAATATTTTTTCAGTCCCGATGGGGCGTATAGTTTTCAGACAGCAACCTTTGGAACTTGGCCGGGTGAATTTTACCCAGTGTGACCACTATGTTATTCTACCGAAGTGTGACCACGGAGGGTTAAACGTATAGAATTTTTTTTGTCTCAAACCCTCACCCCGTTAGGCGGTCTCAACACAACAGAAGTTAGCTTCAATGAACAAACCGTTTCATCAGTGCCGTAACTGCGTACTCTTTCATCGCGGGCGTACTCCTATACCACCTTACCCTACTGATCAGTAAGACTTTTTTTCTAAGGCTTCATTAAACTCGTTGCAATATCAACGTTTCTCAAAAATCAAGGGGGAATTTGTTGTGTCGATGGAAAATATTTTCGCTAGAATTTCAGTACATTCTTTCTAATTCCATCATTTTCTTGGCCGTCTCTCGTCGTAATTTCGCATGTCAGTTGAAGTATATTGCGTGAATAATGAGGCTCTTTCTTCCAAACATTTCCTATCAAATGAAAATATATATTCCGTGTAAATAAATAAAGAAACGAGTACGCAAAGGGATTTCTGAGTCAAAGGAATATTTAGGACCTTGCTGCGATAAGAAGAGTGCTGAAATCAAATAGAGACGGGCGTTGTGAGAGGCAACGCGACGCGTAACGTCAGTAATCATTGACTGGCAACTGTCACCTGGCAAATGTCAATGAATCCGTTCCGATAAATTGAAAATCCTATCGAAAGAAAAGTTTGTGCCACGACATAGATTTTTCAATCGACAGTTATCGTTCAGGTTACTTAAAGGTATCGAGTACAAATCCGTCGTGCCGTATGTTTATGTATATTTTCAAATGCTTATTTTCTACGTCAGGATCGTGTATATACCAGATAGAGAAAGAGAGAACGGCAGCGAGAAGCATAGAGCGTCGATTGACGTGAAACGAACGACAGGGGCCAATCTCCATCCATCATCGAATATCCTCCGCTCGATCGAAATCGCCTGTGGCATTCAGCGTGCTTGCCCCCCCCCTCTCTCTCTCTCTCTCTCTCTCTCTTTACTTGAACAAATTCCGCGTATTGATGCGGCCCTTTCTGAGCATAATCGTCGCCTGGCAGAACTTGAGAAAGAAAATCATGCTCTGAGAGCTGATCTCGCCGAGTTGCGTCGTAATAGCACATTCTGTGTCAGTGATTCGCCGCCGGTTCCCTGTGGTGAAATCGTGGTTGCAGGAATGCCATCCCAGAATGATCATAGTCTGATAGACTCTATTAGAAAAATCTTCGACGCGCTCGGTTTACCAGAACTGTCTCCTCACATAATCGCGGTACAGAAACTTCCTACCAAATCGATCGGGGCTGTCGGCGATCCCATTTTATATCAACGAGTGTCTTACATTGTCACATTAACCTCTAATTCTGTCAGGGACATTGTGCTCAACAAAAAACGAGAGAAGCGCGCTTTGAAGTGGTCCGATGTGTTTGAAGGGTGTGTAGTTGTGATGAAAAATTAATAAATCTATGTAAACGAGTTGCTCGCGTCCAATACGTACAAGCTACTGCATCGTGTTACAGCCAAAGCTCTAGTCGCGGGGTATCAGTATGTTTGGGTTCGAAATGGGTTAATATTCGCTAGACGTATCGACGGCCAGCCGCGAGTCGAAGTGAGATCTGAGGATGACCTTGTTCATGCCGATTGATACGCCGAATAGTCACCGATGAGAACGAAACGGAGCGATGACTTATCTCGAATGCAACTAATTAATTACATCACTCAAGTTATCAATAAACCACTCAGTGGACCGACGTTGTCGATTGTTGGATTACCGCTTTCCATCTTGATCGTCTTTATTTTCTTTTTTATTAAATTTTCATTTAGTTTCATTTTGACAGGTGTCTGTTGGTTTTGGGTAGCACAACGAACGCTTTTATTTTCTTTCATTAAACTTTCGCTTAGTTTCTTTTTGATTTTTTATTCGGTTTTCGGTTGCATAATATATACCAATTTGGACTGCCGTCACTTATCGTATGTTGGTTCACGCTGATGTTTATTTTCTGTAATGCTAAAGTACTTCCTTCTTGACCACTTGCGTTTTTGACCCCTCTAATTTCGTTGTATTTTGCTGTACAATAGCGCTTGCGACAACGTTATTAACAATTTTGTTATTGATATTATTTTGCATTATCGTGATTGATGCTTTTGCGACAATGTAATTTTCTTTTCACTCAATCTTTTTGCGATGTTATTTTCTGTTATTTTCTAATATTTCTGCTATCTTTGGCTATTTCGTTATTTTGCGTTATTTTAGAAGTATCTTTGGTTATTTCGTTATTCTGCGTTATTTTATTATTTTTGTTTTATTATTATTACTATTATTTCGACTATTTTTTTGTAAGTATTTTCATCTACATCTTTATTTGTGTATCTATATTTGCCCGAAAGTTTAACTGGGGCATAATAAATTATATCAATCAAATTATATCAATCTCTCCCTCTGCGTATAAATCTATGCATTCCATACAGACGTCCGAGAAGAGATCGGTCTGCATGAATTCCCTTGGACCGAAATTCAGAGGGATTGTGAGTAAGAGAGAATCGTATGAGTCTGTATCAGTACGTCCGCTGTCCATCAGTAATGTGATACACACAAAACAGTCGACGCGCATCTCTTTCTCACCCTTTCTCTCCCTCTATCTCTCTTTCGGACTTTCTTTAATTAATTATCATAATTTATAGCCGATCGGTTAATTAAAATATCTAAATACTGTACACGCCAGTTCGCGATCCATATAAGAGACACGAGGGCCTTCCACAATAACCGCCCTCCTCGTCCTGCTCTCCATTCGTTTCCTCCTCATCTCAGCGAGTCTACCTTCGAGGGCCGAAGCACAAGCAGCGGTCTCTCATACCTTATAAATATTAAGTGGTTTATGGACTGTCCACTCGCCGCCCGAAACCTGCGGGCTGTCTCTCTCTCTCTCTCTCTCTCTCTCTCTCTCTCTCTCTCTCTCTCTCTCTCTCTCTCTCTCTCTCTTGCAAACATTAATTATTTATCGCCGCGTCCAATATGAATCGAGGAATAAAAATGGCCGATGAAAATAGATCGAGAATCCACCACCCTTTTATGTTCGTCAATTTTAGGCCAGTTCCAACAGTATACCTTCGTAAACTCATACTAAGTTTATTCATGCATGATCGTTCGGCGAAGAAAAAAAAGCAATATTCCGCACACACACACACACACTCACACACACACACACACGCACACACACACACACACTTCCGCTTGAGTCCCGTCCGCCGAGTATTTTCATTGTCGAGAAATTTATGCGAACTTGACTGGATAACGTAGGAAACGGGGAAAAAAGAAGAGACAGACACAAAAATTAGACCCTCCGAATTGTCGAAAGAAACTGGGCTAAAATATGCAAACACACCGAGAATATAGTCACGTGATCGCGAAATTAATTTTGTCTTGTCAGCACACCGCGGTTAGTCCTGAGATCTCATCCAAGATCATCCATAAATGCAGCAAGTTCTTATCGCCAGACCGGACGACGACGTAGACTACCCCGTCCGCGCGCGCGCGTCCGTTCTCATCACATCCACGACGACAAATGCGAGATCCGCAGACTTAAAATACGTTGACTTACATTTGCGTGGATATCATGACCCAAGCGATTCGTAATAATATCATCAATGCCGTGGTCCCTGATAAATTTTGAAAAGCGCGCAACTTCCGGTATCTCAGATGTCTCGGGAAGAATGCAAAGGAGAGAAATAAAGAAGCATGATTTATGGAGGAAAGATCTCTTCGCATCCAGGTAAACCTGGGCGAGAACCCAATTCGACCTACATACATCACATACCACTATTTACTCAACCAAGTGTATGTGCGTATATATATATATATATATATATATATATATATCGGTGAAAGGATGCTGGATACGTCCACGTTGCTAACGCAGCGATCGATGTCCGGTGGGTTCCTGGATAACCGAGCTAGCTATCCTGTTTCTGTTTCTCCTTTGACTTCTTTTACCGTATATATATACGTGTTTGTGTGTGTGTGCGTGTGTGTGTGGGTGTGTGTGTGTGTGTGCGTGGGTATGAGTGTGTGTGTATGTGTGTGTGTGTCTACAGTGCATCGGCCCCAGAATATTCCGTCGAGATATAAGAATGAAACGACGTGTACGCAAGTATGGCGGTAGGGAAGCTGGCTTGCTGGAGACAGCGGAAGAAAAATAGCGGAAGTCATCGCCCTCCAAGGGGCTATATATCACCCAAGGGGTGAAGAGGGCGAGAAGGAGGGATGGGGTAAGTTTTGGTGCGGCGCCCTCTCGTGGGGAGGTACAGAGCTACGGGCGGGTATCGTAAAGGCGACTCTTTCACTTAGACGATCGAATATGTGAGCTCAGATCCGACGGAAAATCAAGGGAGGATTCCTCTTTTAGGAAGTTCCGGTCAGGAAAGGACAACGAGAAAAAGCGCTCCGGCAAAATAGCCAGGGTGAATCTAGGATAGCAGTCTCAGCGTTTAATCATTCCCTCTCTCATCATGGAGCAAGCGGTGACGACAATACGCACATTGCTCTTCCACACGCTTGAATGTCAGCCGTGAGCCCAAAACGAATGCGACGATTCTGCGGTCCATCCCATTCCTATTGTGTCTCTTTTTCCTACTGGTTTTAAGTGACCAGTTTGGCGGCTGGAACCTTGAAGGGGGGTTTATCTTAAATGAGTCTCCCCGAGGGCTTAACCGGGCTTGGCAAGGTTACCCACTGAGGACACCCTCGCTAGACTCAGTCGGGGTTATGTCTCTGATTGATTAAATTCCTGCAATTACATCGCTCCATACATCACTCGGTCTCCCTCCCTCCCTCCCATTCTCTCTCTCTCTCTCTCTCTCTCTCTCTCTCTCTCTCTCTCTCTCTCTCTCTCTCTCTCTCGCTCTTTCTTTTCTTTCTCTCGGTTGACAATTTCAAAGTGAGAACTAGACTGAACAGAAAGAAGTAGATGCAGAAAAGGGCAAACAGTTCGGAATATCGGCCACAAGAGTCGCTCCGTTGACCGAAAACGGATAAGCCAATCAAGCCTAACTTTGAAGCAGTGACTCGATTGGTTCTTATGTGAATCGGAATGAACTGTCGCTGAGCGATGATCTACGAATAGCACGGGGCGAGCAAATGGGCAGAGCAAAAGTCGGTGAGAGAAAGAGTGAGATACATTTTCGCTAAAGTTATGAAGTAAGCAAGCAAGAAAAATGATGAAAACGATTGAAAGGAAGAAAGACCAACAAAAGACAAACCCGATTACGTTATGCCTGCGGATCTCTCGAAACGAGAAAAAAAAAGCCTAGGTAGAGGGACCGAGACTGCGGTTACTGTGCAGATTGAGAACGCGAGGGATGAATTATTAGATCCGGAGTTTCCGGTATTGCGTCGCGGATGACCAATAGTTTCATCGAGGGATTGTTGAAGCTTCCGGAACACATTTCCGGTTTCCGCAAGGCGGAGAGAATCTAGCCGTCGTCGCTTTCTATATCTATTCTGCCTTCCCAAACAGATCTGGTGGTATAAGAGAACGCGGGTAGGGTGACGAAGATGAAAGTTCACCAGGGGAGAAAGCAGCGAGAGCGAGGGAAAGGGACAGAGGACTTCAGGGTTACTCACAACTTCCGGCCGCTTCCTCTGTCTGTGATACCACAAGGACATTACGCCTGGCTCGTTCCAGTGTCTCTCCTTTAGTCTCTGTTCCTGCAGGCTCTAATCCCTCTGCGTGTTTGTGAGAATCAACATTTATAAAAAATACTGACGGCTATACCGTTATGGAGCTACGTCTCCTATGGAACCACTGCTGAATTAGCAAAAAGTGGAGTGGCAACGGCAAACATGCACTCAAAGTCTCGACCAATTTTCTTTATTCATTGCCATTCACGTCTATATGGCGAAAATCATCCGTATACCGAAAAAATCTGCCGAAGTCTCCGATACCTAATCTCAGATTCAATAAGTACGAAATAAAACAGTCATTGTTTAAATAAAATATTTTCCTTTAGAACGGTGTTCATCCGTGTCTGCGACTATCTTCCTCCGATTTTCAACCAGAGGCAGCTTGTGGATATTCTTGGGGAATTTGGAACGGTCTCACGGCTCTGACAGTGTTGATCTGTCGTCGCCAACTTAGTTTGCGGTAATACAAAGACGCCATGGCTCACGGATCGGGAGTGACCTCCCACATGAATCCTTCCATTTCGGCTTCCTCTACCTAGCTTTGCTCTTAAAGGTACTCGTCTTTTCAACCCTTACGCCATGCCATCCTCCCTCCACCCGTGCCATCGCCAACCAGAATCCTCGTCGCTCTCAGTCGAGAAACCACGAACCATAGTTTAGTACTAATGTTGTTCTCGTGTTCAGCTTTGCCGCAAGTACGAAGTCTGGGGCATATCGTTGCTCAGCTGTCTTTCCCGCTCCAACCCTTTTACTTCTTCGTCCCTCGTGTACTTCGAAATGACACATTTTCGAATGGAATTTAATTAGGCGATTATTCCGTCGGGTAAGTGAATGCAATCTCGCTAGGATCGTCCTAGCATATCATCGGTTGTCCAACCGAGCACGTTTGCGGGACGGGGTCTGGGAATGTCATGTAGAATAAACCTTCAATTCATAAGGGGCTACATTGACCTAGAGGCCCGAAAAAATGGCTAAATTTCGATATTTTTCTGGAGAACTTTTGGTGAAAAAGAAATACATTTTTCTTTAGCACAAAGGTACATGTATTGAGAGCGTTTAAAGAAATTCACCAAAAAATACAGAATAACAACGAAAATATGGCCGCCGGCAGATGATGGACTTTTTTCGCGGCATTTGGCGCTAGGCACTCTCCAGCTTAAACGGTCCATGTGAAACCTAAAAACCAAACGGGTTATTCAAGTTAATAATAAATACGAGTCGTTGACGATCGCCGATTTTTTAGAACATTGTTTTTAACAACGTCGCGACGAATTAAAAATCGAGCGTACAAAATATATTAGTCACTTTTACGTAACTATTAAAAAAGAAGATCGATTAAAAAGAAAGTGTGACCGTCAACGACCAAAATATTTTCTCATCATATCTTCTGTAAATATGAAACCAGTGTTTCGAGAAGAACGCGTTCAAAGTTTCCAGTATGGTGCTGCTACCGCTCACCTGGCCGACTGTTAAAAGCTGTAGCTCATTTAATTTTTTAAGTATTTAAATGAAATTTTCATGGAATCTAGCTAAAAGGTGATATTAACGAATAAAAATATTTTTGAAAAATTCCTTTTTTCCCCCACCTAGGTAGATATAGCCTGTTAATTCACCAAGATACATTGATACGTCGTCTCGAGTCTTCAATCACGCGATTCTTGACGTTTGTTTTTTTTTACTCGCATACGAATGAAAAATGTTGAAACAAACTCGTGAGTGCTCCAAGAGTCATTGAAGTACCGCGACGAGAATGGAAGAATGAGAAGAAGAAGAAAAGAATGGGGGGCTGAAAAAATGCCGGTTTTGCTGGGTTTTTTTTCGACGAGAGACAACGGTAATCGCGTCGTTCAGTCACCCGAAGATGAAGAGAAGACCACGAGGGCGAGGCAGGCAAAAGGAGGAAGACGAGAGGGCGGAAAGCCCGTTAGCTATGATCGTAGCTGTCCAATTTTGCCATCCCTCCAGTTCTCTCTGCCATACAGATAACACAGTGGCTTTCTTACTTCTGTCCTCTCGTACGTTTACGTTAGCTGTCCTTGCACGCGCATGTGTATGTGTGTGTGTGTGTCTGTGTGGCTGTTGGCCGGAGTACGAAGAAGACCGTGGTGCGATTAGGGCGGTGCTGAGAGATCGGGAGAGCAAAACGTGACGTTCGGTGCCATCGTCTAATTCCCTCATCGCTTCACGAATAATTCAGCCCAACCAGTGACTCCTATTGAAGCTCTCGTCAGATTTTATAAGCGACGAACGTGGAAATTCACTAAATCAAACTACTCAACACGAATTCTGCTGACAGACGTTTTAAGCAAAAAAAAAACACATTTACGATTTCTGTCTTCCTGTCTATATGCAGCTTTAGTGAATTGACGAACGAACAGTTTTTTTTAACAATGCATTGTTTATCTGTCTCTCTCTATCTTATTATTGATTTTATTTGCGTAATCGAATGTTCGTATTAGGCGTTCAATTGTTAACTTATAAGAACTACATTTGTACTCTCGTTCTTTAAATACACCTATATAACTACATAGGTGTATTTAATATATATATACGTATATATATATATATATACGGTTTCACCCTGGTTTAACACGGCACAATTAACGCCTATCCCGTTTCCTCGTTCTCACCCCTTGTGCGACGTTTCTAAATAAATTACGAAAGTCCCTTAACATGTGAGGAAAACATCGCGAATCCATGGATAAAACGCAAAAGGGTCCCGGAGCGTCGTGTACACTTTGATCGGGATTTAAACGGTCGCGCAAAAGCACAAACGGGCCAGCCCAAATCCACCCCCCTGTGAGCCGTTCTGTGAGGGGGCCTTTTATTGCATTACTCGCTGTTTTCCTCGTGTGAGGCGTCTCCCGTATGGCAAGGGCGGCCGTTCCAAGAGGTAAAGCGCTAACCTTCGTTTATACGTTAACTTCGTCGAATATACCCCACTTGAAGAAACCGCTGTTTCCACTGATTTGATTCCCGCAGTGAGCGAAAAAACACCTGTTATCACTTCAACGACATTCAAATTACAAAAATTCTACCAAAAAATAACGATTGAATGCACGTTATTTAAATTTACATGGTATATATACTCCATATAAATTGCAACTTCTCACAAACTTTTTTTTTCGTTTTCGCGACGTAACTCACGTGATTTCATTTCGTACCACCACTGAAATTCTTGCAAGCTCATATTACGATCTATATGTGGGACAAGAAAAATCGCGATGCGCGTATCGCACTGCGAAGCTTACCGATGGAGAACGAGAGTTAGGAAGAAAGAGACAATTATACGTGTGGAGCTCGGTATGAGAGAACGACGAGCACGGAAATCCGACACGGGATATAATAATGGTATGGATTCTGGATGCTCATAGATAGCCTATATGTGTATGTTAGTTCGAGCAGTTACCGCCAAGGGAATCGTCTCTCTCTTTCTTCTCAAGAGTATTCCATACCGTTATGTGAAGTCCCCTTCGTGCAGGTCTCACTTTCAGTCTCCATCTTTCGCTTCGCTCCATCGTCTATTATATTCTTTATTCTCTCTCTCTCTCTCTCTCTCTCTCTCTCTCTCTCTCTCTCTCTCTCTCCCTCTGAAGAATACTCTTATTATATATATATATATAACGCGATTTCTTAATTCCCTATATTGTGGTCCGTCCAGCTAGGACTCCCTGCTGCGTTATTGCGCGGTTTAATCACACTACAAGCACATCCCTCGTTAGTGGAATATCACCCGAGTAGCTATAACGCAAGGCCACATTCCGCCATCTCGTACCGATCCTGAGAGAGACGGGAGATCGCAGGCTCAAATAACAGAGGACTTTCGGTCTCCTCTCGCTCTCACGTAAACACATACACACTACATAATTATACATACATGCATAAATGAAGATAATAATCTGATAATACTATACATACAATTATTAATTATCTGCATGGCCTTGTACAACTGTGCAACTTGATTATTTAAAACATCAAATCATGCGAGTCACGACGATTTGCTTCTTAGCTATGTGTGTAGCTCAAAATAATACTTTTGTATGTCAGGTATACGCGATATGTCCCGATCTTTAATCTTTGTTGGCTATTTCGCGACCTAGAAGAAGGCAGATGAAAATCTATGAAAATCGTTCTTAAAGGTGGAAGAAGAGGCATCCCGAAAGGGAAACAAGAGTACGAGGGTTTGCGCAATAATTGTGATTTACGGTGGGGCCTCGGTGGGTTAAGTAAAACGCGAGTAGAGGCGAGCGTAATATACGCGAGAGCTGACTATAAGATGGAACGCGGTAGCGAGTGCCCCGGAAGACTGAAAAACGTGTTTTCTCTATAAACCCCACGAACCCAAACTGAAGCGAGAGAGGATTTCCTTTCACACACACAGAAAATACACGATAAAATAGTGACACATACGGTTGTACGAGTTTTTTTCTTCAAGCGAAAGGCTCCTAACGAAAAATTTAAAGGAAAACTTCTTCTAAATCATTTTTGAAGGACGGGGGCGAGGTCCCTATGCGAAAAAATTATGTGATGCCACCAGTACCAACTTATTGTAGCGAAATATTAATGATGTGCACGAATTAATATTGCAAAAATATTCAAGTGCACGGTCGATAATTTGTAATTATTATTTACGTATATGTTAATTTTAAGGAGTTATGATTACCAGAAAATGTATTTTCGTTACTTAAAAATTCTATTAAAAAACAAACGGGCGTTAGCAACGTCGGACGGTTTTCTCGTAATTCGAGGCTGTTAGGTTGTCTGCAGTGACGTTGCCACATTTTAATTCATACGTCTCAACAAGCCTCACTCTTTCAAAAACTGGTCGCATATTTTTCATAAATTCTCATTAATTAGATCGGTAAACTGTCTTTTTTCGGAAATATTGTTTTGTTATCCTCCGCACAATATCCGGAACCTTTACACGAGAAACCGAAATGGCAACGACGTTGCCCCATCCAACCAATGCGATCAAGCAGAGATTAACGTAAATTTCAATATGTAATATTTAATAAATTGGTGCGTAAACCTGCGTTCTCATTTTGCCGGTTTATTAAAAAAATATACCCCAACGACTAGGAAAATTTTCATTCGTATCTATTCACCCCAATATTTTTAAGCAACAACCTCAAAGTATTCTGAACATACATTCGCTTAGGCAGGAGTATCACAGGAAACAAAAGTCTACACTCTTATTCTTACAGCCGTACACTTACTAAGCAAAAAGTATTAAATGAACTAGCATGAGTGTAGATCGAAAATCTTCATAAGTAAATCTTTCTGTGAGTCTATGGGAGAATTATACAGCTCGCAATGAAAGTGGATAGAGTTCTCTGGTGCACGCATGCGCTATTCGAATCGATGTATCGAGATTGATCAGGTCTTCGTAAGGCGACTCTCGATTTAGCATAATAAAAGCTCTCTTATACATTTTGTGTGTATATATACACAGAGGAGAACTATACAATTGCTCGTAGGTTTCGTACTTCTAGGAGGTGGGGAAGTAGGGCCTGGGTTTAGATTTTGCACGAAAATCGAAGCGAATGGCAGTCTACGGTATTAAAAGGTCTGGCCGCCCTCGACGATTTCTTCTCACTTGATCGTCTCTCCTCTCCCTCTCACATCTTCAGTCCAGGGGGATGAGAGACACAATCAGTGGACCTGATTTATCGTGGCAATATACATTAAGATACGAACATTAAAACTACCGGGGTAGCCGCTCCGTTTTCCCTTTGCCCCTTCGTGCTGGCCGTTACGAGAGAGGGGGGCGGAGAGAGAGAGAGAGAGAGAGGGGGGGGGGGGGTGCTTACGCCATTACCACCCTGCCGATGACACCGAAACTCGAGAAATCGATCGACAAATAAGCTCTCTTGAGAAACGAGAAAGACAGAAGGTGCAAACGGAGCGTGAGCCTCGGGGAAAATTGAATTTTTATCGGGAAACGAGCGTACCAACGGTTCCTTTAGTCCTTACAAATTTTAGGGTTTAAGGCTTTACGATTTAGCGGCATCGTCATAAGGTGCGATAAATTCTATCATTTACATGATTGAAGAAAGAAAGCCGTTGGTTTTTGGTACTTTCAAAATCGATAGGTGAAAAAATGAACGATCTAACACGTTTTTCAGAAACAAAGACAACGCCGACAAACACAACGCCGATTTACGTCGTCCGAGTCGATCCAATCGATACTCGATTGATGAAAAATCGCCTCAGACGATATCGGCCACGCAGACACTGCTCTCTCTCTCTCTCTCTCTCTCTCTCTCTCTCTCTCTCTCTCTCTCTCTCTCTCTCTCTCTCTCTCTCTCTCTCTCTCTCTCTCTCTCTCTCTCTCGCTAGTTTCCTCTTCATCCGTTTATTTTCTGAGCAACCATCGAACTAAGAAATCGCTCGAGCTATATTTCAATTAGTTAACTACGTGTTATTTAACATTTACCAACGTAAACAATCGCTGGCTGATTCACTGGAATGAGTTGTTTTTCCTGGTTCGATACGAAGACAAAGCTCGATATTTTTTAGTGTGATGGTTGAAAACGAGAACTTGAAAGAAAAATCGAGACAAATATGGAAGAGAGCATTGTCGAGTGGCCCCTTGCCAATTATAGAACAGAGTTCTAACCGTAGTAACGTTTAGTGTTTCCGCCATTGTCCGCAGGTCCGAGCGGGGCGTACAGTCCTGACGCGACGATGGGCTACATGATGGACGGACAGGCAGCGAGCATGATGCACCGACCTCCCGGTGACCCAACCTTCCACAACCAATACCATTATCCACCCGAGTACTACGGCCATCACTTATAAAGGTAAGTCCACCTATTTTAACTTCACTCCATTTCGCATCCATCGCTTTCTTCCCTCGCTCTCCCTACGTCTGTACGTGTGCGTTCATGCGCGTCACGACAATGTAACCCGTTTTAATATTGCTCTTTATCCTGATTGATTTTTTTTCAAAGTCTTGAGCTTCCTATTGGACTTTCCTGATGATGATGAATGTCAATCCTGACAACTGAATATCCGCAATTTCCTGTAATGGCTTTTTTCAATTTTTCCGCAAGTTCTACTTCACAATCTCTCGACCGTGGCGTATATCGATCGTAGATAGATATCGCGAGCATACATACTGTTATGAAAAATTTCCACAAACAAGCCTTACTCGAAGCCTGCAATTTGCTTCAATCGATTTTGAATTCTTTACTACCGTCATTGATAATGAGCTTCTGGGCTCGTACTATTTTTTTCAACGAACAAATAATACTTGTGGTATTAGTAGATTCACAAGGAATCGTAAAAGCCGATGTAATAAATCAGAGTAATTAGCTAGCACTGTGCTTTGGATGAAGGAAAAAAAAATTTCAAACTCAGTCTCAACTAACTATTGCGGCTTCGCCCGCGTGTATATCGGCAATTTGGTTCATGGTATTATAAAATATACATTATCTATATATTTTCAAGAAATCAAGTTTTCTGTATACTTAAAAAAAGTAGCTTTCCATATAGCAAAATTTAAGGACTCTCGGGACAATTGACGGTATGTTACGATTTGATTGCAATTTATACAGTAAATTCTTTGTCATATACTGAAAGCACCTTCCAAATTTTAAATCGATCATCTACACCGTTCCTATAAAAGTTACAACTGGAAAAACATTTTTTAACATAGGGAGATGTCTAGGCTCATTGCTGGTTGGCAGTTTTACGCGCGAAATAGTGTGAAAAAAATGTTTAAAACGTTATGAAAAACTATCAAATCACTCAGTACATTATGACAATTTCGTCTCCCTTTACATTATGATATCAAGACAACGCCCTATGTTAACCCATTAACGCCCAAGAATCGCGATTTTTTCCTTCATTTTCAAGCCAGATTTTTATTATATAAAAAAAATCATAAAAAATGAAGAGATACGTTCCCTAGTATTTTCGAGGGTGCTCTTTCAGAATCTGGAGTCAAAATTGGGTTTTGTCCATTATGAAAAAAAATATGGCTTGATTACGATTCTGTTCTCAAAATTCCGAAACTCAAAATAGCCGAACCAATATGGCGGACACAAATGCAAAAGTTCATTTGAATTGGATAAAACGTGGCACTCGGGGGTTTTCGAGGTCGCTGATTATGATTCTGCTCTCAAAATTCCGAAATTCAAAATGGCGGATCCAATATGGCGGATACAAATGCAAAAGTTCATTTGAATTGGATAAAACGTGGCACTCGGGGGTTTTCGAGGTCGCTGATTATGATTCTGCTCTCAAAATTCCGAAATTAAAAATGGCGGATCGAATATGGCGGACACAAATGCAAAAGTTCATTTGAATTGGATAAAACGTGGCACTCGAGGGTTTTCTAGGTCGCTTATTATATTTCTGCTCTCAAAATTCGAAAGCCTTTGGGTATTTAAATACCTGGTATTTTCAGGTATTTGAATCCCCAAAGGCTTTCAAATTTTGAGAGCAGAATCATAATCAGCGACCTCGAAAACCCTCGAGTGCCACGTATTATCCAATTCAAATGAACTTTTGCATTTGTGTCCGCCATATTGGATCCGCCATTTTTAATTTCGGAATTTTGAGAGCAGAATCATAATCAGCGACCTCGCAAATCCCCGAGTGCCACATTCCATCCGATACAAATGAACTTTTGCATTTTTGTCCGCCATAGTGGATCCGTCATTTTTAATTTCGGAACTTTGGGAGCAGAATCATAATCAGCGACCTCGAAAACCCCCGAGTGCCACGTTTTGTCCAATTCAAATGAACTTTTGCGTTTGTGTTCGCCATATTGGATCTGCCATTTTGAATTTCGGAATTTTGTGAGCAGAATCATAATCAGCGACCTCGAAAACCCCCGAGTGCCACGTTTTATCCAATTCAAATGAACTTTTGCATTTGTGTCCGCCATATTGGATCCGCCGTTTTTAATTTCGGAATTTTGAGAGCAGAATCATAATCAGCGACCTCGAAAACCCCCGAGTGTCACGTTTTATCCAATTCAAATGAACTTTTGCATTTGTGTCCGCCATATTGGATCCGCCATTTTTAATTTCGGAATTTTAAGAGCAGAATCATAATCAGCGACCTCGAAAACCCCCGAGTGCCACGTTTTATCCAATTCAAATGAACTTTTGCATTTGTGTCCGCCATATTGGATCGGCTGTTTTGAGTTTCGGAATTTTGAGAACAGAATCGTAATCAGCCACCTCAAAAACCTCCGAGTACCAATTTTCGTCCAAATCCAACTACTTTTCATTTTGGACACCGAGCGTGAAATTTTTCGTGTCACTCAGGGGGTGAAAAGCGCCATTTTGGGGGTGAAAATGTTGACAACGACGAATTAAAAAAATTGATTGTTCAATCGTCACTATTCTATGCACCCATGGTTGAAAAAAAACCGGACTTTTCAACGGCTTCGAGGTGAAAAAAAATTTTGAAAAAAAAGTGTCATCGATTTTTCCTGTTTTTTTTTGTTTAAAAGCCGCCATTTTTTTTCCTAATGGACAAAACCCGATTTTGACCCCAGATTCTGAAAGAGCACCCCCGAAAATACTAGGGAACGTATCTCTTCATTTTTTATGATTTTTTTTATATAATAAAAATCTGGCTTGAAATTGAAGGAAAAAATCGCGATTCTTGGGCGTTAATGGGTTAAAAAGTGTTTCTTCAATTGTACATTTTATAGAAAAGATGTAGACTATCGGGTTAAAATAAGTCTAAAATTTAGATGGTAAAATTTTGATTCAGTTTATGACAAATAATCGACTGTATACATTTGAATAAAGTCGTAACATATCGTCAATTGTCGCGAAACTCCTTAAAATAAGATTATCAGATGAAAATATAAAATTAATATCAGTAATGTCTTTAAAATATTTTGGTATAGCGATAAGTGAATTCGAAGTTTAGGGAATTAGCCGCGTGACTTTTCCTCTCGCATCTTGTAAAAAATCTCGTGTGTCTTGTGTTTCAGCTGAATGCAGAGTCGAATGGGTCAATGGCAGTGAAAGTCGACAAGTATACGAAATAAATTAATAAAAACAAGAATGAACACTGAAACTAAAAAGAAACAGGCGAAACAAATAGGGCTGAAACCTTGTCAACGTGCTGAAGTTATCGAGCGGATCCGGCGATATTGTGATGCGTAGTTTTTTGTTTTTTTTGTCGAACATATCGGGAATGAATGAGAGAACCAGACAAAAAAGGAGGCACCAAAAAACGAGACGAGGGGGAAAAGGAGAAGCATCAACGGATCGCGAAGTGCATCGGCTCGAAGAATTCGTCACTCAAGTTTCCGGTGGCTGGAATATGGAATCGTTGAAAAACCTTCTCGCAGCAGTGAAACCACCGGAAAAAGTTTTCCCCAACGAGTTTACCATGCGCGTCGTGGGACGAACGAACGAGGGAGTAACCCGCGAACTAAAGGGGTAGATAAAGGCGCGACCAAAAAAAAAACAACAAGAAAAAAAATTCTGAAACAATTAGGGCGCGAGAAACAAAGTGAAAGGGAATAACGACGAAGGGGAAGGGAGAGGAAGGTAGAATTGGTCGCGTCGAAATTCATGTGATTGTTCTTTGTACAAATATTGCGGTGTAATATTGTAGTGATTGAGATATAAATGTTAAATTTTAATACGATCGCAATCGAAGAGGACTATATAATGAATATAGTGAATATAGGCAATTTTTTTAGCGGGCATGTACATTACCGGTGTTCGCAAAAAAAAAACGGGACATGTCCGGTCGCTCGTGAACAATGAGAAAAAAACAACAGACAAACAAACAAAGAAAAACACTTGAATAGTCCTGAGACTCGCGCGACACCCAGAACGGAAAATCGTGAAAAGTGCTAATTGCCTTTAAAATGAAAAAAAGGTTTAATAAATTATGAAAAAAGGGCGGGGTGAGCCGTTCACGAAGGACGAAAAACAATAAGGACACAAAGTGTTGCGAGCGTCGACATTCTCGACTTAGGTCACATTAAATTTGTACAGTTCTTAAATATTAATAAATTTCACTATTAAACCGAAGTAACTGATATACTATGTATAAATAAAAAGGAATTTAACAAAGAAGTTCACTAACTCGCACAGAACTCTCCTTAATCAGTTGTACGATAAAGTACGAAAAAGAAAACCCGGTGAGAGACACTGGGAGGTACAAGGAAAGAGTCGTGCGAACGCAAGACGGTGTCCGAGGATACGAAATGGAGAGTGAGTCTCGAAAATAAGAGGGCATCGCTAAGTGTGGGGAGACAGAAATAAGAAAGTGACGCCTTCTACGCGAGGGAAAAAAATTCCCTGAGACAAGAAAAGAAAAAACAAAAACAGTGTTCTTCGTGCGCTATTACCGAATCGGCGAAAGCCAAAATGTTGCTCGCCCAGGCAATTTAATTGAAACAACAAAAAAACGACGTCAAGTTTTTAAAAAATGAATAATTACAATTTACGGATAATATATTGTGTATAAATAGTTAATTCAATTGAGTGCGAAGGGGGGATGAGGCGGATGATGCGAAACGAGATAAAAACCCAACAGCAAAAAACGCTCGGATAGACTCGATGAAGGCAAAATTAACAAAACAAAAAACAACACACGTTTTTTCAACTACGAATGATCAGGAAAAAAATCGGCGCGTCGGAGAATCAGACAAGCAATGGGAACATTGACAATCGAACAGGTATTGAAAAAAACAATACCAAGAGAAAACACCGATGACACATTAAAATTCTAAAATCAAACGAATAACAAAAGGAATAACGCAAAACAATTCAAGTTTCTGCGAAAAATTGAATTTTGCAAAACCACCGAGCGAACATACTTGACCGTTTGTAGCGATTTTTTTTTCATTACTCGCAAAATAATTGCAAAAGGTATACGACATATTTAAAGAAAATTCCCGGCGAAGCGAAAGCAATGTATCATAGAAATATACATATTACGTGAGTAGATTTAATTTAGGGCTGAAAGTAATGAAAAAAAATAAATAAATACATGGGCCGCCATAACCCTCTCCCACCACTTCCGTTTCGCTCGATCAACTGCATCGGTTCGTCCCTTTCCTATATTTCTGTTTTTTTGTGCGCCGTCGCCAACGGAGATGTCCTTTTATGGTTTTTTGTTAACTTTTTTTCGATTTTTCTTCTCTCTCACTTTCTCTTACTCTCGCGTGAATCTTCCTTGCGTAGATCAGCACGAATAAGCTCGGCTATTCTTTCGTCTGATTTAATTATCCGATAAATAAAGGAGAATTTTTGGCAAAACTCGATATCGGTAAAGTAAGTCGGGAAGTTATTAAAAAATAAAACTCGTTCGCATACCAATTCGTTCCTTCTTCCTCGTAATTCATTTTAACTTCGCCCAAATCTGTGTACCACATACTTCTTCCACTCTCCGAAAGGAAATAATTTTTTTCAATACATATATTTCTACACGAGATGTTCTAATGTTCGCGAGCGCCCCACTCCCTCACGATATACGTAAGTTGAAGAATTCTTTTTTTTTAACGAAGGGTACTTTAACGTGTACGAAAGAAAATATGCACACAGCCGAGAATTCGAAATCGTTATTATTGTAAGGAAAATGCACACGAGAATTCGGAAATTGGCATCCAATAAATCTTGCAACCAGAACTGTGAAGTTTTATTGTTAAGTTTTTGAGTAATATCGAAGTGTTGTTTTCGTTTTCGCAAAATTGTCGAACGAGCGGCCAAATATATTTAGCTACCGACAATAACATTGGAAGAAGGGTCGACTTTTTTGCACGTGAATTCACAATTGAAATCGTAACAAATCATATAAAAAATGGCATCAGTTGTTTTATTTGCGTGTATGATTTGTTGCATTTTTTGGCAATCCATCTTATAGATTTGAAAAATGGGATGATACAACACATTTAAAAGCTAAAACAGCTCATACATTTTGTTGTATAATTGTTGCTCAAATTTGGATCGCGTGTTCTGCTTCGAAAAATTGTTTGAAGAAATGAATAACGGCAAACTCCTGTGTCCATTCTCTTATCGATGGCTAAATATTTTGACGCAGCTCTATCCTTGAAAAATGCAATACCAAAACCGATATAAGAGCGTCGAGCAGAATTTCGACCAAACTTCTGTAACGTCTGAGTAAACGATTCGATTTATTTTCGTCTGTGTGCGTAATATAATTGCCGAAAAAAAATTCAAAGAAATGAATAACGATAACCAATTTAACTGAATATAAGAGAAATGTTATCGATATTTTCACTACGCCTGCATACACGTCAAGATTACGAAGAACGGAGTGAAGTAATAAAACGATATGAAGCATTATAAAATTTGTAAATGTTCTCAATGTCATCGCGAGCGAAGTGAGGAATCGTGATAATCGTCGCTCGCTTTTTCGACAATTTTTCTTTTTTTTTTTCATTTTCGTTTGCAACGAAAAATAAAAACAACTTTGCTGTTACGCCGATATGGTGTAACCGCGTGTGCGTTAAAAAACACATTTCTCTGTGCCGTCGACTGCCAATTGTCTCGATTCCTTTACGAAACTCGCTCGACGTTCTAGTGTACTAAAAAAAATGAAAATACCCACGTATACCGAAAGACTCAGGTGCGAATGCCTATCGTTCATTATATACATATTTTTTCTTCGTTAATTGAAATTGAAAAAATAATAAGCGTGTACGTCGTTTTGTGACTATTTCTGAAAAAACGTCGATTGCTGTGTTTGCTCGCGAATCTCGTAATATCGAAACAGAAATGAGGGATGAAAAATTCACTCATCGATTAGTCATCCATATTTCTTTTTTTTCATATGAAAACGACTCGAGGTATTTATTTTATTCATTGACGACTTTTTAAATAATAAATTGCACTATGAGCTCCGAGGTTTTTGTAATGTAAAAAATATACAAGTTTAGATGCACAGGGTACTATTATTTAAGACACACCGCGGCGATCGTGGAAACAATACCGCTATTACGGAATTTCCCTTGACTTTTATATCTCTTTTTATCGTTATCGAGATGTACTACTTTTTTTATCCCTTTTATTTCGAAATCATTGCGAAAATATCGACAATCAAAGTTTTTCGTCTGCTTACAGTTTCTCCACGAGAATTCCCGACGGGGCTTGAATATTCAAAACCGCGTTCGAATCGTTGCGGATAGTACCAGCATTTTCGGAATTTTTTTAAATCGATGTGTTTGTTGACCAGTAAATTGTTTAATTTTGTTGGGCTCCGAGATGTTTTATTATCCGTTCATCGACTCGAATCGATTCCATCACTTTAACCCGTAAATTTAAAAAATAAAACGTATTTCCATCATAGTTTTTTTTGTTCGTGGTAACGATTTTTATCCACCGTACGGAAATATTATAAAATTGAAAAAGGATTTTATAAATTTTACCTATTGACATGTTTACGATTGCTGCGTAACGAGGTATTTCTTTTTCGTGTCCTGTCGAGCCAGTTTTTGATCAAACTCTAGTTGTCATTGCTAGTCGGCTCGAGCCAGTTCGTTTGTGTGCATGCACACCCATAAATTGTGTACACACACACACACACACACACACACACACGCGCACACACACACACACGCACACACACACACACACACACACACACACACACACACACACACACACACACACACACACACACACACACACACACACACACACACACACACACACACACCTACATTTGTGCGTGTTTTTGAGTGTATAAAGAAGCTGGTTCGATATATATATGCGAAGATAATTTTTTTTGTGCAATTTACGAATAGATTGTGAGGCTCAAAAAGTCGCGAATGTAAAAAAAACGTGATTTCATAATGAAAATGCAAGGAAGCATAATAAATCGGTGGTTAAAAATCGTTTGAAAATTTAATTCGAGTTTCCCGAGCGAATTAAATGCAAACACGCTATGCGAACGTCACTCAACGACTTCATTCGGAATGGCTGTTCGTTAAAAAAATGAAAAAAAATAAACATGAGTTCACTCGATTGAATCATCGCCTTAAAAATGTATACGAAGTAACAATTAAGGTATCTAAGTAATAATCATGTTAGAGGGTAAACGGAAGATGAAAAAGAAATAATAAACCGAGTTTTTATGCGCAGCGATATACGAGAGTGAGAGAATAAATAAGAAGGAAAAATGAAAATAAAATAATAGAAAAGAAAAGTATGCGAGACAATGTGTACGATCGTGCTTACGTGATAGTGTATGTGTGAGTGTACAAGAGAGCAAGGAGAGACTACGAATTAAGAAAAATAAAAAATAAACAATATGCTTGAAAGAAGGGGTGATAATACGAGTGAGAGAGAGAGAGAGAGAGAGAGAGAGAGAGAGAGAGAGAGAGAGAGAGAGAGAGAGAGAGAGAGAGAGAGAGAGAGAGAGAGAGAGAGAGAGAGAGAGAGAGAGAGAGAGAGAGAGAGAGAGAGAGAGAGAGAGAGAGAGAGAAAGTAATGTATAATAATTATTGTATTATTATGGAATGATGATAATAATGACGTTTATGATAATGATGATTATTATCGTTATCATCATAATGATAAATGATAGTTGATAATGATGATGTATAATAAGCTAAAATTTATTGTATCGGTATGGAATCAGATTTTTTCCACTGTTTGCGCATTGATGACTATTGACACCTAAGTAAAGAAAAAAGGCAAATAAATTTAACAAAAGTGAACAAAAACAAGAACATCAACAACATTATTCATTGTGTTTTGTGCTTTTTGTAAATATCGATAGCTCTAAGGAATGTGCGCTTGCGAGTATTAGAAAATTTCTCCACTTTTCAAGACGTTAGAAAGAAAAAAAATTAATAAATTCGAACAAAAAAGAAAGTGGATTCCTGGATCACGCGAGCTTTACCCATACGGAACGTTTAATAGTTGAAAATTTGCGGGTAATAACTTTGAACGATCATCCATCGCTGTAAAGTGTCAGAATATTATGGGACTACGTGCACAGACCGAAAATGGACAGGATAAAATACACATAGATAATTATTGATTGAAGTGTCATTTTAACTATCTATCAGTGAGACTTCATCACGTTACGGAACGACCGAGCGAGCATCGATTCCCGCGATTTTTCACCTCCGATCAGTGACTTTTGTCGAAAGAGTGTTCGAAGAATAAAAATCAGCTAAAATTTTTTTTTCCTTCATTCTTTTCCTAATACGACACGTCGATAAGGTGATCTGTGTTAGAGAGTGTCCATTGTATAGTGTTTTTTTGAAAAAAAAAGTAAGCATTAAATGCTACATCTTGTGTAAAATACGGCGGTTTCAATATTTATTTTCTCGATATACCCTGAAAAAACGATGCCCGCATGTTAACAAATCGCATCAATTTTCTCGTTCTGCCTGATCGCAACAGCACTTTCCATCCAGCGATAAACCTCGATCTTCCGGTTCGCGTCAGCTGCGTCGATAGATCAATAGTTGTCAAATTCACGCAAATCCGCCATTCCATCGAGGTCAGCAAAAAAAAACGTTGGAAAAATGGAAGATCGTTGCTACGAGAAGAACGTACACGAGAATGCGAATAAAAGAGGATTTCGTCTCCAATTGATCGTTACCATAAGTTTTGTCGCAACAGGCCTTTCCTGGAGAGAACGGCTGAGGTCGTCTGAAAAAAAATTGATTGTGCTCGTCCCGCCATTTTGTCATGGCTACCGACCTGAAAAAAACACGTTTCTCGTAATTTCGCGAGAGTCATGGCCCTTTCACATTTGCTGTCGAGTCGCTAATGCGACGACGAGACTATCTCCCTCTTCCTGCTCTCTCTCTCGCCGTCGCTTCTTCGGAGATACGTACAAATGAGCACGTTTCGACGTTCTTTTGTCGCATATATATGTTGACGTTGTTCCGCTGTCAAAAATAATAGTATATATATATACGTAATAGTGGGCGGAGAGGTTGTTAGCGAGCCGTCGATGGTCTCGATCGAGCTTTGCTAACAATCCATGTCGTTGCGTCCAACCCGCCTTCTCGCTCTGGTATGGCGCACGTCAAGAATCGCCAAAGGGTACCAGGGCGTCACTTCAGAGAGAGCCAGCATCGGATGTACTGCGCGCTACCAATTCCCATACCTCTCTCTCTCTCTCTCACCCTCTCTCACCCTCTCTCTCTCTCTCTGTTCGGATCTTTGGTCGATACGCCATTACAATTTTTGTCCACTCTGTGCTACTCTCTTGTTCTCACATTACGATCTTTTCGCCCCTTCCCCTTCTCGCACGACCCTTTATTCGCGATCTAACTCAGGCATCCTGACTCTCTGAAATATGATAGCTGTGTATACATATATATAGATATATGCGTATATATACGCATAGAATAGACCGGAGGGTTGCTAGTCTCGGTTGCCCGTCGACTTGATGCTTTGCGGGGGCGTTATAACACCCCCCCTCTCCACCTCTTCCACGCAAGCGTAGGTGCCAATTACCGTTGATGGTTATTCCATGGAAATAGACCTTGTTAGCGAAGGAAGACGCAGCGGAAGCGAGAAGTCGAGCGAATTGGGGAAAGATATACCAATTATTTTCATATAGTCGATAACCAGCCTCTTACCACTGTTCCAAGCAATATATTGTGTACGAGGAAAAAGTATTTCAAAAACGTTTCCCTATCTATAGACTTCGCATTATTCTCGATAAAATTCCCTTCGATAAAATGTTCCATTCAGATACATGAATCTCCGAGATTCATTTTCAAAGACAATTTGTTTCTACCTCAAATCCTTCGAAATCGTATGGCTTAATTTTCACTCAATGCAAACGTCAAATAAACTATTATATAGATTGAGGGGTCACGCCCAGTTGTGAAAGTCGAAAAATCACTTGTTTCAAAACCAATATATTTAGACACGCAGTGTATCATCTTATAAATGTTCCCGGAAAATTTCAAGGTGATCGGATCAAAATTGATAGATTTATAGGCTGTTATGTCCACGCGAGTCCGAACGCACGGAGCGTCGTTCGAAACGCTAAACGCTTTTTTTTCTCGACAGTGCGGTTTCAAAGGTGGTGAGCAAAATGTCTCAAGAGCTACTGCATCGATCTTTCTAAAAAAATTGGTTTTTCTTTAGATATAAAAATATAGTATTTGATCGAAGGATTTTTTCCCCGAAGTGTACTTTCGTTTTGATGAACGAAAAATGCCCATTTCTTTCGCGAATATCAAGACTTCGAACACGCGCCATTTTTTTAGATTTGTTATTTCGAAAATTCCTTCGATTAATCAGAGGATAATTGAATATACCAGCCAAATCTGTTTGTTTTTTAATACTAGATAACTCGGTTCAGAAGGGCGTTGCTCACCGCAAAATACGTTTTCGAGTTGCTTCCCGGAGATTGGGTGTAAATCGATTATAATTAAAGATTTTTACACAAAAAAATTGCAGAATGTTCTTCAGATGATACTTTTTCAAGAAACATAACTTTCGTGGAAATTTATCATCACGATTTTCCTAAACAAAAAATAACGAAAAATTAGCTGCTTTCAACTGTTACAAGTAGGCATAACCCGTCAGGAGTCCGATGGAATTATTGTGTTCTATTGTTTTATTACGAAAATCCGAGAAAAATGCGATGGCTCGGAACAATAGTCATTCATCGAAAGCTCTCCACCCCCGCCCCCGCAAGACCTCGAGCGGCTGGCCCATTTAAAGATGATCCGAATGTTCCTAATCCGCAACGGTAAGTGATCGGACTTTCGATACGGCATACGTATACAAGCCGGGCAATATATTATGCGTTGACGTATGTACGGGAGGCAGCATTGCCGGCAAAACAATCTCGTAATGGTATAGGACTGACTGGTGTGTGAAACGCGGCGTATAATGAGATATTAGAGAGGAACTCCGACTCCACGAGGGAGTGGTCGCCGGTTACACCACGGTGACGGTAAGGGGATGCGAGATATCTCTAGATATATACACAAACGTAATACCTCACATGTGTACACACACACACACACACATACATATTTAGGATAATGCTCGAAAGTCACCAGTTAGAAGAGCAAGAGAAACGAACACATGATAGTGGCATCAGTGGTGGACCGGGGCATCGTTCTAGTTATATATGAAATAGCGTTCTCTCTCTCTCTCTCTCTCTCTCTCTCTCTCTCTCTCTCTCTCGTCGTGAGACCCGGGTGTTACAGCTCGTAACAGCAGGGGTATCGCTTTCCCTCAGGGGATGCGATTATGACGTTGTCTTCTCAGCCAGCGTGATGCTTCATGTTGACTACACACCCCAAACTACACACTTTGTTTCAAACTCCAGGCTCTTGTATCTCTGCACATGGTTATATCAAGAAATTGCAAGTGGAAAAATCCCAAAGTTGAAAAATGTCCCTCTTTTTTGAGGCCTTTTTCTCCTATGGATATAGCTGCGAAAATCCACCGGACAAAAATGAAGATTTCCCAAAATGTTTTAAAATTTCTCTTTGATTGCTCTTTATTTCGGTAGTAAATGACATAAGCTCATAGGCAGGCCTTTCGATCTAAACTGGATTCTAGCATTCTGCTCGGATTTGTTTTTTTTATTCATGAGCTATATAAGCAGGAGGGTGGGGGAGTAGTGTTAAAATTCGTCGACACCCCCATCAAGGCTCACCCTAATGCGTGGGTATCTCCATTCGTTAGGAGAGCGACGGTGCGCAACGTCGTCGCCACAATAGGGAAGGCATGGGTTCGGGCTCGGACGGATACGTTCGCGACGTTGACTATGTGCGCCCTTTCCCCCCTTCAGGTATCGAATACGGGGTCTCACGAGTTTTGTACCGTTCCTTCTCGGACGTGATATCGGGGAGGCAAAAGTAGAAGGGACAGTGCGAAAGAGAGGGAGGGTGTCGGACAGTAAAGAGAACTACCGTGTGTACCCGAGGACGATTTCGTACGCACACACACACACACACACACACACACACACACACACACACACACACACACACACACACACACACACACACACACACACACACACACACACGTGGGCGCGTGCGTGTGCGTATTGTAACGTAGGCCAGAAAGCTTTGCAAAAGCTCGGCCTCGGCCATAGAACAAAGTGAGAGAAAGATAGGCCGAGGAAAGAAAATCGAGAAAGAGGGTTACAAGTGAGAGTTACAACGAGAGCGAGGGAGAGAATAGCGCGAGCATTCGAGGCGAGGCTCTCGCACCCCGAATGGACAAATGGGTGTCCCTGCATATGTAAAAGCACCGCTGTTCGGCTCACCCTCGGCCGGCCATTTGTCAATGTCAAGGCGCGAGCGCCGTAACCATGGAAACACCCCTAGTCCAGGAGAGAGTGAGATAGAGCGAGAGGGATGGGGGGGGGGGGGAGCGAGAAGAGCGCTGGTAGACCGACCGAGGCAAGTGTGTGGCTCCAATATAGATATATTTTGTCGGGGTAAGAGAGACGAGAAGCAGGGCTTCGTCGTCGTCGCCCTTGCTCTCTCTTTCTCTCCCTCTCTCTCTCTCTCTCTCTTGCTCTTTGCATCCCTCTCGATCCGCGAAAGTGCGCGCCCCCGTGTTACCCAGCTCCGTGTATACCGGAGCGCTGCTAGGAACTCAAGCCTCAGCCCCCCCCCCCCCGCCTTTTCGTATCGCCTTCAACCCCCTCGATCGCTCGTACCCACCCCCGCTCCGTAAGCTGGCGCACTCGCGCCGCAGGACTATCCCCTCCCGTCTGCCACCCGCACGGTGAATCCCTCCTTTCGTCGACGGCCGCGGCACGACGAAATTTCAACCCCCTGAACGCAATCTGCCGAGCATGCGCTCTTCTTAACGCACAAGTTCGGCTAAGCAACGCCAACGAGTCCGAGGGCGCCTCAAGACGACCATACCCTTTACACAGATACCACTCTAGAGGGCTCTTGCCTTTTTCTTCCCTTTATAACCTATAGCTATTTGAAGTCCTACGAAATGGCCTGTGGAATTATCATCTCGTCTTCTTTCCTCTCCTCGCCTACTTGGCCGCCATCCGGGATGAATATAAGGTGCAAAACCGCTCGACTGTGCGGTCCAGGTTAATGACGAATGAAAAAGGGGACGAAAGTTTTGACGATCTAAGTGGCGAAGGGAATAATGAAGTAATGGTACGCCGCGACATTCTTGAAAGAGGTCGAACTGTGGCAATGTAGAAGACTGTATAGTCTGTGCAAAATTCTCTTCTGATTTGCTCGCTCTTATTTCGCAAGATGACGGAATAAAGGAACTACTGACGTTGCAAAAGGATTGCTAACCCTTTCAAGAATACTGGGGGCGAAGGCCATACGAAGAAGAAATGCATTGGATCGGACGATTGAATTATCAAACTTGTTATTCGACACATCATGAAATAAATTTTATCGACTGATGGACATTCACGAATCATGAAATAAACACTCAATTCCATGTAGTTAGGGTCATTTTTTTCCTACCATAGGCTATGCGGATGCAAGAGAGGAATGGAAAATCTTGATCCAGGAACGTTGAGGATTCCTCAAGATCGCCAGAGCGAATAGTCTTCGATCGGTCATCCGGTGTTCCGCAACGTTCGTCCGACGAGTCGGCCTTCGAAATAACACTAGCAGGAGGGCTGGTAGTAGCCCACTTTGAAATGAAAATCCCCCATAACAAAAAGTATTTTTCGTAACGTACCTAACCTTGCGCCCTCGTCTTGCCGATCTATGACGATTCTCGTCTCGCATACTTGCGCGTAAAGCGCGGCGAATAAGACGACTCTTCGTCGCGAAGTGGCAGCTCTTGAGTTTGCAGAGAAATGTAGTGGGCAAAATTAAAGAACGACAGTACAGAGAAAGAGCAAGACTGAACAAAGGAACAGCGGCTTACGAATGAAGAAAAATGCACGGGAGAAAATACGAATGTGACAGCGAGGAAAAGAGGAATGGAATCTGAAAAAAGCTATGCAGATCCCCGTGGAGGATGAGTGGAAGGATGTCACCTCAGCTGTGCTCATCTCGCGGCAGAGGGTACCCTGGATGTGTACCGAACCGCGAGAGGGCGGCGGGGAGTGCGGCTAGTGAATAAAGGGTGACAGGGTGGAAGAAAAGATTGTACAGGCTTCACCCTGCTACGTACCCGAATATACATGTACACGGGTTTCGGAAAAATCAAAAGGGCGTAACCCGGACAATTCGACGTGACGAGTATCGTTCACAAAGTACTTTGTAGCTCCTCGACTGTCCTGGCGAACGGAAGGGCCCATTGTAAGTTATTCTACGCGCTAACTCAACGCAACTTACGACGTTTTCGATTGTCGAGCAATTCACGTATATATGAAACAGACGTACAGGTATAGTACACGTTTACCTATATGTATATATATCACACTCTTAGTGGCGATAACGCGTGTGGGTGTAACGACTGCATAGCAAGACAGCTCGCTTAAATATGCAGGATGGGCGGCGGCAGGCGGCATTGTAGCTTGTAGCTTGAGCACACGAAGCAACGAGGGTGAACTCTCTTCATTGCTCCTTTCTCTCTCTCTCTCTCTCTCTCTCTCTCTCTCTCTCTCTTCCTCCCGTCGTCTCCCGCTCTCTTGGACTCTGGACTCCGTACTATGTACATGTAGCGATGAAAATGAAGGAGGGATAACGCAGAGTGTACGAAGGAGAGACGTAGTGAACAATTTTCGGATCTATGTATATATACATATTAGAAAAGGTGATTTTAAAGACATTTGACTTTGAAGACCGACCTCGCAGTGACATATTATCCCCATACTCATTGTTATTTGGGTACTGATGTCTCCGAAATTTCTCCTAGGCGATGGCGAGCTCGTATTGTCCTCGAAATGGAACGAGCTTTTGAAAAAGGGTTAGGTTCAAAATATCATTTACCCATATATATATATATATATATATATACACACACACACACACACACACATATAAATATTGTATATATATATATATATATATATATATATATATACATGAAGAGAGCGGGGGAGGAAGAAGGGCAAAGGGGTGGCAAGTACGCTACGGTATAGAAGGCGCTTGCGCACCCCGTAATGATTGACTGGCTCGCTGGCAGCCAACAGACAGACGTTCGCCTACACCCGCGACTACCCAACCATCCGCCCCACACACACCGAGGCACAAGACCGACCAGCGCGCGCCAGAAACCAGCGAAACGAAGCGCCATACATACTCTACGTGTGTGCTCGTTTTTAACCCCGTATCCCTTCCTTCGCGCCACCCCCTTCTCTCCTCGCCCCATGGATCCTGGAGTATGTATCTCGCTGCGACTGCAGCAGCTCGCGATCACATCGCGGCCCTTGCGCCTGAAAAGCCCTGAGCGCCGTATAAAATCCGAGCTACCTATATTGCCTTTTGTCTCTTTCTCTCTCTCTCTCTCTCTCTCTCTCTCTCTCTCTCTCTCTCTTTCTCTCTCTCTCTCTCCCTTTCCCTATCTATCTATCTATCTCTATTTCTATATCGCATTGTATTTTTTTCGGACTACTAGTATCGCTTACTTTCTGTGGTACATGGAAAACAAGGAAGAACGAATGAGGACCCAGGAAAGACTCGACTTGCCGAAGAAATCGACTCTTATTTTTATTTTGATCGCGCCGTATCAACATGATTGTACACGCGTACGGCTATTAACTGAAAAATTCAGGATCTCTTGATTATTGCAATAAAACATGACTCGGGCTGACTAAATCCCTTATTGAGGGATGCCGACGAAGTACTTGAGTAGAAATATTGTCAGCCTGGCCTGACATTGGATCCGGGCCTGATCACGCTGTAGCACGGAGGCCTTATTTGGCACGGAGGCCTTAACTGGATTTACGGTTGCGTCCAGTTGCCTGATCCGACCACTCTCAGGCGATAGTCAGGCAAACGGATTTACGGCTTGCATAAATTCGTCTGATCAGACTACCTTCAGGCGATGGTCAGTAAACTAGACTTACAGCTTGATTTTTTTATTATTCCTAATATTTTATTCACTTCTAATTAATCTGTGATTCGGTTTCCTCGGTTCAAAAAAACAATTGAGTTGAATCCACTAAAGTTACCTATTTAATTTTTTTAAATTTAAATTCAATAGAATTTTCGTAAAGACAAACATTTTTCTGATTGATTGAATTAATGGTCCATCTTTATTGCAATACACGCATCGAAGGGGAGGGAGGGGCGGATGTATATATATATATATATATATATATATAGGTTATGTTTGAAAAATCTATAGCATGACATTCGATAAAACTTTCCAATTATTACAATGACATTAACTAATTGATATAGTTTATGTGTTATAACAAATAATGATAGGAATTCATATGGTCTCTTAGGCCATATCTGCGACCAAAATGCTATAAACATTCGGTAGTGTAGGGGCAGCGCGCGTAGCTATAGGTAGGTAGGTTCTAGGTTTGATCCCATGTTGATGCAGAAATATTTTCTCCGAAAAAATCCTTTCAGAAGGCCAGGGAATGACAAATTATGATACAAAATCGTACGGAAAAAAAACCTATTTGATTTAAATAGATCCTACTGAAATTAAATATTTTTTGGCAGTGCAATGAAGAATATGATAAGATGGTGGTTTCCGAAGCAACAGCGAACTTCTCTCTCCGCACTGCATGTCAGGCCTTCACTTACCACCCTGATCAAGCCTTGATTTTTTACCCTCATCAATCCAAGGTCAGGGATTGCGTTTCAAAAATGATCAGGGCTTGATGAAAAATCCTTATCAAGGCCAGAAAAAGAAATCAGGAAGCCTGATTAGGGTTTTCTTGGAGCCGGAGCAAGATTTCTACTCGGGTATTCGTTGGGAGCATGAAATAATGGGTTATTTTAACCGTTATTTATTTCATTGACTTAACGTATACCCGAAATAATCGAATATTTTATTGTTTCATCGTAATAATTCATTGGTTACCTGCGACAGAACAATTTTCTGTATTCAAGTGTTTTTTTCTTTTCTGTGTCCAAGATCGTAATAAGGATTCATTTAGTACGACTCAGCTTATCGTTGTGCTTATTATTTATATCGCTCAATTTCACATTTCTCCCTATTTTTTCAACGTCGTTATATGGTTTCAGTAGTCGATACGACAGTACTTTCGGAAGGGAGACGAAATCTCGACATAATAGAGAGAACCATTTTGTTGACTTAAAAAAATATATATGTACCTTTTTGATTGGTTAACGCATCAAATAAAATTGTTCATGTAACCGCGATGTCGCTCAACCGAGTGTCTCGTTCTATGTTTCTTCCCGATTCACTTTTTCAACCTTTTTTTATTCTCGTCTCGCGTTTCACACACGCGCACGCGCGCGCGCACCCACCCACACACGCACACACACACACACATTTATATACACAAATATATGTATATTCTTTGTTAAATCGTCGCAGAGCATTTAATCCAATACCGCCCAAGCGTCCATCAAGCGACGTGGCGCAAAGGTTGGAAAAATGTTGTCCATTTTTCACCAAGGAATATATATATATATATATATATATATATATATATATATATATATATATATATATTGCTTCAAACGCTATTCTGTATATGTGCAATACTTATTCCCTTTTGCACCGCGAGGATATCTTTCTCTGGCTCTTGCCACGTGTGTGTCTGCCTCTCTCACCGTAAATTCACGGCCGTGCGCGAGAGCATGTTCACCGTGTCGCATAAAGCGTAAAACCAACGTGAATTACGGTAGTATCGCGTTACAACGCTCTCTCGTGCTCGTGTATGCATTCATGAGTGAATGTGAGTACCTGTATACGTATGTACGCGCGCGCGTGTGTATGTGTATGACGGAGCGTTCGACAATTCTCAACGTCCTTTGCCTTTTAGGAATTTATGTAATTTTTCGCACTCAAACCACTATTTTCCCACGCAGGCAACGATGTGCACACATCGACGAGACGCATAGACGTAAGTGGAGACACTATTGGAGATGTTCGTTGTATTTCTTTTTATTTTTCAGGCGCCAACATTTTCGATGAGAATGTCCACTTGCAAGTATAATTAGAATAAGTAATTTGGAAAAAGTACCTTTCCAATTACTGCATGTTTAATTGTATGAGCATTTTTTTGCGTTTCTTCCGGATTGTAATCACTGATTTTGAAATTGTTTTTTTGTTCGGATAAAAAAATTTGAATCTTGCGATCATGATAGCCCTCCCTGGAAACCGATTCCGATTGGACATATAACTGCAACGGAAATGTGGTTATTATGAGGGTATTCGTCAAAAGCATTTCAAGCAAAGCGCAGAGAGAGAGAGAGAGAGAGAGAGAGAGAGAGAGAGAGAGAGAGAGAAAAATAAAGAAAGAAAAACAATTAGGGAGATAGAGAAAGATATAGAAATAAAGGACACAAGCGGCGTTATATTGCACATTTCTAGCCGTGATCGTGACGCTGTCGTCATTTAACTCTCTTGTTGCGATTTGAGCGAGGAACGAGTGAGGAGATCGTCGGTCGCGTCGGGACTTGTATGACTGTACGCGTGAAATGGAGAAGAGATGTAAAAGTGGATGCTGCTCCGGACAAGGCGAAAATTGCGACACTCCCCACCGGCGTGGAAAAAAAAAGGAAAAAAACGACGTGTCGGTGCTCGGTGACACGTTGCAGCTACGGGACACCCGCACGAATTTTTGTTGACTGCACCGAGAGCCGCGGTTGAGATCCTTTCTTTTTTTCCCGCCTTTTACGAAACACTCTCTGTCTCTCTCACTCTCTTTCTTATCTCTCATACGAGGTTTAAGCTCGAGGCCGATAAATCGCTACTCGCGGCACACCTATACGAGAATTTAAGTGCGAACAAATTTGTATTCGCGCACGCTTACACGACCAACGGCTTCCCGTAAATGGCCTTACAAATGCCACGATCTCTCTCTCTCTCTCCCTCTTTCTCGAAAGAGAAGAAAGCACTGAGCGAAGCCTCCTCTGCCTGATAATTAATCGTGCGGATGTTACATGCGAATGAACTTCGCGAGAGACGCGTTTCACTCCAATGAGCGAGAGAATTCATATATATCCAAGCAATGTATATATACCCGTGCAGAAATTTTGGCAGGGATACAGCTGGATTCTGATTTGTATCCCGGGCTCCCAGTTGGGATCTAGTCCGACATCGGATCAGATTCGAAGACTAAATGTAAGATCCGTAAACTGGATTCCATTAGAGATCCAGAACCGGATTCTTTAATGACTCTAAATAGATTTCCCATGGAATCATTGAGGAATCTAGGAAGGATCACGGGTGAATACAGGCTGAAATAAAATGTCAAAAATGGAATTATGACATGTTAAATTTATTATAAAAATAAATAACATTTATAAAGTTTTGGTGCATTAAACTATCAGTAAAAAAAAATTTGTCCAAAGATTCAAATGGCAGATCGCGCTCATCGCGAGATTTTGATGTGAATTAAAAAAATTCACATCAAAATCTGTGAATGCAAATGTATTGACAAGAAATTATAAATACAAAAAAATTCACAAAATTAGTTGTGATTTTTTTCGTATTTAAGACAAATTAAAATCAAATTCAAAATGATTACATTAAAATTTGCGCCAAAAGTGAGTTCGTACGTATTTTGAGAGAAAACATTGCCTCGAGGCAAAGAAATTTTTGCACATAACTTTTTGTGCGAACATTTCTTTGCCTCAACACAATGTTTTCTCTCAAAATACGTTTACACTTGTGGTGTAAATTTTAATATCACTGTCGTGAATTCGATTTTTATTTTCTTCAACTTAAGGAAATTCACAACTCATTTTGTAATTTTTTTCATATTTATAATGTAATATTTGAAACTCACAACTTTTTTTGCAAAAATTTCTTTGCCTCGACGAAATGTTTTCTCTCGAAATACGTAAGAACTCACGGTTGGTGTAAATTTTAATCTAATCATTGTGAATTTGATTTTAATTTGTCTTAAATACATGTTTATACCCACCGACATGTCGGTGGGTATAAACAGAGACTTATTCCCCAAAACCGGTATCCCGGTTAGAATCCAACTTGCATCAGTATCGGAATATGCACGACGACGATGGCATAATTTTGAAAATGTTGGCATCACGTGTATTTTCGGTATTACTATGTAATTCCTATCTATAGATAGGAATTTTATAGATAGGAATCTATAGACAGAAATTCCTATCGATAGATAGGAATTCCATAGTAATACAGAAAATACACGTGACGCCAACATTTTCAAAATGATGCCATCGTCGTCGTACATATTCTGTACTGTACTGTCCAATACTGATGCAAGTTGGATTCTAGCCGGGATACCGGTTTTGGGGAATCCATGACAAATCCTGATCGGGATTTGATCGGACATATCCCGGTCAAAATTTCTGGACGGGAATGTACATGAATGAGGAAAGGATATTTTGAACCCGTTAAATCTATTTAATGCCGGTTATCTGTACTTCTAGCTGCTTTCAGGACGGTCTTAAAAGTTTTCGTAAGCGGACCATTGGCTTGGGAGCCAGCGATCCTTGAAATGACCTTTATATAAATATGGCCACATCTATCGCAAGGTAACTTTAGACATTACAGACATTAGACATTACATAACATCAAATATGAGGACGAGGGACTACTAATTGCATAATTTTCTATCACTTTGGATAGTTTCATAATGATATTAGTATAATATACTTCATTTTATAGAGCTGTATAGTAGAGGAAAGGAAGGTAATTTGGAATACCATTTTGTTTTCGGCCTGCGACTTTTTTCTGTGAGGTGTAATCAAATAAAACCTCAATGAAATTGAAGCAATATTCATATACTATCAATCTGCAGCTATCAAAAATAACGAAACATCGCTACTGAGTACACTTTTAGTTTCAACGAAAAATTGCACTATTCCGTTTTCGAGATGAGGTGCAAGTATTTTGGAATGGGAGTATTTCAAAATATATTCATCGTGCTCAACTTAGTTATGTAGGCTATTATTATTAGGCCATTGTTTTAGAAGAAAATGTAAGACGTGATGATTTCTATAACCACCTTTAACATCAGTTTTAACTATTAAATAAATGAGTTATTTGCAAAATCGCAAACATAGGATCCACCTTCATCACCGTGCACCCGAATCTCACACATAAAACACTGCACCCATTCATTCCCTTTCCTGTCTTCACAATATTTCCCTTTACAGAAAATACACTCTGCATCAGCTGCAGGGGGTCTTCCACCAAATGAAGATTCTAGTTCTCCTGACGTATTTGACTTACGACTGTCATAAGAGTTGGAAGATTCCAAACTTTCAGTGTCATTATCATCGCCTTCAATAAGTCTTCGTTTCTTGGACTTTTTATCTTTTTTTTCTGAATTTGTTATTTTTTGTCTTAGCTTTCTGAATTTCTGTTGTAGTTTTTGTCCTTTTCCCTTTTCCCTTATTTTGAGTGTATTCCTTTGCCTGCCTTTCTAAAATTTTATAATCTGACTTTTCTGTTCTTTAGGTTCTGTTTTTTCTGTTTCAGCATAATCTGTTAATAAAATGAGTTCTCTAAATTGTTGAAAAATACCCACATACCAACAGACAGGCTTTCCCTTTGATATATTAGTGAGATGAACCTACATCTCATTACATCTACATCTACTTACAAGACTGATGGTAATTTGGAATATTCCAAATTATCATCAGATCAGGTATTCGAAATTAGCAACAAGACGTAGTCGGACATAATCTCTATTGCTTGTTTATAAGTATACAAATCTTCGAAATCAAAGCAATATAAAAAGTGTATGGTCTATTTTACAGTACACATCAAGCTAAATAACATAATCATATAGAAAAGTAGCGATTTAAACTCATTAAACACGTACCTCGAAAGTTTTCAAAAACAGTCCTTTACAATTCGAGCTCTGTTCCATATCTTAGAAAAGTCGCGAACGAACCAATGAACATATTGACGCCTTCTTTTAACATTTCACGGCCATAAAAACGGAGATGGCGCTACTAGTTTCCGTGAAACCCTGCTATTCCCAATTATCAGCAGTATTCCACATTACCTACCGTTCCTCTATCGTCGTAGGATAAAAACATTAATTATGTTATTTTAATATAATTTTGAAATAAACCAAAATGATTGAAAATGTTGCTATTATCCGAAGTGATCGAAAAGTGTGACCGGTGCTGTATTTATGTATATGAGGCATTCCACGTCACTTCAGCCAGTAAAAAAAATCCATAAATAATTTTGAAAAATCGAGTCATTTTATTGAAAAATATTCACCGAGTGTCGACATTTAAAAAAAAATGTTGATGTTTTTTTTCGTTGATTACCATTTTTAAAATATGTTTCCACTCAAATGGCTGTATCTTTGGTAGGATTTGACATATTTACATTTGTAAAAAAACGAAAATATGCGTCTTTTTCTAGCCTTCCAGAAAAGATTCTAGCTTCGATAGCCTTCGATTGAAGAGTGTTGAGCACTCGCTGTATATTTACCAGGTTTTTGAAATACATACGACATATATGTCATATGTGTTGGAGACTGGGAGTGCTCAACAGTCTTCAGTCGAATATTATTAAAAAAATAGCTGTTACTTCACAGTGTTTAGGAATCCCATAATATAAAAAATACAAAAAATCCGTTTTTCGTATTCACAATTCGGGGAAATTAAAAAAAATGAAATAACGAGTGTCGTTCCTTGAGAAAAAAGAATATTTTTGCATTTTTTGCCGCACATTTTCGTTTTTTACGAATGTAGATATGTCAAATCTTGCCAAAGATACAGCTATTTGAATGGAAAACTGTTAACAAATGGTAATCAACGAGAAAAAACGTCAGAGTTTTTTTTTTTTTAATTGGACACTCAGTGAATATTTTTTAATAAACTAACTCGATTTTTCAAAATTATTTGTGGTTTTTTTTGCTGGCTGACGTGAGGTGGAATGCCTCATATATAAGGTGCATATGTAGATATATAGTATGCTCTGAGATTTTTCGTTAATCGTGTACGATTCCTGCTGCCTAAAAACGCGAAAATGTTGTGGTGTACAAATAGCTAAATGGTGTTTAATAGTTCCGAGTACTTAAGGAAATAAAATGCAAATTTGGTAAATCATCGTGAAAAAATGCATTTTTATCACCCACAGGGTGTATGTATCAACTGTAGATACAGTGATCGGCAAAAAAGAGAACACCTTCCATTTTATCTGATTTTTCACGTGAAAATCACGACCAAAAATAAACAATTCTTAGAACTTTTGGCTCAGATGAGTCGTCGCTAGCTTCATTTTTATTTCGGTAAATTAATAAAAAAGTTGATAAAATGGAGTTTGACTTTCATTATACAAAAATACTAGGAAATACGCATGGACAAAAGAAGAGGCCGTTTTTTATTTTATACACAACAGTTCAGAAAACATATTTCCAAACCACGGGTGATATTTAGTATGACCCCCTTTAGCCTTTATCACTCTTTGGAGTCGTCTAGGCATACTCTCGAAGAGGTTCTGAAGGTGGTGTTCGTCTGGTGTCTATCTTTATAATAATAATCTTTGTTGGTCACATTTGTGTTGTCGATCTTTTCATTCAAAATTGACTATACATTTTCTATGGGATTTGAATGAGGTGATTGTGGATGCCATTCGAGGATTTTTATCTTGTTGGGTTTTGCGAATTGTTATGTTTTTTCGCTGTATGTTTGGGGTCGTTGTCCTGTTGAAAAATAAAATTTTCTTCTTATCGAACCTGCAGCAAGGACATTTCCAAATTTGCATTGGGGATATCAATGCACTTATCCGCAGTCAATATGTTATTGATTTTTACTAATAACCCTACTCCCGACCAAACGAAGCAACTCCAAACCATAACATTACCGCCTCTGTATTTCACAGTTTGCTGATAATGACGGTCTTTTAGACTTTCCCCGGCTTTTCTCCACACTGTTAGTCTTCTTTTTCGATTAAACAATTTGGGTTTGCTCTCGTCAGACCAAAGAACCTCTTTCCAAATCTCAATTGGTTTGTCTGCATTTTCGTTTGCAAATTGTAAACGTTTCTATGTATTGCATTTGTTAAGGGGTGAGAGGCAGTCAGAGGCGTGAAAAAACATGCATTTATAATCATTTTTTTAATAGTAGTTAAGTTTGTTTTACAAAAGTGGTTACACATACTTTTTCTGTTATATTTCAACTTGATTTGTACACATTTTCAAAGAAAAATTGATGTTTTATAAAGATATCGCTATCTTTGTCGGACCCCCTTCGGCATGCAGTAACAATTATAAATTATTACTGGATCGTCTGAAATGAAAAAAAAAAAAAAAAAAACATGATTAGTTTACTAATCAATCTAGTCCTTAATCGAAGCTTTTTTTTAATTAACAAAATGGCGGCTTCACACAGATAACTTTCGATTTTCGACCAAAAAATCGCTCGTTTATTGTTAAAAAAAAATATTAATTTTCAACAAAAGTGAAAATCCTCCGATTAAGGACTAGTTTTTAATGCTATCAATAAGCACACCACATTTCATCAAAATCCATCCAGTGGTTTTTGAATTATAGTGGTCACCGTCTTAAAAAACATAGTTTCGAGAAAAACGTATTTAAAGTTTTTCGATGCCCGGGAAAAAAAGATCATATCTGAACATATCTGAATCATATATGTAGAATCAGATATGATCAGACAAGAGATTTGGTCATATGTGTTCATATAGTGTCATGACAGATCATGTATGCGTATATCTGAGCATATCTGTAGAATCAGATATGACCAGACAAGAGATTTGGTCATATCTGTTCATATAGTGTCATGACAGATCATGTATGCTTATATCTGAGCATATCTGTAGAATCAGATATGATCAGACAAGAGAATTGGCTATATCTGTTCATATAGTGTCATGACAGATCATGTATGCTTATATCTGAGCATGTATGATCATCCCGAGAAAAAATTATAAGATCAAATCACATCTGATTATATCTGGATTATATATGATCCAGATATGATTGATCATATCTGGATCTTGTCTAATCATGCATAAGCAAAATGGCCATATCAGAGCATACATGATTAGATTTGACGATATCAGAGCATGTATGATTAGATTTGACGATATCAGACCACCCGGGAAAAAAAGTTCATGCCTGAGTGGATATGCTCATATATATGTTTCAGATATTGTCATATATGTTTCAGATATCGTCATATATGATTCAGATATTGTCATATATGTATCAGATATATTTATATCTGACATTTTACAGTATCATATATGATTAGGTCTGATCATATTCCACATCACATATGCTTAAAGAAGATCATATCTGATCACATATCCCGGGGAAAATGGTCATATCTGAGCAGATATGCTCATGTAGGTGTTTATCTGAAACATAAATGAATCTGATCTGATGTCTGCCCATATGTGGTCATGTCTAACCAGATATAGTACAATTCACGACTACATTCGAGCTCATGAGCTCACGACTACATTCGAGCTCATGAGCTCATGAGCTCGAATGTAGTCGTGAATTGTACTATATCTGGTTAGACATGACCACATATGGGCAAACATGTTCAGCTACAAATTCATATCTGCACATATTTACTTATGCGCGATCATATCTGACCAGATATAGAGCTACCCCTGAGCGCATAAAAATACATGTATGTTCATCTTTGACCATGCATGATCAGATCAGATTCATTTATGTTGCAGATAAACACCTACATGAGCATATCTGCTCAGATATGACCATTTTCCCCGGGATATGTGATCAGATATGATCTTCTTTAAGCATATGTGATGTGGAATATGATCAGACCTAATCATATATGATACTGTAAAATGTCAGATATAAATATATCTGATACATACATGACAATATCTGAATCATATATGACGATATCTGAAACATATATGACAATATCTGAAACATATATGAACATATCCACTCAGGCATGAACTTTTTTTCCCGGGTGTGTATACGGTATATGTTTGTATGTATATGTGTAGTGTATATTTTGAGCTCAATGGATGATGCTAAACTTTTTAATGTATTTTAATCCGCTGAATCCGAACATTACCATTTATTGCCGAAAAGTCGAGCATTTCATTGTTCATAGCCAATTGTTAAAACAATTGTTCCAAAAATTAAAGATTTTCGGGATGAATTGTATTTTTTAGCATTTTGGGTAATTCAAAAACGAAAGTATTCTTTATAAAATTTTACTAAAGTTCATAGTTTTTGAGTAATACATTTTTGAAAATTTCTGAAAGAGTTTTCCAATTTTACATTTGAATTATGTACAGAAATACTAATTAAAAAATGACTTACATCGAATCATCAATTCCCGGCACACACAATAAGGCCTCTGCCGATTTGGAAGTTTCCAAAATATCAATTTGTTGTTGTCTTCAAATCACTCTGCCTTCCTGGGTATTACCGTTTGCGCGTTTGCCAGCCGCTACCTGCCATGGGGACCCAACGCCCCTTCACTAATTGTGGGATATCCCGAAAACTATTCATCGGATTGACTTGAAATTTTCAGGGAATATTTTCGAAACATCATAATTCAAGAAAATGTTTTTTTTAATCGTTTTTTTGAAAATGCTGACTGCATCTCACTCCTTAAGGCCTTATATACGCGATTCCGCCAATTTTCGAAGGTACTTTTCTAGACGCGGTTTAAAAAAATGATGCATATATTAACAACATTTTTTTACAGATTATTTATGCACATGGTTAAGTATATGTAAAAAAAATCAGAAATATTAACAAATGGCGGAGATATAATATAATAAAGCAATATATTTTTTTTCCTTGCAGTATTTCTGAAAAAATGAACATGTTAATAATTGCATCATGAATGTATCTTTAGTGTGAACCAACAATATTATTGAAAAAAAATTATTATAATAAAAATTCGAAACTTAACATTTTTTTACTCTATTTTCGGTCGGTATTTTATTTTTTATATTTTTTTGTGTTTTTAAATTTTTTCCTGTGCTTCACACGATTGGTGACGATACTAAGAATATGTTGTAAACATATCGAATCGATCTGAAAGTTCGTTCAAGAGTAAGAACTTTCACAAGGTTCAAAAAAATGAATCGTGGAAAAATGGCTTTGAAGTTGGCGGTCGGGCGCGCCACGCGGTATCTATTATAAATGCAATCTTACCTTATTCTTGGAATTTTTGAAATTTTTCAATTCTGTAAAGCTTTAAATATCCGTGATCGTTCAGGCTAATGGAATCAAAAATAATGAAAAAAATGAAAAATGTTGAAATTTTTCGCGTATGTAAGGCCTTAAGGGAAAAGATACTTTTAGGCGAGGAAAATATTTCTGATTTTCATGATTTTATTTTAAAGGAAAGATTTCTTCACCATTTTTTATATTTAGGGTATGTTTTATAACTACTTTAGGCTGGTACACGGTATTTTCGATTATTGATCTTTAAAAATGGTGAAGGTATGGTAAGGTCTTCTAAACGGGTTGCGGCGGACGTTGTCAGACGGCGTGTAACGTAGCGTCGGCGGGATGAAGTTGAAAAAAAACCAACGAAGATTTTTCTGTAATTAACACTCATACGCAGAATGTAAACCAAGAAAAAATGAGAAACGTTGAAAATCGATGAAATGGTACGCTTTGAAACAAAAAGATTTAATTTTTCGAAGAAAATGTGTGCATTTTGCAACAATTTTTTTTTATTTTCCAAACCATTTACCGTCATGTTTTAGGCCAGAGTTTCCCAACCTGGGGTCCACGGACAACATGAATAGAAATACAAAATTGACGAACGGAGACCTAGGGAGTCCGCCGTTAAAGGGCGGAGGGGGGGGTCTAGCGGTCCGCCGTTAAGAAAGGTTAGGAAAGGCTGTTTTAGGCAAAAAGGTTAGAAAGATTTATTCCAAATTTCATCAGAATCCATTAATTAGTTTCTTAGCTATTTGTCACGCCAGTTTTGAAAATACAATTAGAAGACCGTGCCATGCCTCCGCCATTTTTTAAATTAATTAAAAAACCACATAACACCCAAAAGTAGTAATAAAACGTACCCTAAGTCTCAAAAATGGTGAAAAAAGCTTTTCTGTTAAAAACAAATACGAAAATAAAAAAAATGTCCTCGTCTAAAGGGATCTCCCCCCTTAATAAAAGGCCGTTTACTAGCAAATCGGCTATGCTGATTAGCTTCACGAAGTCTGCCCTGAATCGTTCTATATGACAGATTTAATTGAAAGTTTTCTTTAATAACCCGTTCTCTCGAAGATGATTTTTTCTTGCATTCCCGTACGGTACGAGAATCGGCTTGATCCGTGGTCGCCCCCGTTTCCTCCCTCTTCCTTCCCTGTACCCAACAAAACCAGTCTCGCGGAACTTCCTCCACAGTCTCTGCGCTTGAATTTGCCTTACTTCAAATTTGCCAGTAATTTTGTTGTCAGTTTGTCAGTTTGTCAGTTATGAAAAACCATTTTGAATGTCTTTTTAAATCAATTTTCGGATTTGAGAACAAACTTATTTTCCAGCCATCTTGGTACGCGATTTTTCTCGACTGAAGTACGAGCCGGTGAACGAAGTAAACATATACTACAAGGACGTGCAGGAAGCTCAAAAAATATATTCAAAAATCGCTCAGTGAAGTTATAGAACATGCTAAACTTCAACACTATGAGGCGGTCTCTTTTTTTGTCCTACACTTGAACGAAAAATTTACCAAAAATATAACGGAAAACTAGACGCAAAAAAAAACAACGTAGAAATGTGTTTCATACATCAAATCTGAGTCAGTAAAAAGTAAAGTTAGCAACGAAAAAAGCTATCGGAATTTCAAATATTTCGGTATAATATTTAGAATATAAATTAGAAAGATGAGGTGATTAATTTTTTTGCTGTTCACTGTATATATATATATATATATATATATATATATATATATATATATATATATATATATATATATTGTTACACCGTTGGGTGAACATATATGTTTTTAAAAAAAGACGTCGTTGTCGCCTATCGACGAGTTCTTCTTTATTTTATTAATTACAATGGTATGACGAACCGCTGGCCTTGTTTGCTTCTTCTTGATGTCCGTCGATTGTAATATGATGCGCCGCCTCGAGACTCTTCTTCGACGATAACGGCTGGATTGTAGACGTCGATCAAAGTGCGTAACAAGAGTTTGTAAAATGTTATTTATGATGACCGATGAATATTTTTGGGAGCAGGATTACGCTGGGCAAATCGCACTTAGCTCGGCTGCTAAGCTCGTGTAACAATGATAGTGTATGACTCTCTGGTATTGATCTGAATGAACGCGCTTCTCGATCTGTAGGATGCTCTTATATACTTATTAGGGATACGCGTTATACATTGGTAGTCTGGTGGGGAAAAAATGTATCGCGTCATAAGGTGACTTATTCTGGAAGGTGTCAAATTTCATCGTTACATTCCTCCCTCCTTAAAGAATTTTGGTCCCCATAAATTCATTTTAATTTACTGGTTTGCTGTTTTGGTTTAAATAGTTTTTGAGTTAATTTTGGTAATTCCTCTGTTTCCTCTATTTCTGTTATTCTCGCTTGTTCATCATATTTTCTTTTTGGAAATTCTTTGAGATGGATATGTTCTGGTCTATCTATAGTTTGCGCATTATTTCCAAAGTTACAGCGATCGAAAATGACGCATGGTCTTATACAACAAGAAATTGCTTTCCTTAGGCACCTTAAGAGACCTATTTTATACATAATATAACTGATTATTATTGTTATTGCCGTGTATCCCAAATACTGAAGTCCATCTTGAATATGTTCCTTTATCGTTTTTGATCTTTTTCGTAATGCTAAGTTGTTTATTTGTTGATTTATTTCGTCAATATTTGTTCCTAGTTCTTGTAAAATCTTTAAATTAATATAGTTTCCAGAAATGACACTAATATTCAATTCTTTTTATTTTATTAAAATGTAGGCGATCCTTTATTTCTGATTCATTGAAGCTTCCTTCTAACATTGTATCGGACTCAATTGTTTTAATAACATTAGAAGCTTTCAATGCTGCATGTGTCGCCATTGCTAAGCATCCTTGTTCAAGATGAACTTTTACATTTGATATAATTTTAATCATTCTTTGAGCATTGTCTGGACATAATATATGTAATGATTCTTCTTTTACTGGTATTACTAACTAATCTTGACCTGTTTTTAATTGGATAAATAGGGAACTTTCTAATTCCACATATTTAGGTGCACAACTATTTTTTCTTTTGGCGAGAATCATCGTTATTACACACGATGTTGAGGATTCCGTTGAATAATCTGGATGTTTTCTTTGAATTAGATACATATTTTCCACTTTTCTTAGATTCTCAAATTCTACTATTTGTAACGGGAAAAATCGAGTTTTCTTTTCATTAATTACAATATAATCTGTATCGATATGATATAATATGTATCCTTTTATCATCGAATAAGTTGGCATCGCGATCGGATATAATATTTCATACATTTCTTCTTCTAGTATTGGTACTTCCAGAACGTATAACAATTTTTCTTTTATTACCGCAATTGTCAAATGACTTATGTCGATTAATGTTGAGAAATGTTCCTCACTCAATGGAACTGGGAAAAAATGGGGATAATTCGTATGGTTTCTCAAGTTTTCGAATATCAATTGTGGAGGAAGAGTTTGAGGATGTGCTATTCCGGGTTTTTGCCATCAATTATCGCATTTAGCAAATCCGTTACGCTTGTTTTCAAATCTTGATATAACGTGGTATATCCAGACAAAACTTCATTAATTTGTATATTGATTGTATTTCTTTTTGTTTCCTCATGCAAATTTTTTATATTATTATTCAACAACTTGAGTTGCGTAATCATGTCCTTGAAAATTTTGTAATTATTCTTTAACTGATTCATCATCAATGTTGTTTGATTTTTAACTAAATGTGCTATGAATAAATTGTCTTCTCGCAGTTTATCGATTTCGTTATTGAAATATGTCGCGTCGGAGGCTGATAATGTTCCAAACAGTAATTTTATTCCTTCTCCGACAATGTTGAAGAGTCCTCTTTTGTTTCTTCGACCAATTAAATGATATAATGTTTTTAATTGATTTTCCAGTATTTCATTTCGTTTGATTTGCACTTCGATTTGTTTCATACTTTGACAAATGAATTCCAGTTTGTATCGTAAGCATGTATCATATAACTCCTTAGTTTTATTTTTCAATAATGATATTTCTTTTGATAAATGACTAAATACTATTCCAACAATTATTTTCCATATTTTATGAAAAACGTGTGTTTTTCCCATACTTTCTAAATAAACGGGTTTATTGTTCCCAATCTCGGTGATTTGGACCTGGCTGCGGGTCATCGAGATCAATATCGTCATAATCAGTGTCGTCACTATTCTCGACGGATTCATTTTCATCTGTAAAATATGGTTTTACATCTATCTTATTATATGTTACTAGATCATTACCTCTTCTTATAGACACGCTTTGGTCGTTTAAAATCTTTTCCACTATATATGGCCCTTCCCACGGACTACGTAATTTTGATAATCCCGGTTGCTTTTTCTTAACTAAAACTTCTTGACCTATGTGTAAGGTTATAGGAATTTTCTGGGAACTCAGTCTCTCACAGGTTTTATCTTGGGATTTTTGGATCTTTTCATATGTCTTTTCACGGATTCTTTCTTGATATCTTCGTAGTGAATCATACTTTTCTTTTATTGTCATTTCGATATCTTCGGTATCTAGAGGGATATTCGGGGTATATCCAAATAAAATTCGAAACGTGACACTCCGGTCTTTTCATTCCTTGTCGAATTATATGATATCATAGCCCTTGATAATTGATTTACCCAATCGGTACTTTCCATCATGTAACTCCGTACGTAATTAAGGATTTCCCGATGTGCACGTTCATTTTTACCATTCGATTGCGGGTGATATACCAAAGTCGTAGTTCATTTGACCTATAGTTTTTCGCACATTATTTCGTGAAATTTTCCTTTAAATTAAACACCGTTGTCAGTTAACAATTCCTTTGCAATTCCGTATATCTGGCAATAATTTTCCCAGAATTTTTCAAGTATTTCTTGAGAATTTTTCGTTTTGAGCGGAATTAATACCAAATATCGAGTTAGGTAGTCTTGTATAACCAGTATATACTTATGACCTTGACTTGGCGGAAGTGGTCCCATTACATCTAGTGATACCTTGTCATTTGGATTTATTGGAATGTCTGGGTTTCCTGGATTGGGTCTTGTTACCTGAGAAGTTAGTTTTTCTTTCTGACATGTTTGACATCGTTGAATTATTCTCTCTACGTCTTTCGTCATTCCAGTCCAATTATACATTTGTCTCAATTTTTCTATAGTTTTTTGTGGTCCATTATGTCCTCCTATGGTCGATTCATGAAATTCTTTAATTATTCTTTCTCTTTCTTCCTGCATGGTAGGGTCTTTTACTTGATTCACGAAAATCATTAAATCTTTTTCTGGATTTACTTTTGTGTAAATATATTCGATCATTTCAAGTATCAGTGCTCGAAGTCTTGGATCCTTGATTCTAATTTCAATAGATTCGCGATTAGGGATTCGTGCTCTTAGTTCCGCCCATCAAACGATTTCATCGTCTGTTGGATCGATTATGATTCCTTTTCCATTTTGATCGTCTGTTATGATAAGACCTTTTTTATTAACTCGACCTTCTTTGATAAAAATATTTTCAGATTTTTTATATGAGTCTTTTTCTTTTTGAAAATCTTCATAACTTGGAAATGTTTCGTTCAAAAATTCATCTAGAACGTCAGGGATTTCATTTTCCAAAATATTTATTCGGGATAAGGCATCTGCGTTTGTGTGAGATTTTCCTTTTCTATGAATGATTTCGAAATTATATTCTTCTAATTTCCATTTCCATCTCATCAATCGTGAAGAAGGATCTTTCAAATTCATTAGCCATGTCAATGGTTTATGATCTGTAATGATTTTGAATTTTCTACCATATAGAAAGTGTCGATAGTGCTTTACCGCCCAAACAATTGCAAGTAATTCTTTTTCTGTTGTTGAATAATTTCGTTCAGCAGGATTTAACGTTCTTGAAGCATACGAAATAGGCTTGTCTTTTGCTAATTCTCCTTGGGATAATATTGCACCTATTGCTTTTCCAATAGCGTCTGCCGATAATATAAACGGTTTGTTCCAGTCGGGATACGTGAGAATAGGTTCTGAACATAATGCGTTTCTTTATATTGTAAATGCACTTTCTTCTTCGGTTGTCCATTGCCAAGTAGTCTTTTCTTTTAACAGATTCGTCAAAGGTAATGCTTTCTTTGAAAAGTCTTTAATAAATTTTCGATAATAGCCCACAAGTCCCAGGAATTGTTTGATTTCTTTCTGATTTTTGGGTTTTGGATAATTTACGATTTTTTCTATTCGTTCAGGATTTGGTTTAATTCATTCTTTCGAGATGACATGACCCAAATATGCCAATTCTGGTTTTAAATACTCACCTTTATCGGGTTGTAATTTCAGTTCAACGTCTCTGAATCTTTGGAAAAGTGTTTCTAAGTTTTTGTTATGTTCTTTCAGAGTCTTTCCAAATACAATGACATCATCCATGTACACAAAGCAGTTATTGCCAATTAGTCCTTGTAATCCTTTATTCATTATTCTTTGAAATGTCGGGGGTGCGTTCTTTAATCCAAAAGGCATTCTATTGTATTCATAATGACCATCTTTTGTTGAAAATGCTGTCTTTATTTTATCCTTCTCTTTTAATCCAATTTGATGAAAACCGGATGCAAGATCGAAAGCAGAAAAGTATTTAGCGTTTTCCAAATTATCTAAAATTTCGTCAATATTTCGCAAGGGATAAGCATCTTGTTTAGTTTTGTCATTGATTTTCCGATAGTCAATTACTATACGCCATTTCTTTTTACCGGATGCATCAGACTTTTTTGGTACAATCCATAACGGTGAATTGAACGGTGAATCACTTTCTCGAATTATTCCTTTCTCAAGCATTTCTTTGATTTGTCTTTTAATTTCCTCTTGGTGGATGGGTGGATATCTGTATTGCTTCCTGTGAATTGGTTTTTCGTCAGTTAGGTCTATTGAATGTTCTATTAATCGAGTCATTGGAAGTGGATCTCCTGGTAGAACAAAGATGTCATGATATTTTTTAATGATTTTCCAAATTTCTTCTTTTCCTTTTTTAATGTGATTGAATCGGGTGTTTTCAACAAGTAACTTTTCTCTTTTATCTGTTATTTCAGGGATCTCATAATTTTCAATATCCAGATGGTTAATTGGTTCGGCTTTTAATTTTCTCGTACAACCGTCCTTGTCAGTTCAATTAGGAATAGGAAATGTGGCCTGTCCGTTTTGAACATTTACCAATACATCGTAATCTTTCAATTCTATTTTAGCATGTCCATTCAAAATTCCTTCTATGTCAAAAGTACGTAGACAATCAGTTCGTGCGGGCATATTCGTTTCTCTTTTTGGTGGATCCTTCGTATATGTTCTTGGTCCAAATTGAAGTATGTGTTTACCCATATCCCATTTTGCTTCAAATTGTTCAAGTAAATTTAATCCAATTAATCCGTCTTCTTTCATTGGTAGATTTGAAGGGATTACGTGAAGTTCGTCTGGTTGGGAAAATAATCTTGTTTCAATCATTCCTTCTGTTTTCAAGGTTTCGTTCACAATTGTCGTAATTCTTTTTCCATCCTTGATTATTTTTGTCGGATGATTCACTAATTTCTTTTTTATTAATGATATTGTGGAACCTGGTTCAATCAAAAATATTCCCCCTTTGGTGTCATCTAATTTTAAAAGAACGTGAGCGAGTTTACATTCTTTGTTTCGGATACTGCAAATTCTTGTGATATTTGTTCGTTCTCTTGGACATGATGGGTTTGAGGAGGATCTTTGGAGTTTTGAGGAGCATTTTGAAAATCCCGTTTGTTAAATTGCTTGTTTTCAAATTGCTTTTTCATACATTCTGAAAGTACGTGTCCTGTTTTCTTACAATAATAACAAATCTTTTGAAAACCTTTCGTGAATGTTTTGTGGCTTTTATTTTTATTTTTATGAGTTTGATCCTGATAATTAGAACCCTGATAAGGTTTTCCTGACAAATTATTCATTGATCGAGTTTTCAAAGTAATTTCGGCCTTGATCGCGGAAGTAATTGCTTCTTTTATATTATTCGGGTGTTCGGTTTTTACATCGAAACGAATCTCTTTTTCTAAACCTTCCAGAAAATCAGTAAGACCCTTTTTCTTTTCTTCATCTATAAGAATTGTTTTGTGAGTTTGCGGAATTGTCGTCTTATTTAAAATTGACTTTATCGCAAGATCATGAATTTTAATAAATCTTTGAGAATATTCTTTAATAGATTCTTTTGGTTTTTGTGTACAATTCATTCTTTGGAGCTGATATATCATTAAGTCGTCATGACTACCATAGTTTATTCGTAGAATATTTTTTAATTCAGTAAAACTGTCAATGTTATTCGCTCTAACTTCTGCCTTTGCTCTTCCTTTTAATTTTGATCCCAAAATCATTGCAAGTAAAAGGCTTTATTTGTTATGATCTGTATTCTTTTTAGCGCTTTCAACTTGATAAATAAATGTTTCGACCGGCATGTTTTCTCCGTCAAATTCAGATATTGTTATTAATAATTCTTTTAGCGGTGTTGTTTGGCCATTCTCAGTTTCATCTTCAGTAATTTCAGATCCATAATCGTTTGTTTTTACTTCAACTTTTGACTCTATATTTTCTATTCTCTTGAAAAGATTTTAAAGAATTTCGGATTCATAATCGTTTGTTTTTGCTTCAACTTTTAACTCTATATTTTCCATTCTTCTAAAAAGATCTTGAAGAAGTTGCTCTATTTTCTCCATTTTTCTTACTTTGGCGCAATATCGGTCACTTTAAAATAACGAGCTTACTTTAATGATAACGATGATGATGATGGGCTGTCAATCTTCCGTGTTGACCCCCTCTTTTCTTGATTAGTAGCCGATGCCCTTCTTTGATGACTGCCGCGTGATGATTCCTTCGAGATGTTCCCTCAGGATGATCCTCACGGATCCTCGTCGGTTTCACACGTGACCTTCGATTCGATGAGTCGTCGTTGGATGTCCCTCAGGTGTTCCGTTGACGATCACAGGTTGAATCGGATGTGGTGTAAAGATGTCTTGAAGCCAACTTTTAGTGATGATGAATTGGGTAGGGGCCGTCCATATATTACGTCATCGATTTTGGCTAATTCCCCCCCCCCCCCCCCCCCCAAATCATCCTATCCTTCCTATCGTCATAATCCAATTATCGTTACCGTCATCCAACGATCAGCCCCCCCCCCCTATTTTAAAATGACGTAATTTATGGACCGCCCCATATCCCGTCGAGATTTCACAGCACGTGTTTTCTTCTTTGGGATCCTTGACTTTCACCAATTTACGTTGAACTTCTTTGTTGACATCCACCGTTGAGTTCGAAGTGCTCTTTATAGTTTCAGCACCAGTCTCTTCGGAGGCGTGGGTTCAAATCCCACCGCTGCCACCAATTTATATGTTACACCGTTGGGTGAACATATATGTTTTTAAAAAAAGACGTCGTTGTCGCTTATCGAAGAGTTCTTCTTTATTTTATTGATTACAATGGTATGACGAACCGCTGGCCTTGTTTGCTTCTTCTTGATGTCCGTCGATTGTAATATGATGCGCCGCCTCGAGACTCTTCTTCGACGATAACGGCTGGATTGTAGACGTCGATCAAAGTGCGTAATCAGAGTTTGTAGAATGTTCTTTATGATGACCGATGAATATTTTCGGGAGCAGGATTACGCTGGGCAAATCGCACTTAGCTCGGCTACTAAGCTCGTGTAACAATGATAGCGTATGACTCTCTGGTATTGATCTGAATGAACGCGCTTCTCGATCTGTAGGATGCTCTTATATACTTATTAGGGATACGCGTTATACATTGGTAGTCTGGTGGGGAAAAAATGTATCGCGTCATAAGGTGACTTATTCTGGAAGGTGTCAAATTTCATCGTTACAATATATATATATATATATATATCGTCGGAAAATTACAATTGCACTTAATAAAAAAATAAGTTAGAATGGATTATTATACACAACGATAAACTAGAATAAAAAAATTCGTGCAAATTTAGTACATTGAGACATTTTTACATTTATTTGAAACGTCACAGCTATGAAAATTCTTCTGTTACTCACATTTTTCCAAGTTTTAACGTTAATATTTTCTTGAAACGTTCGGTGACCCTCTGTTTTTATTGTCGTTACGGAATCTTTAGACTTATTCACACCTGTGAGCAGTTTATGCCAGGCATCTAGAGTTATTTAGTGTATAAATTATTAGATAGAAATGTGGCCAGCGTGACATGTCCATAAAGCGCCGTATAAATGAGACGATTTTTAGGGCCGTAATTTTTCGTTAAAGGTTCGGTAAGTTGGCTTGAAATTTTACCAGTATACTGGGATGCATTTTTAATTCATTATAGACGAAAATCAATTAAGCGTAAAGTATTTGGGTTCGTGAAAGGAATACCTTAATAGATCATCATTACGCGGAAACTCCGCGACGAATCGAAAATCTAATGACATTTGACCAATGTAATGTAATGTTTTCCTATCGATTCTGTTTGGGTTATTTTTCGACCCGTCTACTCAATCTTAAGTTCTCATAATATCGGTCGAATTTCCAAGCGACATTTTTTTCCACAAAAATCATTCCAATTTCATGTGTTTGGTTAATCAAACAGTCATCCGGTCGCCTCGTAAGCATTACTACATACGTCCTTTGCAAGAGAGCGTTACGCTTCGGTTGCTCAATCGAATAAAGTCATTCGGTCGCATCATAGCATTACTGCATACGTCTTTTGCAAGAGAGCGTCACACTCAGCGTTACGGTATGACGTTTGATGTTTTTCGACTCGTCTGTGCATCTTCGCGTCGTTGCCCGGGCCAGGCTGCCCCAAACAAACGATTGCACGCTAGTAATATCAAAACGGTTGGGTTCTTCAAGCGTACGGCTTTTGCCGACTCTAATCTCTTTGGCTTAGAGCATTTGTGCAAATAAAATAAACGGGTCTTTTTTAGGTCAAAGTTAGGCCAAAGGTTGTCAGTGTTGTGCATGAAGTCCTAAAAAAGTTCTTCGAAGCCCTAAAAAAGTTCTTCGAATGCGTCAAACAAATGGCTATTTTCATGGCCAAAAATTAATGTGACAAATGTTTTTCGTGCCGCAAATTCTAACATAAAAACGTTTCATTACTTAGAGACAATGACAGATCTATACTCGAAGGTATCGAGCAGCTGAAATTATCAGTTAGCTTCCCGCGTAGAAATTTTGATGGGGCCCAAATCAGGGCCCGACCAGGTTGCCTGACTGCCCTGATAGGGCACTAATAAGGCAGCCTTAAAGGGCCCTACTAGGAAATGTAACGTTGTGTCACATATGGCCCTGACCTGGATGTCTGATCAGGGCCCTATCAGGTTGCCTGATCAGAAAGAAATGCATATAATATTTCAAAAATCCAAAATGGAATGAACCATTTAATTTAGAGTTCCACTACAATGATTTTCTATCATAATTCGTCATTCCCTGGCCTGCTGAAATATTTTTGTTCGAAGAAAATATTTCGCCTATATGGGAATCGAACCTCGTACCTACCTACCCAAAGCTACGCAAGCTGCCCCTATGCTACCGAAAGCTTGTAACATCTTGGTCCCAGATATGGCATAAGAGACCAAATGAATTCCTATAATTATTTGTTGTATCACATAAAGTATTTCAATTAGTTAATATCATTGTGACAATTAAAGAGGTTTATCGAATAACATGCTATAGATTTTTTAAACTTTACCTTATATATATATAATTCCTCTCTCTCTCTCTCTTCGCCGTACAAAGCTGCCGAAATCTTCTAACACGCGTCCGAGTTGCATAACGTTTTTTGTCTTGACAGTGCATAGCACCTTTTTCAAAATAGAATTCAGGAATGCATCGAAACTCCGAAGCTACGATGCTGTAAAATCGAAGTTTCCATGTGGAGAATAAGAGGTTATGTGCATCTATCGACTGCTGAGGCAGTTGTAGGGCAAGCCTATTTATGGCCTCATCAGAGCAAGCCTTGGTAGGGCCCTATCGGGGAAAGCCGTAGTAGGGCCACATTAGGGACAGTCGCAGTAAGGCCCTATCATGGAAAGCCTTAGCAGGGCTTATCAGGGCAAGCCTTGGTAGGGCCCTATCGGGAAAGGCCTTCATAAGATCTTATCAGGATCGACCCCATAGGTAGGGCCATTTTAGTATAGCCTGATTTAGGGCCTAAATACTTCCGGCCCGATCGGAGCCGAATCAGGATGTCCGTAATAGGTGTTACCCGTATCATACCCCGATCGGGGCCTAATCCTGGTCAGGCTAACCCTAAGAAATGTCTACTCGGGTTTGCATCAAGCACAACAAATAAGAGAGGCTAAGCATCGCTAAGCCAAATCTGAGGATTGGCTAGCTAATAATGTACAAGTGTATATTTTGTACTCTAAGCGCACCCATGAAATCTGTCAAAGAATCATAGCGACGGAGAAAAGTAGACGAAAGGTGTACAAGATGATCTCCCTAAGGGAGAATACTCGTAATTTCAAAGACATTCAACATAATTAAGATCTGAAAGCGTTTACTACTGGCATATTTAGCTATCTTACGATTGGCATATTCAGAATATTCAATTTATTAGGGTAAAAAGATTTCCTTTTTTTAAACCCTACATAATAATCACCTTGGACACCCCGGTGTTCAAGATTATGACTAGGGTATGGACAAGATGATCCCCCGGATCATCTTGCCCCAGTTTCGGTTTTCTTTATTTTGGAGAAATTAGGTACATTTAAATAATAATTTGATCGAGTTTACAACACCTTTAGATATATTACAAATAGTAATAATATAAACTGAACTTACAAGTCAAATTACCTTTAAATTATACCTTTTATCTCACCCAACTAGAACTGAACTAAGCCAGTTTTAAATCGCTTAGGTATATCAATTATTATTTGTGAGATCAATTTTACGTTAGTAGTGTAGTTTAAACATGAATAGATAATCTATTTAACAAACAAAAAAGTAGGTACGTTATTTGTGTACAAGATGAACCCTGGGGATCAATTTGGACACGTAGAAGGGAAATATCTTGCCCCAAACTCAACTTTTTCATTAATTGCTCAGTAACATATCAGTATTCCTCTGTTCAGTCCACAAAACGTAAATTGGGTATATTATAAAGCCACAAATACAACAATGATAGCAACTGACAGTATACAATAAAAGTATACTGTCTTAAGGACAGTAAAAAAAAGTAAATGTTACTTAAGGACATGTGCCACACGCCAGAAAATTTCGATGTGGCCTCTCGTTACGTCGGTAGTGCAGATCTCGTAGTTTTTTTAGCTACGAGTCGCTACTGACGGACGGCGCAGCGATCGTGAATGCGGTCTCGATGCTTCGCACTGGGACGAAGTGTCGAAGCCAAATAGACAGTGATCGCTGAGCGCGCGTGTGTGTGTGTGTGTGTGTGTGTGTTTGCTACGCCGACCACGGGCAGAAAGAACAAATACATTCTCGCACGCCGTCCGGTCGTACGCAAGCACCTTTCATCTATGTGTGTATCACTCAATTCACACAACTATGCGTAGCGACTATGATATGCTTGTATTCGAAGCATGCGCTCGCTCGGCAGGGGAGCGGTGAAACTTTGTTGCATTTTACATTGTATATGCAGCCATCGAATTAATTTTTTTTTTTCGACGACAGCCACAACCAAAAGACTCAGGCTTTTTCCCATGATTTTTTAATTCACTTAAACAAATAAGCTCGAGCACTATTTGTAACCGCGATGCCGCTTATCGTTAATGATTTCGATCCCTGCCAAAATTTCAAGCGAACGATATTGCTCGAAGCTCACTCCACAAAAGAGGTAAAATTTTACAATGCTCATGATTTAGACAAATGCGTTCAGCATTTTTATCTCTGCCAGGGTTCATATTTGGCAGCATTTTTGCTGTTCAGCTTCTCGAACAATCAAGATTGCTAGCCTTGCTCTACGGAAGAGCGGTGAAATTTTGCGATCGCGCATTGTTTAAACAAATGCCCTTGAATCGATTTTTTGTCGACGGCGGTCATCGGTGGAAATTTCTTTATGGTTGAACTTTCTAGCAAACGGGGTTTGCCAGAGACTCGTATGGTGGAAGGGTGCTGGCATTTTTCCATACTTTTTTAGTTAATTAAAACAAATAAGCTCGAAGACTATTTGGCATCTCGATGTCGCTCATCGTCGACGAATTCCATCTCTGCTAAAATCTCGAGTCACGACCGAAATCGCTCGCGACTCACTCTACAAAAGAGTTGTAAAATTTTACAATGCTCTTTGTTTAAACAATTGCGATCGGCATTTTTTCTCTGCCATGGCTTATCTTCGGCAGGTTGTCTGCGGCCGACCAAATTCGCGAGCGAACGAGATCGACCGGGTCTCACTCTGCGAAAGGGGGTAACATTTTATTATTACTGCAAAAAAAAATACGTTTAGCATTTTTTCTCTCTGCCGGAATTCATCTTCGGCAGGTTTCTCCAAGGATCGAATTTTCTAGCAATGACGATCGGAGAAGTCTCGCTCTACAGAAGAGCCGTAAAATTTTACTATCGCGAATTGTTTAGAGGTCATAGGTGTAAATTTTTCAAATAGTCGTTTTGTTGGAAGCACTTTTAAAAAATTCTTGGAAACTTAAAAAATGTTACAATGCTCTTTGTTTAAACAATTGCGATCGGCATTTTTTTCTCTGCCATAGCTTATCATCGGCAGGTTGTCTGCGGCCGACCAAATTCGCGAACGAACGAGATTGACCGAGCCTCAGTCTGCGAAAGAGTGGTCAAATGTTATATTTACTGCAAAAAAAATACGTTTAGCATTTTTTCTCTCTGCCGGGATTTATTTTCGGCAGATTTCTCCAAGGACCGAATTTTCTAGCAAAGACGATCGCAGGAGTCTCGCTCTACAGAAGAGCGGTAACATTTGATGATCGCGGATTGTTTTGAGGATACCGGTGTAAAATTTTCGAAAACTCGTTTTGTTGGAAACACTTTTAAGAAATCCTTGGAACCTTAAAAAATATGATGCATGTTCGTTTGTAGCTGAAAAAAAAAACAATTATAAGGTGGTTGTCAAGCTATTTTTAAAGGAAGTCTCCGGCGCTCAAAACCGTCTTCGGCGATGTCATGCCGGTAGGTGCAGTTCTCAACTCTTGTAAGCCTATTGCGGGGACAAGGACACCGACTAAAAATAGTTTTATTTTCGACCAATAGGTGGCATTAGATTATCACTGTAAAAAAATCTGTATTAAAATTAATATAAAAGTGTAGGAAGTCTTTTTACAGATACCGTTTATGAATTTTAATATTGTGGTTTGAAAATCAATGCACTGCTTTTCGAATGTCTAATAATCGTTCAGTAATATCGCAACATTTAAGTACTGGAAAAATCATATACGTATTGCAAGGTATCTAATATAAACGTATTAAAATTAATACGCACAGAATGCATTTTTAAATTAAAAAAAAGTAAATTTGACATAGAAAAGTGTATTAGTTTTACGGTGTTAGGTTAGTGTAATTGTTATTATTTACTTTCTGCGTCTTTAATAAACTCTGTATGAATTGTAATATACAAATTCCGGAATTCTTTTACTGATTTAGTCTGTGAAAACTAATAATCGTTATTTTTAAATTAATACACTACGTTTGGAATGGCTAAGTATTGTGTAATAATACTCTAATACCAAAGTTCTGGAAAAATCATATACCTATTCAAAAGGATCAGTTGTGGATATATAAAAAAATAATGCGAATAGATTTTAGTTTGTTTGGGTTTATTTAGACTTGGGGCTGCTTGTTCGGTTATTCACCACTTATTTGTTTTTTCCTTAGCTATTCGCGTTTGTTACCTACGACGTTCCCCTCATTGTGACTGTTTCTTTCCTCTAGTGTTCTCCTTTTTTCTCCCTGCCCCCCCCCCCCCCCTTGCGGCTGTAGCCGACTTCCTCCCTCTGTATTATACTCATCATGACTATAATTCTTATTTCTTAACTAGTCTTATTTCGCCGTGCAATTTCGAAGAAAAACATTTCACGACGAAATGTACGCGACTAGGATTCGAACCCGGGACCTTCCGCGGTCCGCTGGTTTAGTGGCGAGCACGCTACTAGACCATCGCACCGGGTGTTCATCACTCACTTTAGATTTGGTGTTACTCGATACGTTTATTATGATTTGATTTAACATGCTGACCAAAGCCCAAATTTCAAGTTTTCTGCACTGAATTATATATTACATCAGACTATCCGAATAAACACATACTAACAAGGAGAAGGCAGAGCCTGGATTTCGCGAATCGGTTTCTCCTTTCGCGTGGTAAAAGTTGAAGACCTCCAAATTAACGTCGTTTTTAATTTTTGTTTCAGTCGGTTTTAGTTGCTGAGATATCGCGATTTGAAAATTTGAGAGTTTCGGATGGAGCCAAGCAGGTTTCGGTTGGCGCGTAGAGTCCTTTGAGCGTTGATACTTGAGACAAGAGCGGCCGTAGCTAATACGGTAAGACGACGGACTGGCATTTGAAAGTTCGCGTTCCCGTGTTTTTTTTTTAAATTCAATTTTTATTTTATTTTGTAATCTCTCATGACTTTGCATGTGCAGGTGAATAAGAAAATTCGAAAATATGTATTACTAGTTTTATTTATCTATTATATTAAAATAATTAATGTGGTTGCGGTGGTATTGCGTTCATCTTATGTTCGTGGTGTCGTAAGCCTTTGTGTTTCCCTTGCTTTTACGATGGTTTCCACCCCCCAATTTGTCAGCATACCGACCTGATAGAAGAAGAATCATAATATTTACCTGCTGCGAAATTTGCAAGTGTGAATTATATTTATTTTTTATTTTTTATACTATATTATTTTGCTTTGTAATTGTGACTTCATTATTGGATTGATTATTTTAATATAATAGATAAATAAAACTAGTAATACATATTTTCGAATTTTCTTATTTACCTGCACATGCAAAGTCTTATGAGAGATTAGAAAGAAAAAAAATGAATTACAAAAAAAGCACGGGATGCGAACCGTGAAATTTCGGAGTGTCAGTCCGTCGTCTTACCGTATTAGCTGCGGCCTCTCTTGTCTTAAGGCGTTACCCCCACTTGTAGCGCAAAAAAGGCCTTTTTCATGATTTTTTTTAAAGAAAACTACAAATCTTTTTTAATTGATCAATATACCATCTTAAAGAACACATCTTGAAGAACTTTCAGTAATTTTTTTATTGAAAAATATTACATTGTTTAGTGGCAAATGGCCGTCAATGAAATAATTTTTTTATATACACGGTTTGCGGTGACCGACATTGCGGCGAAGTGGATCATCTCAAAAAAAAAATGCGGATGGATTTAGTCAAATATAAGTATAAACTAGTCTTTAATTGAAGGATTTTAAAAAGTATTCATTTTTCACAAAATGGCGGACAGTCAAAGTTAATGGTTCGATTTTAACGAAACAAAACGGCCGTTTTTTGGCTATAAAACGGCCATATTTTTTCGAAAAAAAATCGAACGATTAAAGACTACATTTTTATGTATTAAATAAGCCTGCAAAATTTCAAGAAGATCGGTTCATTAGTGTTCGAGTAATCTTGGTCACCGACTTCAGAAATACCATTTTGAGAAAAAACGCCTTTAAAGTTTCAATTTCCGGTCGTTTACACAACGGATTCTTTTCTTTCAACGCTCATATCTGAGTCAATTTTGTTCGGATCGACTTGAAATTTTCAGGACCTATTCTCAGATACTTATACTTCAAAAAAATGCAATAAAAAAAATCGATTTTTTTTCAAATTCGCAAGTGGGAATCCCTTAAGACGGAATGACACCTCATCGCGGTCGGTATGGTAGAACAGAATTATGAATAGCCAAAAATCTCTGAAACGGCTCTTCAGATCCCGTCGAAACTATGCCAAACGACGTCAAATAGATAAACGAACAGCTTCCAGCTCCTCAAATTTTCTGAATTTGAGAAAAAAAAAGTAGATTGGTTTATCATGCGGAACTCGAGACCGAAAAGATGAAAAATCAGATGTTTGGCTAATGTCACGACTTAGAGAAAAGTTAGACCGGGTAGCCACATAAAAAACGTACAATTTGAGCTCTCAATCACTGCGCTTCGTTGCATATCTTAGGAGAAAAGTGGTAATCTAGATTTGTCGTGTAATTGTTGATAATTGCGAGCAAATGTCGCCCGAACTTCGACGTGCTCAGTTCACGAGAATTCCGCGCGCGGCGCTCGCCACGTGGTCTGCAGACGACGCGCATCGATGTGCACGAGCTCGATACGCCGGCAAAGTGACAGCTGATATTGGCTGTGTGTGTGAGTGCCATCGAAAAGGGGAGAAAGTTTTGTTTTTCGTATAAAAACGACATCAAAAAGAATGTTTCATGTGACCTCAAGTGCGACGATGGGATTGTGGACATTTTTTGCGAACGTGGTGCTGTATCTGACGCGCCGCAGAGAAAGCAGTCGATTGACTGGTCGTGTCGAACTCGTGACCGAAAAGATAAAAAATCAGACGTTTCGCTAATGTCACGACTTGGAGATAGGCTGAACCGTATAGCCACATAAAAAACGAACAATTTGAGCTCTCAATCACTGCATTTCGTTGCATATCTTAGGAGAAAAGTAGCAATCTAAAATAATGTGTGAGCACGCTCATTACGCGACAAAGTGACAGCTGATAGGTGGCTGCGTGTGTGAGTGCCATCGAAAAATGGGAGTCGCATTGGTTTTTTGTACAAAAGTGACGTCAAAGAGACATTTTCGTGCGATATCAAGCGCGACGATTACGGATATTTTCAAGGAACGAATCACCGGGGCGATGTATCCGACGAGCTGCAGTTATTTGCTGAGGTTATGTATGCAATTTTTTTAAATATTTTTCCTGAGCCCTCCTAATCTCAACAAATAAAATTAAATCATTTTAAAGTTGCGGACGTGTTTAAAAAGAATGCCACTAGTGCGAAATGAAATATTTTTTTGTACAACGGAGCCTCCGGAGATCTGGCGTCTGTCGCTAAGCGTACAAAGGTAGCGGCAAACCACCGTTCCTCTTGACGTGGTCTCAGCAAGTTCCGTCGGTGGAGATCTCTGAGAAGGACACTCACTTTGTAAGACCTCCAGTGATCATTACGCAAGTGCTTTGCGAGCTCATTGCACAGTGTTTTCTTTTCCCCGTTGGCAAGTGGCAAAGCCAAAAATTTGTCATCTGCAGCAAGATCTTCACACGTACCCTGTATCGGTACTGTGCAGCGAGATCCATGCTGACATATTCTATAAGCATATCGCAGCGGGGTCTTTGCACGTCCATTACAGAACTTACTGTGGTGTGCCAAGACCCTGTTCTTTGCAACCGCATTCGACAGGTGCCTTCCAGCAAGATGTTCACCGGCTCGCTGCGAAGGATTCTGTGATTTGCCAAGAACAAGATCTTAGCAGGCCCGATCGACAGGTACCTTGCAGCAGGATCATGGCAAGCTCGTTGCAAAGCACCAAAGTTTGTCATCAGCAGCAAGATGCTGGCACGTACACTGTATCGGCGCTGTGCCATGAGAACCATGCTGGCACATTTTATGGGTACCTCGCAGCGGGATGTTTGCACGCCTGTTGCAAAAGATGCAGCATTGTGCCAAGCACAAGTTCTTCGCAACTACATTTGACAGATGCCTTACAGCGACATCTTCATCGGCTTGCTGCGAAGGATTCTGTGTTCTGCCAAGAACAAGTTCTTCGCACGATTGACAGGTGCCTTGTAGCGGGAGCTTGGGAGGCTTATTGCGGAAGATACAGTGATTTGCCAAGAACAAGTTCTTCGCAAATCCATTTGACAGGTGCCTTCCAGCGAGATCTTCCCCGCCCTTGCTGTGAAGGATTCTGTGTTTTGCCAATAAATGAATTAATAATTTTAACTTATAATAAATTTAATTGAAATTACATTGTTGAATCAATAACTCTTTTATGGTGAAATATGAATATTTATTTTCTCTTCAATTAATAAAAAATGAAAATTATACATATAAAATATAAACTAGGATTACATTCCCTATTATATTTAATCAAATTTTATAATTACGTATTAATTGAGAAATTAAAAGATTTTAAAAATTTGGCGGTATTTTATTTTATTTAGAGGCATTTGTTCTATACCTGATAGGACATGATATGCATGATAGGACATGATAGTTCTGTACACGGTAGGATTGACTTTATAAAGAACTTTATATATTTTCGTTAAATAACATTTTTAAAAAGATATTATTATTATTATTATTATCTATATTATTTCAGATCAAAATGTAGCTTTTATAAAGAAGAGATGAATTAAAATAAATTTATATTCCTACGAATTATTAAATTTAAAATAAATATGCAAGAACATTTCAAAGTAAATTTAGAATTTAAATGTAGTTAATTTGAAATTTGTTACTTACACTAGTAAGAATTAATTTTTTAGAATTAAAATTAAATTATATATACACTAGTCCAAAAAATTTAAGGAACAGAAAGCTTCGTGCATATTTTTAAGTGTTTTTTGAAGCGCTGTTTCTGTGTGAAAAATGGTGGTATCGAGATGAAAATAAAGCATTTTGAAGCTTCCAGTTTTTAGTTTTTAGATCTGTCGGCAACACTTTTTTGTGACCTACGGTTATCGCGCAGTCATGAGAAATAGCGCAAGAAAAAATTCAATTTTTTTGTTTCTTTTCAAGGCTCCACGAGCTGAGGAATTTTTTTCAGTTAAAACGATGTATAGGTTACTTAGCTTGTTTATTCAGCTTGAATTTCGTTTTTATTAGTCTTTTTACGTCAATTTTTTGCTGAGATATCCGACCTTGAATTAAAAAGCATCCTTTTGTCTTTGATAATCGATATCTCAGCAACCAATGATCGCACAATGATTTAAAGGGCAGCTTTGAAAACTTGAATACATTTCCTACAAAATTCTTTCCTTGATTTTTGAAAATTCTTTTCACCCTTAACATTGATATGAAAAAAGTACAAAAAATTGCCGTTTTACGGCTTTTCAGTAAATCTACCACTATACTACAAGCTTGATCAAAGTTTGAAAAACAATTGAAGGAACAAGTCTATTGTTCCTAAACATCGCGTTATCATCATCAAAATCAAAAGACCAACTCTTTTCACAACCTTGCACCAGTTGCTTGTTAAATTTAAGAAAAGAATTCGAGACATTTCCAATTTTTTTTTTTCATTTGTAATTAAGGGGTGAGATGCAGTCAGAGGCGTGAAAAAACGAGCATTGTCAATAATTTTTTTTTAATAGTAATTAAGTTTGTTTTACAAAAGTGGTTACACAGACTTTTTACGTTATATTTAAATTTGACTTGTACACATTTTCAAAGAGAAACATTGATTATTTATAACAATATCGCCATCATTGTCGGACCTCCTTCGGCGTGTAGTGCTTTGTGGTGACGATTATAAAATTTGACTGGATCATCTGAAATAAAAAAACCAAAAAAAATCATTAGTTTAATAATAAAACTAGTCTTTAATCGAAGCTTTTTTTAATAAAAAAATGGCGGCTTCCGACAGATAACTTTCGATTTTCGACCAAAAAATCGCTCGTTCATTGCTAAAAAAATATATAAATTTTCAACAGAAATGAAAATCCTTCGATTAAGGACTAATTTTTAATGCTATCAATAAGCACACCAAATTTTATCAAAATCCATCGAGTGGTTTTTGAATTATGGTCACTGACTTGAAAAACATAGTTTCGAGAAAAACGCGTTTAAAGTTTTTCTATGTCGATACGGTATTATTGGTTCGTAAAATTATGAGCTTGATGAATGAAGCTAAACTTTTTTTACAAGTATTTTGATCCGCTGAATCCGAATATCACAGTTTTTTGCTGAAAAGTCGAGCATTCAATTATTTATAGCCAATTGTTAAGACAATTTTTCGAAAAATTAAGTTTTTCGGGATGAATTATTATTTTTTTTAACATTTTGGGCAATTTTAAAACGAAAGTATTCTTTATACAATTTTTCTAAAGTTCATAGTTTTTGAGTAATACATTTTTGAAAATTTCTGAAAGAGTTTTCCAATTTTACACTTGATTTATGTTTAGAAATACTAATTAAAAAATTACTTACATCGAATCATCAATCCCTGGCCTATACAATAGGGTTTCTGCCGATGTGGAAGTTTCCAAAATATCAATTTGTTGTTGTCTTCGAAACATTCTGTCTTCCCGGGTATTATCGTTTGCGCGTTTGTCAGCCACGTTTATACGTTGAGAATCTAAAAACTATTCATCGGATTGACTTGAAATTTTCAGGGAGTATTTTCGAAACATCATACTTAAAGAAAAGGTGAAAAAATCGAATTTTTGAAAATTCTTACTGCATCTCACCCCTTAATATGCCTGAAAGATTAAGTACAGTGATTCTAAGTAGAGGCGGCAACACACGGTATTGAATATACATAGCCACACGCACGAACACACACACACACACACACACACACACACACACACACACACACACACACACACACACACACACACACACACACACACACACGAACACACACACACACACACACACACACACACACAAAATTAAAGGGGCCAGTGTGAACGCTGAAAAGTTGGGTGATTTTCGGAGAAATAGGATTTTGGAGAATTTTTTTGGAAGAAAAGTACTCAATGAAATTTTTCGGGAAAAAATTTTGAGATCCAAGCGACTTATGCGCTGCCTTCGGAGGCGCCAAAAAAAAGTTCCTTCACTACTGACATGATTCCGGCCGATTGAGTAGCTGAAACCGAAAAAGCAAAAAATGTCGTACTGGAAAGTATTTCCTGTACAATGACGTAGGATTTTCGAAGAATATCAAAAACTAACAAAATAGCGTAGTTATGAAAAAAAGTTTGTTTTCTTACCTATAAAATGGTCGTTTTTTTCAATGCCAAATCGTCAATTTTCATCCAATCATAAATATCCTACGTCATTGTAGAAAAAATATATTCAAGAGTACTCAGTTCAAATTTCAAGTTTATCGGATCATTGCTTTTTGAGCTACAATATCAGCAAATTTGAAAAATCTTGTTTCGATAAATACGCATTTAAAGATTTAACTATCGATTTTTGCAAGATAAAATGATTAGAGACACGGCCTTGAAGTTTTTACAGGATATTCTTGAAAGTATAAACTGTCGAAAAGGCAAAAAAATTGATTTTTTTTAAGTGTCACACTGGTATAGCCCACACTGGTATAGGTATTAATGAATGAGATTGGTGTCGTTAAATAACGCGGAATTGACAAGCCGCGAGCTCTTTCTTAAAAAAATTAATTTCTTTAAACATTTTACACACACACACGCACCCACACGCGCGCATGCACGCACACATACACACGCATAGGCACATGCACACGCACACAGACAGACAGACAGACAGACACATAGACGTGCATGTGCACAGAAAGCGTAAATCCGACCGTGCAACCTCAAAGTGGTACGCTTTGGGTAATGCAAATGTCGGCTGTTCACCATTGATAATCAAAATCGTGTCTAAAATGAGTCAGTGTTGTTTCCTGAATTGTTTTTCAAATTTAAAAAAGAATTGAAATTTTCTAATTTTTTTGTCAAATTTAACAAGAAACTAGTGCAACGTTGTGAAAAAGTCGAAAAAAGTTGGTCTTTTGATTTTGATGATGATTACACGATGTTTAGGACCAATAGAATTGTTCCTTCAATTGTTTTGTAAACTTTGATCAATCGGTCCGGAAAAACAGAGCGACAGATCAATTCGCAAATTTACAGGGCTATTGGGGATACATCAAGCTGAAAAAAAACCCGGCAACCCTAGCCTTCCGATCAACGCTTGTAGTGTGTACTTTTTTCATATCAATGTTAAGGGTGAACAAAAAAATTCTCAAAAATCAACGAAAGAATTTTGTAGGGAATGTATTCAAGTTTTTGAAGCTGCCCTTTAAATCCTTGTGCGATCATTGGTTGCTGAGATATCGATGATCAAAGACAAAAGGATACTTTTTCATTCAAGGTTGGATATCTCAGCAAAAAATTGACATTGAGAGACTAATAAAAAACGAAATTGAAGCTGAATAAACAAGCTACCTGACCTATCCATTGATTCAACTGAAAACAAAATTCCTGATCTCGTAGAACCGTGAAAAGAACCTAATACTCCAGTCGAAATAGGATTTCACCTGGAATTAATTCCGGGCTTCGATTTTCTTTTTTTATACTTAGGGCGGGAGTGGTTGGTAGTGTCAATCTCGATTTTCGGGAAAATCCCCCTGGTGCGTTTGCCGCCATCTTGAGTTAAAGAGGGATTTTTTTTTGTTTTTCTAACAACTCGCTTATTTTGAACCTTGGAGTGAAAATGATGGTATTCAAAGTTCTGAATACCATCCCCTTCTGAAGCCCCTCAAATTTTCTGAATTTGAGAAAAAAAAGTAGGTCGGCTTATCATGTGGAACTCGAGACCGAAAAGATGAAAAATCAGATGTTTGGCTAATGTCACGACTTAGAGAAAAGTTAGACCGGGTAGCCACATAAAAAACGCATAATTTGAGCTCTCAATCACTGCGCTTCGTTGCATATCTTAGGAGAAAAGTGGTAATCTAGATTTGTCGTGTAATTGTTGATAATTGCGAGCAAATGTCGCCCGAACTTCGACGTGCTCAGTTCACGAGAATTCGGCGCGCGGCGCTCGCCACGTGGTCTGCAGACGACGCGCATCGATGTGCACGAGCTCGATACGCCGGCAAAGTGACAGCTGATATTTGGCTGCGTGTGTGAGTGCCATCAAAAAAGGGAAAAAAATTTTGTTTTTCGTATATAAACGATATAAAAAATAAATTTTTGCGTGATCTGCAGTGCGACGATTGCGGATATTTTCAAGAATTGAACCAACGGGGCGATGTATCCGACGAGCCACAAGTATTTGCTGAGGTTATGTAGCAGTAATTTATTAAAATATTTTTTTCTGAGCTCTCCAAATCTCAATAAATAAAATTACATAATTTCAAAGTTGCGGACGCGTTTGAAAAGAATGCCACCGGTGCGATGAAATATTTTTGTGTACAACGGAGCCTCCGGAGATATGGCGTCTGTCGCTAAGCGTACAAAGGTAGCGGGAAACCACCGTTCCTCTTGTCGTGGTCTCAGCAAGCTCCGTCGGTGGAGATCTCTGAAAAGGACACTCACTTTGTAAGGAGACTTCCAGTGACTCATTACACAAGTGCTTCTCCGGCTCATGGAAAAGGGTTTGCTTTTTTCCCGGTGGCAAGCGGCAAAGCACAAAAATTTGTCATCTGCAGCAAGATCTTCGCACGTGCCCTGTATCGGTACCGTGCAGCGAGATCCATGCTGACATATTCTACAAGTATCTCGCAGCAGAGTCTTTGCACGTCCATTGCGAAAGATACAATGGTGTGCCAAGACCAAGTTCTTCGCAACCTCATTCGACGGGTGCCTTCCAGCGAGATCTTCACCGGCTCACTGCAAAGGATTCTGTGATTTGCCAAGAACAGTTTCTTAGCAGGCCCGATCGACAGATACGTTGCAGCAGGATCATGGCAAGCTTGTTGCAAAGCACAAAAGTTTGTCATCTGCAGCAAGATGCTGGCATGGACACTGTATCGGTGCTGTGCAGTGAGATCCATGCGGGCACATTTGATGGGTACCTCGCAGCGGAATGTTTGCACGCCTGTTACGAACGATACCGCGTTGTGCCAAGAACAAGTTCTTCGCAACTCTGTTAGATAGGTGCCTTCCAGCGAAATCTTCATCAGCTCGCTGCAAAGGATTCTGCGTTCTGCCAAGAACAAGTTCTTTGCATGATTGACAGGTGCCTTGCAGCGGGATCTTGGGAGGCTCACTGCGGAAGATACAGTGATTGGCCAAGAAACAGTTCTTCGCAAATACATTTGACAAGAACATGTTCTTCGCAAATACATTTAACAAGAACAAGTTCTTCGCAAATGCATTTGACAAGAACAAGTTCTTTGCAAATACATGTGCCTTCCAGCGAGATCTTCTCTGGCTCGCTGCGAAGGATTCTGTGTTTGACCAATAAATAAATAAATAATTTTAAATTATATTAAATTTAATTAAAATTTAATTGTTGAATTAATAATTGTTTTATAGTAAAATATAAATATTAATTTACGGCTCTGGTTCGAGTCCCACCTATGCTATTTTTTTTTTTTCAAATTATTGTTGAAATTTCTACCTTATAATAAAAAAAATGAAAGAAATGAAAAAAAAATGTAAAAATGTAATAAATGTAAAAAAGTATAAATGTTTTGATTGTTTTTATAATAATTATCACAGGTCAGAGTGTACTTGTGAGTATTAAAAACATTGCTTGAAGACATTTTTAATTAATTGAACAGAAATTAAATTCCTATATTCCTTGGTAATATTTTAAAATATTCTCTGCTGCATCCAAAGAGAAGTCAAAAAATTGAAAAAAAATATCAAATAAAAATAAAATTGAATTAAATTACGGCTAATTTATTTTATCAAATTAAAAAAACTGCAAGAGAGTTGAAAAAAAATTGACATTTAATTCGTAACTTTTGATCAATAAAGGTGCATATTTTTTTTTTCAATTTCTTGCTATTTTTTAATCATAAGTTATAAATTTCAACAATAATTTGAAAAAAAAAAATAGCTTAGACGGCACTCGAATCAGAGGCGGCCGGACAGGAGTCTTACTCCTTTGCCGCTGGGCTGCTCGCCTCGATGTGTTCATGTACAAACTCTACGGTACGTAAGCGGGTTCCCAATTTTGACCGGGGAATTCTCAAAACGAAGCCGAGTTGGCACCTACATTTTGGGGCTTGGTTCCTACCTACCCACACTATGAGCACGCGAAGTGGGAGCCCGTAACTCGATGCACCTCCCGGACCGACCCCTCATGAGAGATATAGAACATACCATATCTACCGATCATGCTCATGATACAGAATAGATGCAAAAATAATTTTGTTAACAATTATGTTTGTGAAATTTCTACCGTTGTTTTTTGCGGCGCATAAGCAGCAATCATATTTCCTGACCGAGAGGTATACAAAATACCGTATCAACCGATCATACTCATGATTGACAATAAATGCAAAAATAATTTTTTAACAATTATTTTTGTGAGAATTTTACCGTTGTTTTTGCAACGCATAAGCAGCAATTATATTTGTTGACTGAGAGGTATACAAAATTCCGTGTCTCCCGATCATACTCATGATCGAGAATAAATGCAAAAATAATTTTTTTAACAATTATTTTTGTGACATTTTTACCGTTGTTTTTTGCAGCGATTATACGGTATTTTGAATACCTCTCGCCAGCAATTATACTTTCTGGCGAGAGGTATACAAGGTATTTGAGGTATACAAAATACCGTATCTACCGATCGTACTCATGATCGAAAATAAATGCAAAAATAATTTTGTTAACAATTATTTTTGTGAGATTTTTATCGTTGTTTTTTGCAGCGCATAAGCAGATATTATATTTGCTGACTGAGAGGTATACAAAATACCGTATCTACCGATCATACTCATGATTGACAATAAATGCAAAAATAATTTTTTAACAATTATTTTTGTGAGATTTTTACCGTTGTTTTTGCAACGCATAAGCAGCAATTATATTCGCTGACTGAGAGGTATACAAAATTGCGTGTCTCCCGATCATACTCATGATCGAGAATAAATGCAAAAATAAATTTTTTAACAATTATTTTTGTGAAATTTTTACCGTTGTTTTTTGCAGCGCACAAGCAGCAATTATATTTGCTGGCGAGAGGCATACAAAATACCGTATCTACCGATCATACTCATGATCGAAAATAAATGCAAAAATAATTTTGTTAACAATTATTTTTGTGAGATTTTTACCGTTGTTTTTTGCAGCGCATAAGCAGCAATTATATTTGCTGACTGAAAGGTATACAAAATACCGTATCTACCGATCATACCTGTGATCGAGAATATATGCAATAATAATTTTTTTAACAATTATTTTTGTGTAATTTTTACCGCTATTTTTCGCAGTGCGTAAGCAGCAATCATATTTGCTGACTGAGAGGTATAGAACATACTGTATCTACCGATCATACTCAACATCGAGAATAAATGCAAAAATAATTGTTTAAATAATTATTGTTGCGTAAATTTTACCGCTGTTTTTTGCAGCGCGTAAGCAGCAATCATATTTGCTGACTGAGAGGTATAGAACGTACCGTATCTACCGATCATACTCATGATCGAGAACAAATGCAAAAATAATTGTTTAAATAATTATTGTTGCGTAAACTTTACCGTTGTTTTTTTCAGCGCGTACCCAGCAATCATGTTTGCTGACTAAGAGGTATAGAACATACCGTATCTACCGATCATCCTCTTGATCGAGAATAAATGCAAAAATTATTATTTAAATAATTATTGTTGCGTAAATTTTACCGTTGTTTTTTGCAGCGCGTAAGCAGCAATCATGTTTGCTGACTGAGAGGTATAGAACATACCGTATCTACCGATCATACTAATGATTGAGAATAAATTCAATGATAATTGTTTAAATAATTATTTTTGCATAAATTTTACCGTTGTTTTTTGCAGCGCGTAAGCAGCAATCATATTTGCTGACTGAGAGGTATAGAACATACCGTATCTACCGATCATACTCATGATCGAGAATAAATGCAAAAATAATTGTTTAAATAATTGTTGTTGCGTAATTTTTACCGTTGTTTTTTGCAGCGCGTAACCAGCAATCATGTTTGCTGACTAAGAGGTATAGAACATACCGTATCTACCGATCATCCTCTTGATCGAGAATAAATGCAAAAATAATTATTTAAATAATTATTGTTGCGTAAATTTAACCGTTGTTTTTTGCAGCGCGTAAGCAGCAATCATGTTTGCTGACTGAGAGGTATAGAACATACCGTATCTACCGATCATACTAATAATTGAGAATAAATTCAATGATAATTGTTTAAATAATTATTTTTGCATAAATTTTACCGTTGTTTTTTGCAGCGCGTAAGCAGCAATCATATTTGCTGACTGAGAGGTATAGAACATACCGTATCTACCGATCATACTCATGATCGAGAATAAATGCAAAAATAATTGTTTAAATAATTATTGTTGCGTAATTTTTACCGTTGTTTTTTGCAGCGCGTAACCAGCAATCATGTTTGCTGACTAAGAGGTATAGAACATACCGTATCTACCGATCATCCTCTTGATCGAGAATAAATGCAAAAATAATTATTTAAATAATTATTGTTGCGTAAATTTGACCGTTGTTTTTTGCAGCGCGTAAGCAGCAATCATGTTTGCTGACTGAGAGGTATAGAACATACCGTATCTACGGATCATACTAATAATTGAGAATAAATTCAATGATAATTGTTTAAATAATTATTTTTGCATAAATTTTACCGTTGTTTTTTGCAGCGCGTAAGCAGCAATCATATTTGCTGACTGAGACGTATAGAACATACCGTATCTACTGATCATACTCATGGTCGAGAATAAATGCAAAAATAAGTGTTTAAATAATTATTGTTGCGTAAATTTTACCGTTGTTTTTTGCAGCGCGTACGCAGCAATCATATTTGCTGACTGAGAGGTATAGAACATACCGTATCTACCGATCATACTCATGATCGAGAACAAATGCAAAAATAATTGTTTAAATAATTATTGTTGCGTAAATTTTACCGTTGTTTTTTGCAGCGCGTACCCAGCAATCATGTTTGCTGACTAAGAGGTATAGAACATACCGTATCTACCGATCATCCTCTTGATCGAGAATAAATGTAAAAATAATTATTTAAATAATTATTGTTGCGTAAATTTTACCGTTGTTTTTTGCAGCGCGTAAGCAGCAATCATGTTTGCTGACTGAGAGGTATAGAACATACCGTATCTACCGATCATACTAATGATTGAGAATAAATTCAATGATAATTGTTTAAATAATTATTTTTGCATAAATTTTACCGTTGTTTTTTGCAGCGCGTAAGCAGCAATCATATTTGCTGACTGAGAGGTATAGAACATACCGTATCTACCGATCATACTCATGATCGAAAATAAATGCAAAAATAATTGTTTAAATAATTATTGTTGCGTAAATTTTACCGTTGTTTTTTGCAGCGCGTAAGCAGCAATCATGTTTGCTGACTGAGAGGTATAGAACATACCGTATCTACCGATCATACTCATGATCGAGAATAAATGCAATAATATTTGTCTAGATAATTATTGTTGCGTAAATTTTACCGTTGCTTTTGTAGCGCGTAAGCAGTAAACATGTTTTCTGACTGAGAGGTATAGAATATACCGTATCTTCCGATCATACTCATGATCGAGAATAAATGCAAAAATAATTGTTTAAATAATGATTGTTGAGTAAATTTTACCGTTGTTTTTTGCAGCGCGTAACCAGCAATCATGTTTGCTGACTAAGAGGTATAGAACATACCGTATCTACCGATCATCCTCTTGATCGAGAATAAATGCAAAAATAATTATTTAAATAATTATTGTTGCCTAAATTTTACCGTTGTTTTTTGAAGCGCGTAAGCAGCAATCATGTTTGCTGACTGAGAGGTATAGAACATACCGTATCTACCGATCATACTAATGATTGAGAATAAATTCAATGATAATTGTTTAAATAATTATTTTTGCATAAATTTAACCGTTGTTTTTTGCAGCGCGTAAGCAGCAATCATGTTTGCTGACTGAGAGGTATAGAACATACCGTATCTACCGATCATACTAATGATTGAGAATAAATTCAATGATAATTGTTTAAATAATTATTTTTGCATCAATTTAACCGTTGTTTTTTGCAGCGCGTAAGCAGCAATCATATTTGCTGACTGAGAGGTATAGAACATACCGTATCTACCGATCATACTCATGATCGAGAATAAATGCAAAAATAATTGTTTAAATAATTATTGTTGCGTAAATTTTACCGTTGTTTTTTGCAGCGCGTAAGCAGCAATCATATTTGCTGACTGAGAGGTATAGAACATACCGTATCTACCGATCATCCTCTTGATCGAGAATAAATGCAAAAATAATTATTTAAATAATTATTGTTGCGTAAATTTTACCGTTGTTTTTTGCAGCGCGTAAGCAGCAATCATGTTTGCTGACTGAGAGGTATAGAACATACCGTATCTACCGATCATACTAATAATTGAGAATAAATTCAATGATAATTGTTTAAATAATTATTTTTGCATACATTTTACCGTTGTTTTTTGCAGCGCGTAAGCAGCAATCATATGTGCTGACTGAGACGTATAGAACATACCGTATCTACTGATCATACTCATGGTCGAGAATAAATGCAAAAATAAGTGTTTAAATAATTATTGTTGCGTAAATTTTACCGTTTTTTTTGCAGCGCGTAAGCAGCAATCATATTTGTTGACTGAGAGGTATAGAACATACCGTATCTACCGATCATACTTATGATCGAGAATAAATGGAATAATATTTGTTTAAATAATTATTTTTGCGTAAATTTTACCGTTGTTTTTGCAGCGCGTAAGCAGTAAACATGTTTGCTGACTGAGAGGTATAGAACATACCGTATCTACCGATCATACTCATGATCGAGAATAAATGGAATAATATTTGTTTAAATAATTATTGTTGCGTAAATTTTACCGTTGTTTTTGCAGCGCGTAAGCAGTAACCATGTTTGCTGACTGAGAGGTATAGAACATACCGTATCTACCGATCATACTCATGATCGAGAATAAATGCAATAATAATTGTTCTAACAATTATTTTTGTGTAATTTTTACCGTTACTTTTCGCACTGCGTAAGCAGCAATCATATTTGCTGACTGAGAGGTATAGAACATACCGTATCTACCGATCATACTCTTGATCGAGAATAAATGCAAAAATAATTGTTTAAATAATTATTGTTGCGAAAATTTTACCGTTGTTTTTTGCAGCGCGTAAGCAGGAATCATGTTTGCTGACTGAGAGGTATAGAACATACCGTATCTACCGATCATACTCAGGATCGAGAACAAAGGCAAAAATAATTGTTTAAATAATTATTGTTGCGTAAATTTTACCGTTGTTTTTTGCAGCGCATAAGCAGCAATTATATTTGCTGGCGAGAGGTACACAAAATACCGTATCTACCGATCATAGTCATGATCGAAAATAAGTGCAAAAATAATTTTGTTAACAATTATTTTTTGAGATTTTTACCGTTGTTTTTTGCAGCGCATAAGCAGCAATTATATTTGCTGACTGAAAGGTATACAAAATACCGTATCTACCGATCATACTCATGATCGAGAATAAATGCAAAAAAATTGTTTAAATAATTATTGTTGCGTAAATTTTACCGTTGTTTTTGCAGCGCGTAAGCAGCAATCATATTTGCTGACTGAGAGGTATAGAACATACCGTATCTACCGATCATACTCATGATCGAGAATAAATGCAATAATATTTGTTTAAATAATTATTGTTGCGTAAATTTTACCGTTGTTTTTGCAGCGCGTAAGCAGTAAACATGTTCGCTGACTGAGAAGTATAGAACATACCGTATCTACCGATTGTACTCATGATCGAGAATAAATGCAAAAATAATGGTTTAAATAATTATTGTTGCATAAATTTTACCGTTATTTTTTGCAGCGCGTAACCAGCAATCATGTTTGTTGACTAAGAGGTATAGAACATACCGTATCTACCGATCATACTCTTGATCGAGAATAAATGCAAAAATAATTATTTAAATAATTATTGTTGCGTAAATTTTACCGTTGTTTTTTGCAGCGCGTAAGCAGCAATCATGTTTGCTGACTGAGAGGTATAGAACATACCGTATCTACCGATCATACTCATGATCGAGAATAAATGCAATAATATTTGTCTAAATAAGTATTGTTGCGTAAATTTTACCGTTGCTTTTGCAGCGCGTAAGCAGTAAACATGTTTGCTGACTGAGAGGTATAGAATATACCGTATCTACCGATCATACTCATGATCGAGAATAAATGCAATAACAATTGTTCTAACAATTATTTTTGTGTAATTTTTACCGTTACTTTTCACAGTGCGTAAGCAGCAATCAGATTTACTGACTAAGAGGTATAGAACATACCGTATCTACCGATCATACTCATGATCGAGAATAAATGCAATAATAAGTTTTTCAACAATTATTTTTGTTTAATTTTTACCGTTATTTTTCGCAGTGCGTAAGCAGCAATCATATTTGCTGATAAAGAGGTATAGAACTTACTGTATCTACCGATCATACTCATGATCGAGAATAAATACAAAAATAATTGTTTAAATAATTATCGCTGCGTAAATTTTACCGTTGTTTTTTGCAGCGCGTAACCAGCAATCATGTTTGCTGACTAAGAGGCATAGAACATACCGTATCTACCGATCATACTCATGATCGAGAACAAATGCAAAAATAATTGTTTAAATAATTATTGTTGCGTAAATTTTACCGTTGTTTTTTGCAGCGCGTACCCAGCAATCATGTTTGCTGACTAAGAGGTATAGAACATACCGTATCTACCGATCATCCTCTTGATCGAGAATAAATGTAAAAATAATTATTTAAATAATTATTGTTGCGTAAATTTTACCGTTGTTTTTTGCAGCGCGTAAGCAGCAATCATGTTTGCTGACTGAGAGGTATAGAACATACCGTATCTACCGATCATACTAATGATTGAGAATAAATTCAATGATAATTGTTTAAATAATTATTTTTGCATAAATTTTACCGTTGTTTTTTGCAGCGCGTAAGCAGCAATCATATTTGCTGACTGAGAGGTATAGAACATACCGTATCTACCGATCATACTCATGATCGAAAATAAATGCAAAAATAATTGTTTAAATAATTATTGTTGCGTAAATTTTACCGTTGTTTTTTGCAGCGCGTAAGCAGCAATCATGTTTGCTGACTGAGAGGTATAGAACATACCGTATCTACCGATCATACTCATGATCGAGAATAAATGCAATAATATTTGTCTAGATAATTATTGTTGCGTAAATTTTACCGTTGCTTTTGTAGCGCGTAAGCAGTAAACATGTTTTCTGACTGAGAGGTATAGAATATACCGTATCTTCCGATCATACTCATGATCGAGAATAAATGCAAAAATAATTGTTTAAATAATGATTGTTGAGTAAATTTTACCGTTGTTTTTTGCAGCGCGTAACCAGCAATCATGTTTGCTGACTAAGAGGTATAGAACATACCGTATCTACCGATCATCCTCTTGATCGAGAATAAATGCAAAAATAATTATTTAAATAATTATTGTTGCCTAAATTTTACCGTTGTTTTTTGAAGCGCGTAAGCAGCAATCATGTTTGCTGACTGAGAGGTATAGAACATACCGTATCTACCGATCATACTAATGATTGAGAATAAATTCAATGATAATTGTTTAAATAATTATTTTTGCATAAATTTAACCGTTGTTTTTTGCAGCGCGTAAGCAGCAATCATGTTTGCTGACTGAGAGGTATAGAACATACCGTATCTACCGATCATACTAATGATTGAGAATAAATTCAATGATAATTGTTTAAATAATTATTTTTGCATCAATTTAACCGTTGTTTTTTGCAGCGCGTAAGCAGCAATCATATTTGCTGACTGAGAGGTATAGAACATACCGTATCTACCGATCATACTCATGATCGAGAATAAATGCAAAAATAATTGTTTAAATAATTATTGTTGCGTAAATTTTACCGTTGTTTTTTGCAGCGCGTAAGCAGCAATCATATTTGCTGACTGAGAGGTATAGAACATACCGTATCTACCGATCATCCTCTTGATCGAGAATAAATGCAAAAATAATTATTTAAATAATTATTGTTGCGTAAATTTTACCGTTGTTTTTTGCAGCGCGTAAGCAGCAATCATGTTTGCTGACTGAGAGGTATAGAACATACCGTATCTACCGATCATACTAATAATTGAGAATAAATTCAATGATAATTGTTTAAATAATTATTTTTGCATACATTTTACCGTTGTTTTTTGCAGCGCGTAAGCAGCAATCATATGTGCTGACTGAGACGTATAGAACATACCGTATCTACTGATCATACTCATGGTCGAGAATAAATGCAAAAATAAGTGTTTAAATAATTATTGTTGCGTAAATTTTACCGTTTTTTTTGCAGCGCGTAAGCAGCAATCATATTTGTTGACTGAGAGGTATAGAACATACCGTATCTACCGATCATACTTATGATCGAGAATAAATGGAATAATATTTGTTTAAATAATTATTTCTGCGTAAATTTTACCGTTGTTTTTGCAGCGCGTAAGCAGTAAACATGTTTGCTGACTGAGAGGTATAGAACATACCGTATCTACCGATCATACTCATGATCGAGAATAAATGGAATAATATTTGTTTAAATAATTATTGTTGCGTAAATTTTACCGTTGTTTTTGCAGCGCGTAAGCAGTAACCATGTTTGCTGACTGAGAGGTATAGAACATACCGTATCTACCGATCATACTCATGATCGAGAATAAATGCAATAATAATTGTTCTAACAATTATTTTTGTGTAATTTTTACCGTTACTTTTCGCACTGCGTAAGCAGCAATCATATTTGCTGACTGAGAGGTATAGAACATACCGTATCTACCGATCATACTCTTGATCGAGAATAAATGCAAAAATAATTGTTTAAATAATTATTGTTGCGAAAATTTTACCGTTGTTTTTTGCAGCGCGTAAGCAGGAATCATGTTTGCTGACTGAGAGGTATAGAACATACCGTATCTACCGATCATACTCAGGATCGAGAACAAAGGCAAAAATAATTGTTTAAATAATTATTGTTGCGTAAATTTTACCGTTGTTTTTTGCAGCGCATAAGCAGCAATTATATTTGCTGGCGAGAGGTACACAAAATACCGTATCTACCGATCATAGTCATGATCGAAAATAAGTGCAAAAATAATTTTGTTAACAATTATTTTTTGAGATTTTTACCGTTGTTTTTTGCAGCGCATAAGCAGCAATTATATTTGCTGACTGAAAGGTATACAAAATACCGTATCTACCGATCATACTCATGATCGAGAATAAATGCAAAAAAATTGTTTAAATAATTATTGTTGCGTAAATTTTACCGTTGTTTTTGCAGCGCGTAAGCAGCAATCATATTTGCTGACTGAGAGGTATAGAACATACCGTATCTACCGATCATACTCATGATCGAGAATAAATGCAATAATATTTGTTTAAATAATTATTGTTGCGTAAATTTTACCGTTGTTTTTGCAGCGCGTAAGCAGTAAACATGTTCGCTGACTGAGAAGTATAGAACATACCGTATCTACCGATTGTACTCATGATCGAGAATAAATGCAAAAATAATGGTTTAAATAATTATTGTTGCATAAATTTTACCGTTATTTTTTGCAGCGCGTAACCAGCAATCATGTTTGTTGACTAAGAGGTATAGAACATACCGTATCTACCGATCATACTCTTGATCGAGAATAAATGCAAAAATAATTATTTAAATAATTATTGTTGCGTAAATTTTACCGTTGTTTTTTGCAGCGCGTAAGCAGCAATCATGTTTGCTGACTGAGATGTATAGAACATACCGTATCTACCGATCATACTCATGATCGAGAATAAATGCAATAATATTTGTCTAAATAAGTATTGTTGCGTAAATTTTACCGTTGCTTTTGCAGCGCGTAAGCAGTAAACATGTTTGCTGACTGAGAGGTATAGAATATACCGTATCTACCGATCATACTCATGATCGAGAATAAATGCAATAACAATTGTTCTAACAATTATTTTTGTGTAATTTTTACCGTTACTTTTCACAGTGCGTAAGCAGCAATCAGATTTACTGACTAAGAGGTATAGAACATACCGTATCTACCGATCATACTCATGATCGAGAATAAATGCAATAATAAGTTTTTCAACAATTATTTTTGTTTAATTTTTACCGTTATTTTTCGCAGTGCGTAAGCAGCAATCATATTTGCTGATAAAGAGGTATAGAACTTACTGTATCTACCGATCATACTCATGATCGAGAATAAATACAAAAATAATTGTTTAAATAATTATCGCTGCGTAAATTTTACCGTTGTTTTTTGCAGCGCGTAACCAGCAATCATGTTTGCTGACTAAGAGGCATAGAACATACCGTATCTACCGATCATACTCATGATCGAGAATAAATGCAATAATAATTTTTCTAACAATTATTTTTATGTAATTTTTACCGTTACTTTTCGCACTGCGTAAGCAGCAATCATATTTGCTGACTAAGAGTTATAGATCATTCTGTATCTACCGATCATACTCTTGATCGAGAATAAATGCAAAAATAATGGCTTAAATAATTATTGTTGCGTAAATTTTACCGTTGTTTTTTGCAGCGCGTAAGCAGCAATCATGTTTGCTGACTGAGAGGTATAGAACATACCGTATCTACCGATCATACTCAGGATCGAGAACAGAGGCAAAAATAATTGTTTAAATAATTATTGTTGCGTAAATTTTACCGTTGTTTTTTGCAGCGCATAAGCAGCAATTATATTTGCTGGCGAGAGGTATACACAATACCGTATCTACCGATCATACTCATGATCGAAAATAAATGCAAAAATAATTTTGTTAACAATTATTTTTGTGAGATTTTTACCGTTGTTTTTTGCAGCGCATAAGCAGCAATTATATTTGCTGACTGAAAGGTATACAAAATACCGTATCTACCGATCATACTCATGATCGAGAATAAATGCAAAAATAATGGTTTAAATAATTATTGTTGCGTAAATTTTACCGTTATTTTTTTCAGCGCGTAACCAGCAATCATGTTTGTTGACTAAGAGGTATAGAACATACCGTATCTACCGATCATACTCTTGATCGAGAATAAATGCAAAAATAATTATTTAAATAATTATTGTTGCGTAAATTTTACCGTTGTTTTTTGCAGCGCGTAAGCAGCAATCATGTTTGCTGACTGAGAGGTATAGAACATACCGTATCTACCGATCATACTCATGATCGAGAATAAATGCAATAATATTTGTCTAAATAATTATTGTTGCGTAAATTTTACCGTTGCTTTTGCAGCGCGTAAGCAGTAAACATGTTTTCTGACCGAGAGGTATAGAATATACCGTATCTACCGATCATACTCATGATCGAGAATAAATGCAAAAATAATTGTTTAAATAATTATTGTTGCGTAAATTTTACCGTTGTTTTTTGCAGCGCGTAACCAGCAATCATGTTTGCTGACTAAGAGGTATAGAACATACCGTATCTACCGATCATCCTCTTGATCGAGAATAAATGCAAAAATAATTATTTAAATAATTATTGTTGCCTAAATTTTACCGTTGTTTTTTGAAGCGCGTAAGCAGCAATCATATTTGCTGACTGAGAGGTATAGAACATACCGTATCTACCGATCATACTTATGATCGAGAATAAATGGAATAATATTTGTTTAAATAATTATTGTTGCGTAAATTTTACCGTTGTTTTTGCAGCGCGTAAGCAGTAACGATGTTTGCTGACTGAGAGGTATAGAACATACCGTATCTACCGATCATACTCATGATCGAGAATAAATGCAATAACAATTGTTCTAACAATTATTTTTGTGTAATTTTTACCGTTACTTTTCGCACTGCGTAAGCAGCAATCATATTTGCTGACTGAGAGGTATAGAACATACCGTATCTACCGATCATACTCTTGATCGAGAATAAATGCAAAAATAATTGTTAAAATAATTATTGTTGCGTAAATTTTACCGTTGTTTTTTGCAGCGCGTAAGCAGGAATCATGTTTGCTGACTGAGAGGTATAGAACATACCGTATCTACCGATCATACTCAGGATCGAGAACAAAGGCAAAAATAATTGTTTAAATAATTATTGTTGCGTAAATTTTACCGTTGTTTTTTGCAGCGCATAAGCAGCAATTATATTTGCTGGCGAGAGGTATACAAAAAACCGTATCTACCGATCATAGTCATGATCGAAAATAAATGCAAAAATAATTTTGTTAACAATTATTTTTTGAGATTTTTACCGTTGTTTTTTGCAGCGCATAAGCAGCAATTATATGTGCTGACTGAAAGGTATACAAAATACCGTATCTACCGATCATACTCATGATCGAGAGTAAATGCAAAAAAAATTGTTTAAATAATTATTGTTGCGTAAATTTTACCGTTATTTTTGCAGCGCGTAAGCAGCAATCATATTTGCTGACTGAGAGGTATAGAACATACCGTATCTACCGATGATACTCATGATCGAGAACAAATGCAAAAATAATTGTTTAAATAATTATTGTTGCGTAAATTTTACCGTTGTTTTTTGCAGCGCGTAAGCAGCAATCATGTTTGCTGACTGAGAGGTATAGAACATACCGTATCTACCGATCATACTCATGATCGAGAATAAATGCAATAATATTTGTTTAAATAATTATTGTTGCGTAAATTTTACCGTTGTTTTTGCAGCGCGTAAGCAGTAAACATGTTCGCTGACTGAGAAGTATAGAACATACCGTATCTACCGATTGTACTCATGATCGAGAATAAATGCAAAAATAATGGTTTAAATAATTATTGTTGCGTAAATTTTACCGTTATTTTTTGCAGCGCGTAACCAGCAATCATGTTTGTTGACTAAGAGGTATAGAACATACCGTATCTACCGATCATACTCTTGATCGAGAATAAATACAAAAATAATTATTTAAATAATTATTGTTGCGTAAATTTTACCGTTGTTTTTTGCAGCGCGTAAGCAGCAATCATGTTTGCTGACTGAGAGGTATAGAACATACCGTATCTACCGATCATACTCATGATCGAGAATAAATGCAATAATATTTGTCTAAATAATTATTGATGCGTAAATTTTACCGTTGCTTTTGCAGCGCGTAAGCAGTAAACATGTTTGCTGACTGAGAGGTATAGAATATACCGTATCTACCGATCATACTCATGATCGAGAATAAATGCAATAACAATTGTTCTAACAATTATTTTTGTGTAATTTTTACCGTTACTTTTCACAGTGCGTAAGCAGCAATCATATTTGCTGACTAAGAGGTATAGAACATACCGTATCTACCGATCATACTCATGATCGAGAATAAATGCAATAATAAATTTTTCAACAATTATTTTTGTTTAATTTTTACCGTTATTTTTCGCAGTGCGTAAGCAGCAATCATATTTTCTGATAAAGAGGTATAGAACTTACTGTATCTACCGATCATACTCATGATCGAGAATAAATACAAAAATAATTGTTTAAATAATTATCGTTGCGTAAATTTTACCGTTGTTTTTTGCAGCGCATAAGCAGCAATTATATTTGCTGGCGAGAGGTATACAAAATACCGTATCTACCGATCATAGTCATGATCGAAAATAAATGCAAAAATAATTTTATTAACAATTATTTTATGAGATTTTTACCGTTGATTTTTGCAGCGCATAAGCAGCAATTATATTTGCTGACTGAAAGGTATACAAAATACCGTATCAACCGATCATACTCATGATCGAGAATAAATGCAAAAAAAATTGTTTAAATAATTATTGTTGCGTAAATTTTACCGTTGTTTTTGCAGCGCGTAAGCAGCAATCATATTTGCTGACTGAGAGGTATAGAACATACCGTATCTACCGATCATACTCATGATCGAGAACAAATGCAAAAATAATTGTTTAAATAATTATTGTTGCGTAAATTTTACCGTTGTTTTTTGCAGCGCGTAAGCAGCAATCATGTTTGCTGACTGAGAGGTATAGAACATACCGTATCTACCGATCATACTCATGATCGAGAATAAATGCAATAATATTTGTTTAAATAATTAGTGTTGCGTAAATTTTACCGTTGTTTTTGCAGCGCGTAAGCAGTAAACATGTTCGCTGACTGAGAAGTATAGAACATACCGTATCTACCGATTGTACTCATGATCGAGAATAAATGCAAAAATAATGGTTTAAATAATTTTGGTTGCGTAAATTTTACCGTTATTTTTTGCAGCGCGTAACCAGCAATCATGTTTGTTGACTAAGAGGTATAGATCATACCGTATCTACCGATCATACTCATGATCGAGAATAAATGCAATAATATTTGTTTAAATAATTATTGTTGCGTAAATTTTACCGTTGTTTTTGCAGCGCGTAAGCAGTAAACATGTTCGCTGACTGAGAAGTATAGAACATACCGTATCTACCGATTGTACTCATGATCGAGAATAAATGCAAAAATAATGGTTTAAATAATTATTGTTGCGTAAATTTTACCGTTATTTTTTGCAGCGCGTAACCAGCAATCATGTTTGTTGACTAAGAGGTATAGAACATACCGTATCTACCGATCATACTTATGATCGAGAATAAATGGAATAATATTTGTTTAAATAATTATTGTTGCGTAAATTTTACCGTTGTTTTTGCAGCGCGTAAGCAGTAAAGATGTTTGCTGACTGAGAGGTATAGAACATACCGTATCTACCGATCATACTCATGATCGAGAATAAATGCAATAACAATTGTTTTAACAATTATTTTTGTGTAATTTTTACCGTTACTTTTCGCACTGCGTAAGCAGCAATCATATTTGCTGACTGAGAGGTATAGAACATACCGTATCTACCGATCATACTCTTGATCGAGAATAAATGCAAAAATAATTGTTTAAATAATTATTGTTGCGTAAATTTTACCGTTGTCTTTTGCAGCGCGTAAGCAGGAATCATGTTTGCTGACTGAGAGGTATAGAACATACCGTATCTACCGATCATACTCAGCATCGAGAACAAAGGCAAAAATAATTGTTTAAATAATTATTGTTGCGTAAATTTTACCGTTGTTTTTTGCAGCGCATAAGCAGCAATTATATTTGCTGGCGAGAGGTATACAAAAAACCGTATCTACCGATCATAGTCATGATCGAAAATAAATGCAAAAATAACTTTGTTAACAATTATTTTTTGAGATTTTTACCGTTGTTTTTTGCAGCGCATAAGCAGCAATTATATTTGCTGACTGAAAGGTATACAAAATACCGTATCTACCGATCATACTCATGATCGAGAATAAATGCAAAAAAAATTGTTTAAATAATTATTGTTGCGTAAATTTTACCGTTGTTTTTGCAGCGCGTAAGCAGCAATCATATTTGCTGACTGAGAGGTATAGAACATACCGTATCTACCGATCATACTCATGATCGAGAACAAATGCAAAAATAATGGTTTAAATAATTTTTGTTGCGTAAATTTTACCGTTATTTTTTGCAGCGCGTAACCAGCAATCATGTTTGTTGACTAAGAGGTATAGAACATACCGTATCTACCGATCATACTCATGATCGAGAATAAATGCAATAATATTTGTTTAAATAATTATTGTTGCGTAAATTTTACCGTTGTTTTTGCAGCGCGTAAGCAGTAAACATGTTCGCTGACTGAGAAGTATAGAACATACCGTATCTGCCGATTGTACTCATGATCGAGAATAAATGCAAAAATAATGGTTTAAATAATTATTGTTGCGTAAATTTTACCGTTATTTTTTGCAGCGCGTAACCAGCAATCATGTTTGTTGACTAAGAGGTATAGAACATACCGTATCTACCGATCATACTTATGATCGAGAATAAATGGAATAATATTTGTTTAAATAACTATTGTTGCGTAAATTTTACCGTTGTTTTTGCAGCGCGTAAGCAGTAACGATGTTTGCTGACTGAGAGGTATAGAACATACCGTATCTACCGATCATACTCATGATCGAGAATAAATGCAATAACAATTGTTCTAACAATTATTTTTGTGTAATTTTTACCGTTACTTTTCGCACTGCGTAAGCAGCAATCATATTTGCTGACTGAGAGGTATAGAACATACCGTATCTACCGATCATACTCTTGATCGAGAATAAATGCAAAAATAATTGTTTAAATAATTATTGTTGCGTAAATTTTACCGTTGTTTTTTGCAGCGCGTAAGCAGGAATCATGTTTGCTGACTGAGAGGTATAGAACATACCGTATCTACCGATCATACTCAGCATCGAGAACAAAGGCAAAAATAATTGTTTAAATAATTATTGTTGCGTAAATTTTACCGTTGTTTTTTGCAGCGCATAAGCAGCAATTATATTAGCTGGCGAGAGGTATACAAAAACCGTATCTACCGATCATAGTCATGATCGAAAATAAATGCAAAAATAATTTTGTTAACAATTATTTTTTGAGATTTTTACCGTGTTTTTTGCAGCGCATAAGCAGCAATTATATTTGCTGACTGAAAGGTATACAAAATACCGTATCTACCGATCATACTCATGATCGAGAATAAATGCAAAAAAAATTGTTTAAATAATTATTGTTGCGTAAATTTTACCGTGGTTTTTGCAGCGCGTAAGCAGCAATCATATTTGCTGACTGAGAGGTATAGAACATACCGTATCTACCGATCATACTCATGATCGAGAACAAATGCAAAAATAATTGTTTAAATAATTATTGTTGCGTAAATTTTACCGTTGTTTTTTGCAGCGCGTAAGCAGCAATCATGTTTGCTGACTGAGAGGTATAGAACATACCGTATCTACCGATCATACTCATGATCGAGAATAAATGCAATAATATTTGTTTAAATAATTATTGTTGCGTAAATTTTACCGTTGTTTTTGCAGCGCGTAAGCAGTAAACATGTTCGCTGACTGAGAAGTATAGAACATACCGTATCTACCGATTGTACTCATGATCGAGAATAAATGCAAAAATAATGGTTTAAATAATTATTCTTGCGTAAATTTTACCGTTATTTTTTGCAGCGCGTAACCAGCAATCATGTTTGTTCACTAAGAGGTATAGAACATACCGTATCTACCGATCATACTCTTGATCGAGAATAAATGCAAAAATAATTATTTAAATAATTATTGTTGCGTAAATTTTACCGTTGTTTTTTGCAGCGCGTAAGCAGCAATCATGTTTGCTGACTGAGAGGTATAGAACATACCGTATCTACCGATCATACTCATGATCGAGAATAAATGCAATAATGATTGTCTAAATAATTATTGTTGCGTAAATTTTACCGTTGCTTTTGCAGCGCGTAAGCAGTAACCATGTTTGCTGACTGAGAGGTATAGAATATACCGTATCTACCGATCATACTCATGATCGAGAATAAATACAAAAATAATTGTTTAAATAATTATCGTTGCGTAAATTTTACCGTTGTTTTTTGCAGCGCATAAGCAGCAATTATATTTGCTGGCGAGAGGTATACAAAATACCGTATCTACCGACCATAGTCATGATCGAAAATAAATGCAAAAATAATTTTGTTAACAATTATTTTTTGAGATTTTTACCGTTGTTTTTTGCAGCGCATAAGCAGCAATTATATTTGCTGACGGAAAGGTATACAAAATACCGTATCTACCGATCATACTCATGATCGAGAATAAATGCAAAAAAAATTGTTTAAATAATTATTGTTGCGTAAATTTTACCGTTGTTTTTGGAGCGCGTAAGCAGCAATCATATTTGCTGACTGAGAGGTATAGAACATACCGTATCTACCGATCATACTCATGATCGAGAACAAATGCAAAAATAATTGTTTAAATAATTATTGTTGCGTAAATTTTACCGTTGTTTTTTGCAGCGCGTAAGCAGCAATCATGTTTGCTGACTGAGAGGTATAGAACATACCGTATCTACCGATCATACTCATGATCGAGAATAAATGCAATAATATTTGTTTAAATAATTATTGTTGCGTAAATTTTACCGTTGTTTTTGCAGCGCGTAAGCAGTAAACATGTTCGCTGACTGAGAAGTATAGAACATACCGTATCTACCGATTGTACTCATGATCGAGAATAAATGCAAAAATAATGGTTTAAATAATTATTGTTGCGTAAATTTTACCGTTATTTTTTGCAGCGCGTAACCAGCAATCATGTTTGTTGACTAAGAGGTATAGAACATACCGTATCTACCGATCATACACTTGATCGAGAATAAATGCAAAAATAATTATTTAAATAATTATTGTTGCGTAAATTTTACCGTTGTTTTTTGCAGCGCGTAAGCAGCAATCATGTTTGCTGACTGAGAGGTATAGAACATACCGTATCTACCGATAATACTCATGATCGAGAATAAATGCAATAATATTTGTCTAAATAATTATTGTTGCGTAAATTTGACCGTTGCTTTTGCAGCGCGTAAGCAGTAAACATGATTGCTGACTGAGAGGTATAGAATATACCGTATCTACCGATCATACTCATGATCGAGAATAAATGCAATAACAATTGTTCTAACAATTATTTTTGTGTAATTTTTACCGTTACTTTTCACAGTGCGTAAGCAGTAATCATATTTGCTGACTAAGAGGTATAGAACATACCGTATCTACCGATCATACTCATGATCGAGAATAAATGCAATAATAAGTTTTTCAACAATTATTTTTGTTTAATTTTTACCGTTATTTTTCGCAGTGCGTAAGCAGCAATCATATTTGCTGATAAAGAGGTATAGAACTTACTGTATCTACCGATCATACTCATGATCGAGAATCAATACAAAAATAATTGTTTAAATAATTATCGCTGCGTAAATTTTACCGTTGTTTTTCGCAGCGCGTAACCAGCAATCATGTTTGCTGACTAAGAGGTATAGAACATACCGTATCTACCGATCATACTCATGATCGAGAATAAATGCAATAATAATTGTTCTAGCAATTATTTTTGTGTAATTTTTACCGTTACTTTTCGCACTGCGTAAGCAGCAATCATATTTGCTGACTAAGAGGTATAGAACATTCTGTATCTACCGATCATACTCTTGATCGAGAATAAATGCAAAAATAATTGCTTAAATAATTATTGTTGCGTAAATTTTACCGTTGTTTTTTGCAGCGCGTAAGCAGCAATCATATTTCCTGACTGAGAGGTATAGAACATACCGTATCTACCGATCATACTTATGATCGAGAATAAATGGAATAATATTTGTTTAAATAATTATTGTTGCGTAAATTTTACCGTTGTTTTTGCAGCGCGTAAGCAGTAACGATGTTTGCTGACTGAGAGGTTTAGAACATACCGTATCTACCGATCATACTCATGATCGAGAATAAATGCAATAACAATTGTTCTAACAATTATTTTTGTGTAATTTTTACCGTTACTTTTCGCACTGCGTAAGCAGCAATCATATTTGCTGACTGAGAGGTATAGAACATACCGTATCTACCGATCATACTCTTGATCGAGAATAAATGCAAAAATAATTGTTAAAATAATTATTGTTGCGTAAATTTTACCGTTGTTTTTTGCAGCGCGTAAGCAGGAATCATGTTTGCTGACTGAGAGGTATAGAACATACCGTATCTACCGATCATACTCAGGATCGAGAACAAAGGCAAAAATAATTGTTTAAATAATTATTGTTGCGTAAATTTTACCGTTGATTTTTGCAGCGCATAAGCAGCAATTATATTTGCTGGCGAGAGGTATACAAAAAACCGTATCTACCGATCATAGTCATGATCGAAAATAAATGCAAAAATAATTTTGTTAACAATTATTTTTTGAGATTTTTACCGTTGTTTTTTGCAGCGCATAAGCAGCAATTATATTTGCTGACTGAAAGGTATACAAAATACCGTATCTACCGATCATACTCATGATGGGGAATAAATGCAAAAAAAATTGTTTAAATATTTATTGTTGCGTAAATTTTACCGTTATTTTTGCAGCGCGTAAGCAGCAATCATATTTGCTGACTGAGAGGTATAGAACATACCGTATCTACCGATCATACTCATGATCGAGAACAAATGCAAAAATAATTGTTTAAATAATTATTGTTGCGTAAATTTTACCGTTGTTTTTTGCAGCGCGTAAGCAGCAATCATGTTTGCTGACTGAGAGGTATAGAACATACCGTATCTACCGATCATACTCATGATCGAGAATAAATGCAATAATATTTGTTTAAATAATTATTGTTGCGTAAATTTTACCGTTGTTTTTGCAGCGCGTAAGCAGTAAACATGTTCGCTGACTGAGAAGTATAGAACATACCGTATCTACCGATTGTACTCATGATCGAGAATAAATGCAAAAATAATGGTTTAAATAATTATTGTTGCGTAAATTTTACCGTTATTTTTTGCAGCGCGTAACCAGCAATCATGTTTGTTGACTAAGAGGTATAGAACATACCGTATCTACCGATCATACTCTTGATCGAGAATAAATGGAAAAATAATTATTTAAATAATTATTGTTGCGTAAATTTTACCGTTGATTTTTGCAGCGCGTAAGCAGCAATCATGTTTGCTGACTGAGAGGTATAGAACATACCGTATCTACCGATCATACTCATGATCGAGAATAAATGCAATAATGATTGTCTAAATAATTATTGTTGCGTAAATTTTACCGTTGCTTTTGCAGCGCGTAAGCAGTAACCATGTTTGCTGACTGAGAGGTATAGAATATACCGTATCTACCGATCATACTCATGATCGAGAATAAATACAAAAATAATTGTTTAAATAATTATCGTTGCGTAAATTTTACCGTTGTTTTTTGCAGCGCATAAGCAGCAATTATATTTGCTGGCGAGAGGTATACAAAATACCGTATCTACCGATCATAGTCATGATCGAAAATAAATGCAAAAATAATTTTGTTAACAATTATTTTTTGAGATTTTTACCGTTGTTTTTTGCAGCGCATAAGCAGCAATTATATTTGCTGACGGAAAGGTATACAAAATACCGTATCTACCGATCATACTCATGATCGAGAATAAATGCAAAAAAAATTGTTTAAATAATTATTGTTGCGTAAATTTTACCGTTGTTTTTGGAGCGCGTAAGCAGCAATCATATTTGCTGACTGAGAGGTATAGAACATACCGTATCTACCGATCATACTCATGATCGAGAACAAATGCAAAAATAATTGTTTAAATAATTATTGTTGCGTAAATTTTACCGTTGTTTTTTGCAGCGCGTAAGCAGCAATCATGTTTGCTGACTGAGAGGTATAGAACATACCGTATCTACCGATCATACTCATGATCGAGAATAAATGCAATAATATTTGTTTAAATAATTATTGTTGCGTAAATTTTACCGTTGTTTTTGCAGCGCGTAAGCAGTAAACATGTTCGCTGACTGAGAAGTATAGAACATACCGTATCTACCGATTGTACTCATGATCGAGAATAAATGCAAAAATAATGGTTTAAATAATTATTGTTGCGTAAATTTTACCGTTATTTTTTGCAGCGCGTAACCAGCAATCATGTTTGTTGACTAAGAGGTATAGAACATACCGTATCTACCGATCATACACTTGATCGAGAATAAATGCAAAAATATCTATTTAAATAATTATTGTTGCGTAAATTTTACCGTTGTTTTTTGCAGCGCGTAAGCAGCAATCATGTTTGCTGACTGAGAGGTATAGAACATACCGTATCTACCGATAATACTCATGATCGAGAATAAATGCAATAATATTTGTCTAAATAATTATTGTTGCGTAAATTTGACCGTTGCTTTTGCAGCGCGTAAGCAGTAAACATGTTTGCTGACTGAGAGGTATAGAATATACCGTATCTACCGATCATACTCATGATCGAGAATAAATGCAATAACAATTGTTCTAACAATTATTTTTGTGTAATTTTTACCGTTACTTTTCACAGTGCGTAAGCAGTAATCATATTTGCTGACTAAGAGGTATAGAACATACCGTATCTACCGATCATACTCATGATCGAGAATAAATGCAATAATAAGTTTTTCAACAATTATTTTTGTTTAATTTTTACCGTTATTTTTCGCAGTGCGTAAGCAGCAATCATATTTGCTGATAAAGAGGTATAGAACTTACTGTATCTACCGATCATACTCATGATCGAGAATCAATACAAAAATAATTGTTTAAATAATTATCGCTGCGTAAATTTTACCGTTGTTTTTTGCAGCGCGTAACCAGCAATCATGTTTGCTGACTAAGAGGTATAGAACATACCGTATCTACCGATCATAATCATGATCGAGAATAAATGCAATAATAATTGTTCTAGCAATTATTTTTGTGTAATTTTTACCGTTACTTTTCGCACTGCGTAAGCAGCAATCATATTTGCTGACTAAGAGGTATAGAACATTCTGTATCTACCGATCATACTCTTGATCGAGAATAAATGCAAAAATAATTGCTTAAATAATTATTGTTGCGTAAATTTTACCGTTGTTTTTTGCAGCGCGTAAGCAGCAATCATATTTGCTGACTGAGAGGTATAGAACATACCGTATCTACCGATCATACTTATGATCGAGAATACATGGAATAATATTTGTTTAAATAATTATTGTTGCGTAAATTTTACCGTTGTTTTTGCAGCGCGTAAGCAGTAACGATGTTTGCTGACTGACAAGGAACATCCCTCAGGTGTCCGCCTCCGATTTTGTTGAAACTCATATATGTGATAGAGCATTGAAAACTTTGAGACACATATTTTTTTTTATCGGCGGAAAAACCGATTTTAGGGGGGAAACCGCCCCTCAAAGAAAGGCGTGTCGAGGGGTGATTTTGCAGTTTCACCGAGAAGCAATCCACCGATCTGAATGAAACAAAAACGAAAATTCTTCTAATGAAAAGCAATGAAAAATCCACTATCAAAATATTAAGGAAAAATTAAATTACGGGGTAAACCACCCCTTAATTTGCCTTTTTTCACCCCACACTTAAGAGGGTTGTATGCAAATTAATAAAACAGGTATCATTTTGAAGGGCAAATAAAATTTAAGTTGACGGGTTTTTGCGTTTTGGCGGCATAGCAAATTTAAGGGGGTAAACCACCCCTAACATAAATTTATTTATTATGGTCGTTTTTTCTGTGTTTAAAGTATATCCGCTGATTTTAAATATTTCTATAAGCTACAATTTAATGTTTTACCATATGTCAAAATTATTATATTCGTCTTAAGGGGTAACTACCCCTCTGACGAGAAACATCATTGAAGTATCCGCTTTCGATTTCGTTGAAACTCATATATGTGGTAAAGCATTGCGAATTATTAAACATGATTTTTTGTATCGGCAGAAAAACGGTGTTAGGGGATGAAACCACCCCTCAAAGTTTCTCCCACAAGCAGTCCACCAATCTGAATGAAACACAATCGAAAATTCCTCTAATATTAAGCGATGAAAAATCCACTACAAGAGTGTTGATTAAAAATATATTTAAGGGGTAAACCACCCCTCCATTTGCCGTTTTTCACCCCACGCTTAAGAGGGTTGTATGACCATTAATAAAATATGTATCATTTAGAAGGGGAATCAAAATTCAAGTTAACGCGTTTTTGCGTTTCAGCCGGACAGCAAATTTAAGGGGGTAAACCACCCCTAACATAAATTTGTTCATCACCGTCGTGTTTTCTGTATTTAACATGTATTCGCGGATTCAAAATATTCTCCCGCGTTTTAAAATTAGTACGTTTTTAAATTTTTACATTTTAAGGGTAAACTACCCCTTCTAATTGCTTTTCGTTTGAAGTTTCGCGAAAGGTTTCACGAATTTCGTTAAAACTGTTTTCATTCCATCGGTAATATTAATTTTATGTTTTGTGTGCAGGCATATCCGTTTTGAGCTTTAGGAGCGGTACTTTGGGAGTGGCGACGTGGCGCTACCCCTTACTCATAAGCCTCATATTTTCGTGTCGAAACGCTTCCGATTTTAATATGCACGTCCATTAAGCATCTCCATAGGAATAAACATACACTTCTACTATATCATTAATTATAATAATTTCCAGAATAAGTTATAAGGCTCACTTCGTATATTTCGGAACGATGATGCGCCTGGATCAAGCGACAATTTAGCCAGCGACGTAGTTTTGTGAAGGAATGTATATTTTTATTATTTTACCGTTAATTTAATTAAACATATTAATTAAACTGAGGGTTTTACAGTAGGTTAACGAACATGTTTTTAATATATTTTGACATATTTCATTTGGTAATCATATCAGCTGATTTAATTAATAGTACTTGTGAAAAGTATTGCAGTCATATGCCGTCAAATCATTTTCTTGTGATATATACTTTTTTTTCTAGTCTATCAACTATCAACCATCAACAATCATGGCTCATAATTCCTGCAATAATGATAATCGTCAAAAAAATGCTTTAAACACAACGACTTTTTGCACTATGCACATCTGATAATGGCCAAATTATTGCAACCGGGTATTTCACAATGTGTGTTCGATTCACCAAAACCAAAGGTAACAGGATTTTAAATATCTTCTGATTTTTTAAATGAATGGAAATGAACAAATTTATGTTAGGGGTGGTTTACCCCCTTAAATTTGCTGCCCTGCTGAAATGCAACAACGCGTCAACTTGAATTTTGATTCCCCTTGAAAATGATACCTGTTTTATTAATTTTCATACAACCCTCTTAAGCGTGGGGTGAAAAACGGCAAATGGAGGGGTGGTTTACCCCTTAATTATATTTCTAATCAACACTCTTGTAGTGGATTTTTCATCGCTTAATATTAAAGGAATTTTCGATTTTGTTTCATTTAGATCGGTGGACTGCTTGTGGGAGAAACTTTGAGGGCTGGTTTCATCCCCTAACACCGTTTTTCTGCCGATACAAAAAAAAAACATGTTTAATAGTTTGCAATGCTTTAACACATATATGAGTTTCAACGATATCGAAAGCGGATACTTCAATGATGTTTCTCGTCAGAGGGGTAGTTACCCCTTAAGACGAATGTAATAATTTTGACATATGGGAAACATTAAATTGTAGCTTATAGAAATATCTAAAATCAGTGGATATACTTTAAACACAGAAAAAACGACCATGATAAATAAATTTATGTTAGGGGTGGTTTACCCCCTTAAATTTGCTATGCCGCCAAAACGCAAAATCCCGTCAACTTTAATTTTAATTGCCCTTCAAAATGATACCTGCTTTATTAATTTGCATACAACCCTCGTAAGTGTGGGGTGAAAAAAGGCAAATTGAAGGGTGGTTTAACCCCCAATTTAATTTTTTCTTAACATTTTCATAGTGGATTTTTCATCGCTTTTCATTAGAAGAATTTTTGTTTTTGTTCCATTCAGATCGGTGAATTGCTTCTGGGTGAAACTGCAAAATCACCCCTCGACACGCCTTTCTTTGAGGGGCGGTTTCCCCCCTTAAATCCGTTTTTCCGCCGATAAGAAAAAATACGTATCTCAAAGTTTTCGATGCTCTATCACATATATGAGTTTCAACAAAATCGGAGGCGGACACCTGAGGGATGTTCCTTGTGAGAGGTATAGAACATACCGTATCTACCGATCATACTCATGATCGAGAATAAATGCAATAACAATTGTTCTAACAATTATTTTTGTGTAATTTTTACCGTTACTTTTCGCACTGCGTAAGCAGCAATCATATTTGCTGACTGAGAGGTATAGAACATACCGTATTTACCGATCATACTCTTGATCGAGAATAAATGCAAAAATAATTGTTAAAATAATTATTGTTGCGTAAATTTTACCGTTGTTTTTTGCAGCGCGTAAGCAGGAATCATGTTTGCTGACTGAGAGGTATAGAACATACCGTATCTACCGATCATACTCAGGATCGAGAACAAAGGCAAAAATAATTGTTTAAATAATTATTGTTGCGTAAATTTTACCGTTGATTTTTGCAGCGCATAAGCAGCAATTATATTTGCTGGCGAGAGGTATACAAAAAACCGTATCTACCGATCATAGTCATGATCGAAAATAAATGCAAAAATAATTTTGTTAACAATTATTTTTTGAGATTTTTACCGTTGTTTTTTGCAGCGCATAAGCAGCAATTATATTTGCTGACTGAAAGGTATACAAAATACCGTATCTACCGATCATACTCATGATGGGGAATAAATGCAAAAAAAATTGTTTAAATATTTATTGTTGCGTAAATTTTACCGTTATTTTTGCAGCGCGTAAGCAGCAATCATATTTGCTGACTGAGAGGTATAGAACATACCGTATCTACCGATCATACTCATGATCGAGAACAAATGCAAAAATAATTGTTTAAATAATTATTGTTGCGTAAATTTTACCGTTGTTTTTTGCAGCGCGTAAGCAGCAATCATGTTTGCTGACTGAGAGGTATAGAACATACCGTATCTACCGATCATACTCATGATCGAGAATAAACGCAACAATATTTGTTTAAATAATTATTGTTGCGTAAATTTTACCGTTGTTTTTGCAGCGCGTAAGCAGTAAACATGTTCGCTGACTGAGAAGTATAGAACATACCGTATCTACCGATTGTACTCATGATCGAGAATAAATGCAAAAATAATGGTTTAAATAATTATTGTTGCGTAAATTTTACCGTTATTTTTTGCAGCGCGTAACCAGCAATCATGTTTGTTGACTAAGAGGTATAGAACATACCGTATCTACCGATCATACTCTTGATCGAGAATAAATGCAAAAATAATTATTTAAATAATTGATGTTGCGTAAATTTTACCGTTGTTTTTTGCAGCGCGTAAGCAGCAATCATGTTTGCTGACTGAGAGGTATAGAACATACCGTATCTACCGATCATACTCATGATCGAGAATAAATGCAATAATATTTGTCTAAATAATTATTGTTGCGTAAATTTTACCGTTGCTTTTGCAGCGCGTAAGCAGTAAACATGTTTGCTGACTGAGAGGTATAGAATATACCGTATCTACCGATCATACTCATGATCGAGAATAAATGCAATAACAATTGTTCTAACAATTATTTTTGTGTAATTTTTACCGTTACTTTTCACAGTGCGTAAGCAGCAATCATATTTGCTGACTAAGAGGTATAGAACATACCGTATCTACCGATCATACTCATGATCGAGAATAAATGCAATAATAAATTTTTCAACAATTATTTTTGTTTAATTTTTACCGTTATTTTTCGCAGTGCGTAAGCAGCAATCATATTTTCTGATAAAGAGGTATAGAACTTACTGTATCTACCGATCATACTCATGATCGAGAATAAATACAAAAATAATTGTTTAAATAATTATCGTTGCGTAAATTTTACCGTTGTTTTTTGCAGCGCATAAGCACCAATTATATTTGCTGGCGAGAGGTATACAAAATACCGTATCTACCGATCATAGTCATGATCGAAAATAAATGCAAAAATAATTTTATTAACAATTATTTTATGAGATTTTTACCGTTGATTTTTGCAGCGCATAAGCAGCAATTATATTTGCTGACTGAAAGGTATACAAAATACCGTATCTACCGATCATACTCATGATCGAGAATAAATGCAAAAAAAATTGTTTAAATAATTATTGTTGCGTAAATTTTCCCGTTGTTTTTGCAGCGCGTAAGCAGCAATCATATTTGCTGACTGAGAGGTATAGAACATACCGTATCTACCGATCATACTCATGATCGAGAACAAATGCAAAAATAATTGTTTAAATAATTATTGTTGCGTAAATTTTACCGTTGTTTTTTGCAGCGCGTAAGCAGCAATCATGTTTGCTGACTGAGAGGTATAGAACATACCGTATCTACCGATCATACTCATGATCGAGAATAAATGCAATAATATTTGTTTAAATAATTATTGTTGCGAAAATTTTACCGTTGTTTTTGCAGCGCGTAAGCAGTAAACATGTTCGCTGACTGAGAAGTATAGAACATACCGTATCTACCGATTGTACTCATGATCGAGAATAAATGCAAAAATAATGGTTTAAATAATTTTTGTTGCGTAAATTTTACCGTTATTTTTTGCAGCGCGTAACCAGCAATCATGTTTGTTGACTAAGAGGTATAGAACATACCGTATCTACCGATCATACTCATGATCGAGAATAAATGCAATAATATTTGTTTAAATAATTATTGTTGCGTAAATTTTACCGTTGTTTTTGCAGCGCGTAAGCAGTAAACATGTTCGCTGACTGAGAAGTATAGAACATACCGTATCTACCGATTGTACTCATGATCGAGAATAAATGCAAAAATAATGGTTTAAATAATTATTGTTGCGTAAATTTTACCGTTATTTTTTGCAGCGCGTAACCAGCAATCATGTTTGTTGACTAAGAGGTATAGAACATACCGTATCTACCGATCATACTCTTGATCGAGAATAAATGCAAAAATAATTATTTAAATAATTATTGTTGCGTAAATTTTACCGTTGTTTTTTGCAGCGCGTAAGCAGCAATCATGTTTGCTGACTGAGAGGTATAGAACATACCGTATCTACCGATAATACTCATGATCGAGAATAAATGCAATAATATTTGTCTAAATAATTATTGTTGCGTAAATTTTACCGTTGCTTTTGCAGCGCGTAAGCAGTAAACATGTTTGCTGACTGAGAGGTATAGAATATACCGTATCTACCGATCATACTCATGATCGAGAATAAATGCAATAACAATTGTTCTAACAATTATTTTTGTGTAATTTTTACCGTTACTTTTCACAGTGCGTAAGCAGTAATCATATTTGCTGACTAAGAGGTATAGAACATACCGTATCTACCGATCATACTCATGATCGAGAATAAATGCAATAATAAGTTTTTCAACAATTATTTTTGTTTAATTTTTACCGTTATTTTTCGCAGTGCGTAAGCAGCAATCATATTTGCTGATAAAGAGGTATAGAACTTACTGTATCTACCGATCATACTCATGATCGAGAATCAATACAAAAATAATTGTTCAAATAATTATCGCTGCGTAAATTTTACCGTTGTTTTTTGCAGCGCGTAACCAGCAATCATGTTTGCTGACTAAGAGGTATAGAACATACCGTATCTACCGATCATACTCATGATCGAGAATAAATGCAATAATAATTGTTCTAGCAATTATTTTTGTGTAATTTTTACCGTTACTTTTCGCACTGCGTAAGCAGCAATCATATTTGCTGACTAAGAGGTATAGAACATTCTGTATCTACCGATCATACTCTTGATCGAGAATAAATGCAAAAATAATTGCTTAAATAATTATTGTTGCGTAAATTTTACCGTTGTTTTTTGCAGCGCGTAAGCAGCAATCATATTTGCTGACTGAGAGGTATAGAACATACCGTATCTACCCATCATACTTATGATCGAGAATAAATGGAATAATATTTGTTTAAATAATTATTGTTGCGTAAATTTTACCGTTGTTTTTGCAGCGCGTAAGCAGTAACGATGTTTGCTGACTGAGAGGTATAGAACATACCGTATCTACCGATCATACTCATGATCGAGAATAAATGCAATAACAATTGTTCTAACAATTATTTTTGTGTAATTTTTACCGTTACTTTTCGCACTGCGTAAGCAGCAATCATATTTGCTGACTGAGAGGTATAGAACATACCGTATCTACCGATCATACTCTTGATCGAGAATAAATGCAAAAATAATTGTTAAAATAATTATTGTTGCGTAAATTTTACCGTTGTTTTTTGCAGCGCGTAAGCAGGAATCATGTTTGCTGACTGAGAGGTATAGACCATACCGTATCTACCGATCATACTCAGGATCGAGAACAAAGGCAAAAATAATTGTTTAAATAATTATTGTTGCGTAAATTTTACCGTTGTTTTTTGCAGCGCATAAGCAGCAATTATATTTGCTGGCGAGAGGTATACAAAAAACCGTATCTACCGATCATAGTCATGATCGAAAATAAATGCAAAAATAATTTTGTTAACAATTATTTTTTGAGATTTTTACCGTTGTTTTTTGCAGCGCATAAGCAGCAATTATATTTGCTGACTGAAAGGTATACAAAATACCGTATCTACCGATCATACTCATGATGGGGAATAAATGCAAAAAAAATTGTTTAAATATTTATTGTTGCGTAAATTTTACCGTTATTTTTGCAGCGTGTAAGCAGCAATCATATTTGCTGACTGAGAGGTATAGAACATACCGTATCTACCGATCATACTCATGATCGAGAACAAATGCAAAAATAATTGTTTAAATAATTATTGTTGCGTAAATTTTACCGTTGTTTTTTGCAGCGCGTAAGCAGCAATCATGTTTGCTGACTGAGAGGTATAGAACATACCGTATCTACCGATCATACTCATGATCGAGAATAAATGCAATAATATTTGTTTAAATAATTATTGTTGCGTAAATTTTACCGTTGTTTTTGCAGCGCGTAAGCAGTAAACATGTTCGCTGACTGAGAAGTATAGAACATACCGTATCTGCCGATTGTACTCATGATCGAGAATAAATGCAAAAATAATGGTTTAAATAATTATTGTTGCGTAAATTTTACCGTTATTTTTTGCAGCGCGTAACCAGCAATCATGTTTGTTGACTAAGAGGTATAGAACATACCGTATCTACCGATCATACTCTTGATCGAGAATAAATGCAAAAATAATTATTTAAATAATTATTGTTGCGTAAATTTTACCGTTGTTTTTTGCAGCGCGTAAGCAGCAATCATGTTTGCTGACTGAGAGGCATAGAACATACCGTATCTACCGATCATACTCATGATCGAGAATAAATGCAATAATATTTGTCTAAATAATTATTGTTGCGTAAATTTTACCGTTGCTTTTGCAGCGCGTAAGCAGTAAACATGTTTGCTGACTGAGAGGTATAGAATATACCGTATCTACCGATCATACTCATGATCGAGAATAAATGCAATAACAATTGTTCTAACAATTATTTTTGTGTAATTTTTACCGTTACTTTTCACAGTGCGTAAGCAGCAATCATATTTGCTGACTAAGAGGTATAGAACATACCGTATCTACCGATCATACTCATGATCGAGAATAAATGCAATAATAAATTTTTCAACAATTATTTTTGTTTAATTTTTACCGTTATTTTTCGCAGTGCGTAAGCAGCAATCATATTTTCTGATAAAGAGGTATAGAACTTACTGTATCTACCGATCATACTCATGATCGAGAATAAATACAAAAATTATTGTTTAAATAATTATCGTTGCGTAAATTTTACCGTTGTTTTTTGCAGCGCATAAGCACCAATTATATTTGCTGGCGAGAGGTATACAAAATACCGTATCTACCGATCATAGTCATGATCGAAAATAAATGCAAAAATAATTTTATTAACAATTATTTTATGAGATTTTTACCGTTGATTTTTGCAGCGCATAAGCAGCAATTATATTTGCTGACTGAAAGGTATACAAAATACCGTATCTACCGATCATACTCATGATCGAGAATAAATGCAAAAAAAATTGTTTAAATAATTATTGTTGCGTAAAATTTACCGTTGTTTTTGCAGCGCGTAAGCAGCAATCATATTTGCTGACTGAGAGGTATAGAACATACCGTATCTACCGATCATACTCATGATCGAGAACAAATGCAAAAATATCTGTTTAAATAATTATTGTTGCGTAAATTTTACCGTTGTTTTTTGCAGCGCGTAAGCAGCAATCATGTTTGCTGACTGAGAGGTATAGAACATACCGTATCTACCGATCATACTCATGATCGAGAATAAATGCAATAATATTTGTTTAAATAATTATTGTTGCGTAAATTTTACCGTTGTTTTTGCAGCGCGTAAGCAGTAAACATGTTCGCTGACTGAGAAGTATAGAACATACCGTATCTACCGATTGTACTCATGATCGAGAATAAATGCAAAAATAATGGTTTAAATAATTTTTGTTGCGTAAATTTTACCGTTATTTTTTGCAGCGCGTAACCAGCAATCATGTTTGTTGACTAAGAGGTATAGAACATACCGTATCTACCGATCATACTCATGATCGAGAATAAATGCAATAATATTTGTTTAAATAATTATTGTTGCGTAAATTTTACCGTTGTTTTTGCAGCGCGTAAGCAGTAAACATGTTCGCTGACTGAGAAGTATAGAACATACCGTATCTCCCGATTGTACTCATGATCGAGAATAAATGCAAAAATAATGGTTTAAATAATTATTGTTGCGTAAATTTTACCGTTATTTTTTGCAGCGCGTAACCAGCAATCATGTTTGTTGACTAAGAGGTATAGAACATACCGTATCTACCGATCATACTCATGATCGAGAATAAATGCAATAATATTTGTTTAAATAATTATTGTTGCGTAAATTTTACCGTTGTTTTTGCAGCGCGTAAGCAGTAAACATGTTCGCTGACTGAGAAGTATAGAACATACCGTATCTACCGATTGTACTCATGATCGAGAATAAATGCAAAAATAATGGTTTAAATAATTATTGTTGCGTAAATTTTACCGTTATTTTTTGCAGCGCGTAACCAGCAATCATGTTTGTTGACTAAGAGGTATAGAACATACCGTATCTACCGATCATACTTATGATCGAGAATAAATGGAATAATATTTGTTTAAATAATTATTGTTGCGTAAATTTTACCGTTGTTTTTGCAGCGCGTAAGCAGTAACGATGTTTGCTGACTGAGAGGTATAGAACATACCGTATCTACCGATCATACTCATGATCGAGAATAAATGCAATAACAATTGTTCTAACAATTATTTTTGTGTAATTTTTACCGTTACTTTTCGCACTGCGTAAGCAGCAATCATATTTGCTGACTGAGAGGTATAGAACATACCGTATCTACCGATCATACTCTTGATCGAGAATAAATGCAAAAATAATTGTTTAAATAATTATTGTTGCGTAAATTTTACCGTTGTTTTTTGCAGCGCGTAAGCAGGAATCATGTTTGCTGACTGAGAGGTATAGAACATACCGTATCTACCGATCATACTCAGGATCGAGAACAAAGGCAAAAATAATTGTTTAAATAATTATTGTTGCGTACATTTTACCGTTGTTTTTTGCAGCGCATAAGCAGCAATTATATTTGCTGGCGAGAGGTATACAAAAAACCGTATCTACCGATCATAGTCATGATCGAAAATAAATGCAAAAATAATTTTGTTAACAATTATTTTTTGAGATTTTTACCGTTGTTTTTTGCAGCGCATAAGCAGCAATTATATTTGCTGACTGAAAGGTATACAAAATACCGTATCTACCGATCATACTCATGATCGAGAATAAATGCAAAAAAAATTGTTTAAATAATTATTGTTGCGTAAATTTTACCGTTGTTTTTGCAGCGCGTAAGCAGCAATCATATTTGCTGACTGAGAGGTATAGAACATACCGTATCTACCGATCATACTCATGATCGAGAACAAATGCAAAAATAATGGTTTAAATAATTATTTGAATTAGAGATGTGTGCGGCCGTGTGGATGAAAATATAGTCTTCGAGGATTCGGCTTCGATCCGGCCAGTCAAGGTTATTCCAAAGTCAATGGAGATACGAGATGTTTACGTTTCGGCCCTCTGGTTAGGGTCCTCTTCAGAAATTTTATTTTTCTGTATATAATATGATACATATTTTATAATATAATAATGTTTGAAAAGGTAGTAAATATGAGTGTTTTATGTTTATGATTCAGTTATATAAGTCATAGGTCTTATAATTTTTAGTCGTTTGGTATAATAATTTTGTAAGTTCAGTTTTAATTATAATTACGTTAATGTGATGTGTATAATGTAGTTGATTGCGTATTTATTGTGTTATTTATTGTTTTCGGTTTGTTAGTGTTTGAAATGTATGATGTGTGGTACAGCGGTTTTATTAAATTATGGAATAATAAAGAGATGAAGTGTAAGAAAAGACTAACCTCGATATAGTTGATATTTCAGATTTTGCTGATGTTTAGAAGGTTGTTTCGAGGAACATTATTTATGGGTGTAAATAATGTCAAGTGAAATGTTAATACATCAATAGAGATGATATCGTTTATCGGCGATTTTGCATGTCTGTAATCGATAATTTATTATATAGTAGATAAAATTAAAAATAAATAAATAAATAAATATATATATATATTTTTTGATAATTACCTATTGAGTTGTTTTTTTTTTTAAACTTTGTTAATCCTTCTAAGATGAGCAAAACTCGAAATTTACAATTTTTGTCCCTACATATTGAGTTGTGTGGTCAACGAGGGTTCGAGAAAAACTGAGAGGTGTATTATTTGTATGAAGAGTGTTCAGGTCTCTGTGCGGTGAATCGGGGGCGAAAGATCATTTGAGCAGTGACGTGTCAAGGAGAATAAAATAGATGTGTCAAGAAAGGGATATTTAAGATAAGTGATAATGTCCTTAATAAGTTAGTTTATCGTGTCAGTGTATTAAATAGTTTATGGTGTCAATGATTTTAAAATTGTTATGTGAGATAAATATTGTAAAATGTTTAAATAATTATAAGATAGAATTGTAAATTGAACTTAGTTTTTGTATGTCTGTTCTAAAGTTTATAGAGGTGGAGTGTGCTTTAATTTGGATCATTTCAAGGATTAACCTTTTTTTAAGCCATTTCTCATTATTTAAGATTTTTACGTTGTCAAATTGGAATTCATGTTTTTGTTCTATTGCATGTTGTGCTAAAGCTGTATGTATTGCGGTGGTGTGTTTAATGCTGTTTTTGTGTTCTTTAATTCTGGTTTCAAGGTATCTTTTAGTTTGACCAATGTATGTGGCGTTGCAGTCTTTACAATCGATTTGGTAAACTACGTTTGATTTTCGGTTGTTGTTTATCTTGTCTTTGGTGGAGCCAATGAATAAACATAAAACACTCATATTTACTACCTTTTCAAACATTATTATATTATAAAATATGTATCATATTATATACAGAAAAATAAAATTTCTGAAGAGGACCCTAACCAGAGGGCCGAAACGTAAACATCTCGTATCTCAATTGACTTTGGAATAACCTTGACTGGCCGGATCGAAGCCGAATCCTCGAAGACTATATTAAATAATTATTGTTGCGTAAATTTTACCGTTGTTTTTTGCAGCGCGTAAGCAGCAATCATGTTTGCTGACTGAGAGGTATAGAACATACCGTATCTACCGATCATACTCATGATCGAGAATAAATGCAATAATATTTGTTTAAATAATTATTGTTGCGTAAATTTTACCGTTGTTTTTGCAGCGCGTAAGCAGTAAACATGTTCGCTGACTGAGAAGTATAGAACATACCGTATCTACCGATTGTACTCATGATCGAGAATAAATGCAAAAATAATGGTTTAAATAATTATTGTTGCGTAAATTTTACCGTTATTCTTTGCAGCGCGTAACCAGCAATCATGTTTGTTGACTAAGAGGTATAGAACATACCGTATCTACCGATCATACTCTTGATCGAGAATAAATGCAAAAATAATTATTTAAATAATTATTGTTGCGTAAATTTTACCGTTGTTTTTTGCAGCGCGTAAGCAGCAATCATGTTTGCTGACTGAGAGGTATAGAACATACCGTATCTACCGATCATACTCATGATCGAGAATAAATGCAATAATATTTGTCTAAATAATTATTGTTGCGTAAATTTTACCGTTGCTTTTGCAGCGCGTAAGCAGTAAACATGTTTGCTGACTGAGAGGTATAGAATATACCGTATCTACCGATCATACTCATGATCGAGAATAAATGCAATAACAATTGTTCTAACAATTATTTTTGTGTAATTTTTACCGTTACTTTTCACAGTGCGTAAGCAGCAATCATATTTGCTGACTAAGAGGTATAGAACATACCGTATCTACCGATCATACTCATGATCGAGAATAAATGCAATAATACATTTTTCAACAATTATTTTTGTTTAATTTTTACCGTTATTTTTCGCAGTGCGTAAGCAGCAATCATATTTGCTGATAAAGAGGTATAGAACTTACTGTATCTACCGATCATACTCATGATCGAGAATAAATACAAAAATAATTGTTTAAATAATTATCGTTGCGTAAATTTTACCGTTGTTTTTTGCAGCGCATAAGCAGCAATTATATTTGCTGGCGAGAGGTATACAAAATACCGTATCTACCGATCATAGTCATGATCGAAAATAAATGCAAAAATAATTTTGTTAACAATTATTTTTTGAGATTTTTACCGTTGTTTTTTGCAGCGCATAAGCAGCAATTATATTTGCTGACTGAAAGGTATACAAAATACCGTATCTACCGATCATACTCATGATCGAGAATAAATGCAAAAAAAATTGTTTAAATAATTATTGTTGCGTAAATGTTACCGTTGTTTTTGGAGCGCGTAAGCAGCAATCATATTTGCTGACTGAGAGGTATAGAACATACCGTATCTACCGATCATACTCATGATCGAGAACAAATGCAAAAATAATTGTTTAAATAATTATTGTTGCGTAAATTTTACCGTTGTTTTTTGCAGCGCGTAAGCAGCAATCATGTTTGCTGACTGAGAGGTATAGAACATACCGTATCTACCGATCATACTCATGATCGAGAATAAATGCAATAATATTTGTTTAAATAATTATTGTTGCGTAAATTTTACCGTTGTTTTTGCAGCGCGTAAGCAGTAAACATGTTCGCTGACTGAGAAGTATAGAACATACCGTATCTACCGATTGTACTCATGATCGAGAATAAATGCAAAAATAATGGTTTAAATAATTATTGTTGCGTAAATTTTACCGTTATTTTTTGCAGCGCGTAACCAGCAATCATGTTTGTTGACTAAGAGGTATAGAACATACCGTATCTACCGATCATACTCTTGATCGAGAATAAATGCAAAAATAATTATTTAAATAATTATTGTTGCGTAAATTTTACCGTTGTTTTTTGCAGCGCGTAAGCAGCAATCATGTTTGCTGACTGAGAGGTATAGAACATACCGTATCTACCGATCATACTCATGATCGAGAATAAATGGTATAATATTTGTTTAAATAATTATTGTTGCGTAAATTTTACCGTTGCTTTTGCAGCGCGTAAGCAGTAAACATGTTTCCTGACTGAGAGGTATAGAACATACCGTATCTACCGATCATACTCATGATCGAGAATAAATGCAATAACAATTGTTCTAACAATTATTTTTGTGTAATTTTTACCGTCACTTTTCACAGTGCGTAAGCAGCAATCATATTTGCTGACTAAGAGGTATAGAACATACCGTATCTACCGATCATACTCATGATCAAGAATAAATGCAATAATAAGTTTTTCAACAATTATTTTTGTTTAATTTTTACCGTTATTTTTCGCAGTGCGTAAGCAGCAATAATATTTGCTGATAAAGAGGTATAGAACATACTGTATCTACCGATCATACTCATGATCGAGAATCAATACAAAAATAATTGTCTAAATAATTATTGTTGCGTAAATTTTACCGTTGTTTTTTGCGTCGCGTAACCAGCAATCATGTTTGCTGACTAAGAGGTATAGAACATACCGTATCTACCGATCATACTCATGATCGAGAATAAATGCAATAATAATTGTTCTAACAATTATTTTTGTGTAATTTTTACCGTTACTTTTCGCACTGCGTAAGCAGCAATCATATTTGCTGACTAAGAGGTATAGAACATTCTGTATCTACCGATCATACTCTTGATCGAGAATAAATGCAAAAATAATTGCTTAAATAATTATTGTTGCGTAAATTTTACCGTTGTTTTTTGCAGCGCGTAAGCAGCAATCATGTTTGCTTACTGAGAGGTATAGAACATACCGTATCTACCGATCATACTCAGGATCGAGAACAGAGGCAAAAATAATTGTTTAAATAATTATTGTTGCGTAAATTTTACCGTTGTTTTTTGCAGCGCATAAGCAGCAATTATATTTGCTGGCGAGAGGTATACACAATACCGTATCTACCGATCATACTCATGATCGAAAATAAATGCGAAAATAATTTTGTTAACAATTATTTTTGTGAGATTTTTACCGTTGTTTTTTGCAGCGCATAAGCAGCAATTATACTTGCTGACTGAAAGGTATACAAAATATCGTATCTACCGATCATACTCATGATCGAGAATAAATGCAAAAAAAATTGTTTAAATAATTATTGTTGCGTAAATTTTACCGTTGTTTTTTGCAGCGCGTAAGCAGCAATCATATTTGCTGACTGAGAGGTATAGAACATACCGTATCTACCGATCATACTCATGATCGAGAACAAATGCAAAAATAATTGTTTAAATAATTATTGTTGCGTAAATTTTACCGTTGTTTTTTGCAGCGCGTAAGCAGCAATCATGTTTGCTGACTGAGAGGTATAGAACATATCGTATCTACCGATCATACTCATGATCGAGAATAAGTGCAATAATATTTGTTTAAATAATTATTGTTGCGTAAATTTTACCGTTGTTTTTGCAGCGCGTAAGCAGTAAACATGTTCGCTGACTGAGAAGTATAGAACATACCGTATCTACCGATTGTACTCATGATCGAGAATAAATGCAAAAATAATGGTTTAAATAATTATTGTTGCGTAAATTTTACCGTTATTTTTTGCAGCGCGTAACCAGCAATCATGTTTGTTGACTAAGAGGTATAGAACATACCGTATCTACCGATCATACTCTTGATCGAGAATAAATGCAAAAATAATTATTTAAATAATTATTGTTGCGTAAATTTTACCGTTGTTTTTTGCAGCGCGTAAGCAGCAATCATGTTTGCTGACTGAGAGGTATAGAACATACCGTATCTACCGATCATACTCTTGATCGAGAATAAATGCAAAAATAATTATTTAAATAATTATTGTTGCGTAAATTTTACCGTTGTTTTTTGCAGCGCGTAAGCAGCAATCATGTTTGCTGACTAAGAGGTATAGAACATACCGTATCTACCGATCATCCTCTTGATCGAGAATAAATGAAAAAATAATTATTTAAATAATTATTGTTGCATAAATTTTACCGTTGTTTTTTGCAGCGCGTAAGCAGCAATCATGTTTGCTGACTGAGAGGTATAGAACATACCGTATCTACCGATCATACTCATGATCGAGAATAAATGGTATAATATTTGTTCTAACAATTATTTTTGTGTAATTTTTACCGTTACTTTTCACAGTGCGTAAGCAGCAATCATATTTGCTGACTAAGAGGTATAGAACATACCGTATCTATCGATCATACTCATGATCGAGAATAAATGCAATAATAAGTTTTTCAACAATTATTTTTGTTTAATTTTTACCGTTATTTTTCGCAGTGCGTAAGCAGCAATCATATTTGCTGATAAAGAGGTATAGAACTTACTGTATCTACCGATCATACTCATGATCGAGAATAAATACAAAAATAATTGTTTAAATAATTATCGTTGCGTAAATTTTACCGATGTTTTTTGCAGCGCGTAACCAGCAATCATGTTTGCTGACTAAGAGGTATAGAACATACCGTATCTACCGATCATCTTCTTGATCGAGAATAAATGAAAAAATAATTATTTAAATAATTATTGTTGCATAAATTTTACCGTTGTTTTTTGCAGCGCGTAAGCAGCAATCATGTTTGCTGACTGAGAGGTATAGAACATACCGTATCTACCGATCATACTCATGATCGAGAATAAATGGTATAATATTTGTTTAAATAATTATTGTTGCGTAAATTTTACCGTTGTTTTTGCAGCGCGAAAGCAGTAAACATGTTTCCTGACTGAGAGGTATAGAACATTCCGTATCTACCGATCATACTCATGATCGAGAATAAATGCAATAACAATTGTTCTAACAATTATTTTTGTGTAATTTTTACCGTCACTTTTCACAGTGCGTAAGCAGCAATCATATTTGCTGACTAAGAGGTATAGAACATACCGTATCTACCGATCATACTCATGATCGAGAATAAATGCAATAATAAGTTTTTCAACAATTATTTTTGTTTAATTTTCACCGTTATTTTTCGCAGTGCGTAAGCAGCAATAATATTTGCTGATAAAGAGGTATAGAACATACTGTATCTACCGATCATACTCATGATCGAGAATCAATACAAAAATAATTGTCTAAATAATTATTGTTGCGTAAATTTTACCGTTGTTTTTTGCGTCGCGTAACCAGCAATCATGTTTGCTGACTAAGAGGTATAGAACATACCGTATCTACCGATCATACTCATGATCGAGAATAAATGCAATAATAATTGTTCTAACAATTATTTTTGTGTAATTTTTACCGTTACTTTTCGCACTGCGTAAGCAGCAATCGTATTTGCTGACTAAGAGGTATAGAACATTCTGTATCTACCGATCATACTCTTGATCGAGAATATATGCAAAAATAATTGCTTAAATAATTATTGTTGCGTAAATTTTACCGTTGTTTTTTGCAGCGCGTAAGCAGCAATCATGTTTGCTGACTGAGAGGTATAGAACATACCGTATCTACCGATCATCCTCTTGATCGAGAATAAATGAAAAAATAATTATTTAAATAATTATTGTTGCATAAATTTTACCGTTGTTTTTTGCAGCGCGTAAGCAGCAATCATGTTTGCTGACTGAGAGGTTAGAACATACCGTATCTACCGATCATACTCATGATCGAGAATAAATGGTATAATATTTGTTTAAATAATTATTGTTGCGTAAATTTTACCGTTGTTTTTGCAGCGCGAAAGCAGTAAACATGTTTCCTGACTGAGAGGTATAGAACATTCCGTATCTACCGATCATACTCATGATCGAGAATAAATGCAATAACAATTGTTCTAACAATTATTTTTGTGTAATTTTTACCGTCACTTTTCACAGTGCGTAAGCAGCAATCATATTTGCTGACTAAGAGGTATAGAACATACCGTATCTACCGATCATACTCATGATCGAGAATAAATGCAATAATAAGTTTTTCAACAATTATTTTTGTTTAATTTTTACCGTTATTTTTCGCAGTGCGTAAGCAGCAATAATATTTGCTGATAAAGAGGTATAGAACATACTGTATCTACCGATCATACTCATGATCGAGAATCAATACAAAAATAATTGTCTAAATAATTATTGTTGCGTAAATTTTACCGTTGTTTTTTGCGTCGCGTAACCAGCAATCATGTTTGCTGACTAAGAGGTATAGAACATACCGTATCTACCGATCATACTCATGATCGAGAATAAATGCAATAATAATTGTTCTAACAATTATTTTTGTGTAATTTTTACCGTTACTTTTCGCACTGCGTAAGCAGCAATCGTATTTGCTGACTAAGAGGTATAGAACATTCTGTATCTACCGATCATACTCTTGATCGAGAATATATGCAAAAATAATTGCTTAAATAATTATTGTTGCGTAAATTTTACCGTTGTTTTTTGCAGCGCGTATGCAGCAATCATGTTTGCTGACTGAGAGGTATAGAACATACCGTATCTACCGATCATACTCAGGATCGAGAACAGAGGCAAAAATAATTGTTTAAATAATTATTGTTGCGTAAATTTTACCGTTGTTTTTTGCAGCGCATAAGCAGCAATTATATTTGCTGGCGAGAGGTATACACAATACCGTATCTACCGATCATACTCATGATCGAAAATAAATGCAAAAATAATTTTGTTAACAATTATTTTTGTGAGATTTTTACCGTTGTTTTTTGCAGCGCATAAGCAGCAATTATATTTGCTGACTGAAAGGTATACAAAATATCGTATCTACCGATCATACTCATGATCGAGAATAAATGCAAAAAAAATTGTTTAAATAATTATTGTTGCGTAAATTTTTCCGTTGTTTTTTGCAGCGCGTAAGCAGCAATCATATTTGCTGACTGAGAGGTATAGAACATACCGTATCTACCGATCATACTCATGATCGAGAACAAATGCAAAAATAATTGTTTAAATAATTATTGTTGCGTAAATTTTACCGTTGTTTTTTGCAGCGCGTAAGCAGCAATCATGTTTGCTGACTGAGAGGTATAGAACATATCGTATCTACCGATCATACTCATGATCGAGAATAAGTGCAATAATATTTGTTTAAATAATTATTGTTGCGTAAATTTTACCGTTGTTTTTGCAGCGCGTAAGCAGTAAACATGTTCGCTGACTGAGAAGTATAGAACATACCGTATCTACCGATCGTACTCATGATCGAGAATAAATGCAAAAATAATGGTTTAAATAATTATTGTTGCGTAAATTTTACCGTTATTTTTTGCAGCGCGTAACCAGCAATCATGTTTGTTGACTAAGAGGTATAGAACATACCGTATCTACCAATCATACTCTTGATCGAGAATAAATGCAAAAATAATTATTTAAATAATTATTGTTGCGTAAACTTTACCGTTGTTTTTTGCAGCGCGTAAGCAGCAATCATGTTTGCTGACTGAGAGGTATAGAACATACCGTATCTACCGATCATACTCATGATCGAGAATAAATGCAATAATATTTGTCTAAATAATTATTGTTGCGTAAATTTTACCGTTGCTTTTGCAGCGCGTAAGCAGGAAACATGTTTTCTGACTGAGAGGTATAGAATATACCGTATCTACCGATCATACTCATGATCGAGAATAAATGCAATAACAATTGTTCTAACAATTATTTTTGTGTAATTTTTACCGTTACTTTTCACAGTGCGTAAGCAGCAATCATATTTGCTGACTAAGAGGTATAGAACATACCGTATCTACCGATCATACTCATGATCGAGAATAAATGCAATAATAAGTTTTTCAACAATTATTTTTGTTTAACTTTTACCGTTATTTTTCGCAGTGCGTAAGCAGCAATCATATTTGCTGATAAAGAGGTATAGAACATTCTGTATCTACCGATCATACTCTTGATCGAGAATAAATGCAAAAATAATTGCTTAAATAATTATTGTTGCGAAAATTTTACCGTTGTTTTTTGCAGCGCGTAAGCAGCAATCATGTTTGCTGACTGAGAGGTATAGAACATACCGTATCTACCGATCATACTCATGATTGAGAATAAATTCAATGATAATTGTTTAAATAATTATTTTTGCATAAATTTTACCGTTGTTTTTCGCAGTGCGTAAGCAGCAATCATATTTGCTGACTAAGAGGTATAGAACATGCTGTATCTACCGATCATACTCATGATCGAGAATAAATGCAAAAATAATTGTTTAAATAATTATTGTTGCGTACATTTTACCGTTGTTTTTTGCAGCGCGTAACCAGCAATCATGTTTGCTGACTAAGAGGTATAGAACATACCGTATCTACCGATCATACTCATGATCGAGAATAAATGCAAAAAATATTGTTTAAATAATTATTGTTGCGTAAATTTTACCGTTGTTTTTTGCAGCGCGTAAGCAGCAATCATATTTGCTGACTGAGAGGTATAGAACATACCGTTTTTACCGATCATACTCATGATCGAGAATGAGTGCAATAACAATTTTTTCGACAATTATTTTTGTGAAACTTCTACCGTTGTTTTTTGCTGCGTGTAAGCAGCAATCATATTTGCTGACTGAGAGGTACAGGAAATACCGTATCTACCAATCATACCCATGCTGGAGGAAAAATGGAAAAATGATTATTTAAACAATTGTTTTTACGTAATTTTTACCGTTGCTTTGCAGCGAGTAAACAGCAATCATTTTTGCTGGGAGGTGTAAGACGTACCGCACATTTGTTAATGTAATAATTGTAAAAAGTAATTACTTTTGAACAATTATCTCGCTGCAGAAAAGCGCGAGCCGTCAGCAAGAACTCTTGCTACGAAATAGAGATTCTCCATGATCTCGAATTTCGTGCGAAGTCGGCGATGACAAAGAAAACGAAATTCTTTGTCTGCACTGACCGTGGGTCAGCGTGTGGGTATATACGTGTATATACCCTCACGAAGTGTGTACTCGCTGCGAAGGGACAGCATGCGGGAAGAAAACAATTTTCAACCGCGTGCGTCCGAGGTAGCGAATACCACAGACTCACAAGCACACGCACACGTTGCGTCGAGGCATAACAATACAATGTAAGCCTCGACGCAAAGTGGCCCGCGATTCCGTCGCAGCGTGCGTTCGGATCGAACGCGTGTTCGTTCCGAACGCGCGCTGTGACATCTAGCGGTAGGGAGTAGTAGCTCGTGCGAGCTCTGCCCTACCGATTCGAGCCGGGGCCGCATCGGAGTTTCGCGTCGGGTGTCATTCCGTCTTAAGTATCAACGCTCAACGAACTCTACGTGCGAGCTGAAACCGCGGCTTGGCTCCGTCCGAAATTCCCAAATTTTGAAATCGCCATATCTCAGCAACTAAGGCCTATTGGAACAAAAACAACAAACGACGTTAATTCGGAGGTCTTCAACTTTCACCACGCGAAAGGCATTCCAATTCGCGACATCCAGGTCCAGCCGTCTCCTTATAAACCAGAAAATGTACGTGCCTTCGTATTGTAAATGTCCCATTCATTTCTAAATATTCTCCAGTCTATCATAATATTCAGTGCACAAAAAATTGTATTCTCCTGAATCAGGAATTGTAAAAATTGAGAGTCAGTTTGTAATTTTCTCACTTCGTCTACATTGTATATATTCGAAACGCTTGTTGTATTTTTCAACTAAGAATATTTATTTTTCTATTAGACGCGTTGAAAAATTGTAGATAGTGTATTAATATTCAATTCGTACGTATTACGAAATGTAAAACTGTATGAAATGTAGGTCCGGTATTGAATTTTACAACACTGTAGCCTAAATATTCATTCATACACTAAGTTTTTAAATTTCATTTGCCGTAGTATTGTAAAAGTATTTTAAATTTCATATTTCTTTAAACAGCGTTTTGTAATATTCAATGTACAAGGCATTGTACTTTTCAACAGAATGAAGTTAAAAATTATAGTCATATTGCGATTTTAATACTTTTTGTGTAAATAATGAACTCATATACGTTTGTTGCATTAATCAAACAAAAAATTGTGTTATTATGATACGCGTTGAAAAACTCACACGCAGAATACTAATATTCAATGTCCCATATATTAAAATGTATACGCATTTATGAAAATTCATTTACATTACTGAATTTTCCATTACTGAAGTGCGAATTTGCGTTTCATATTCCGAGTTTAGAAATGTTCAATTATAAAAGTATAGTAAATTTAATGACTTTTTTACAGTGTACGGAATTTTTTTTTTTCAGCTGTGGCGTCTATTAAACCGTTGGTTTCAATTTTTTTACCATTAATATTAGTTTGAAAAATAGGACAAAAAATGACATTTTATCGTTTTTCAGTAAATCTACTACTCCATTACAAATATTTGTGGGAAGACTAATGTCGCCACATTTTTCTTCAGCTTAATGTACGCCCAATAGCCGTGTACATTTTTGAAATTGATCCACCGACCCTTTTTCCGGACCGATCGATTAAAGTTTTACAAAAAAATTAACGGAACAAGTGTTCCTAAACATCCTGTAATCATGATGAAAAAGAAAAGACCCATTTTCTTCGACTATTTTTAGAACTTTGCAGAAGTTGCTTGTTAAATTCAAGAAAAAAATTAAGAAATTTCCAAAAATTCTAATCTGTATAAATTTGTAACACTTTTCAAGAAACAATGTTGACTCGTTGTTGCCACGTTTCGGGTTTTGCGCACCATAATTTCACTCATCTTTAATTGCATTGATTAAAAGTTGATTGATCTTTAGTTGCATTGATTAAACGGTGAGGTTGATGTCGAAGACAAAAAACGTAACGCACGGGCGAAGGTGTACGATGACGCAGAATTAGAAGCATTATTGGAGGGAGATTCGCTATTCGGGAATCATTATCTTGTCCTCTTTTTGAATTTTATTGACGAATAGGAGATTCAAGTTCGCAGCAGTGAGCGGACGAACCTTGCACGGAAGAGAGAGGGGGGTGGCGGCATCGTTCAAAGAGACGTGACGAACGATCGTCACCGTGTACTCCGACCTAAGGGGTCACACCACTGTAGAATTTAAAAAAAATTGTTTTTTAAACTTGACTGAAAAGATGCTTTAAACCATCTAGAATAACGGGGAAAAAGTTTTGTACCTGTAAAACAAGGTCCGCAGGCCCGCATGGGTCTGCGGTGGCAGTGGCTGGCCCGTGTGCGAGATATCGACCGTTTTTCTCGAAACACAATTTTCCAAAACGGCACACAGCATAACTACAACAATTTTCATTATTTTCACTCCCAATTTTGAGTACGTGTTTAAAATAACATTCCAAAGAGAAATAAGTACGGGATATTCTATAAGTTAGTCATAACATTAGTTATTATGTCTTTTTTTTCTGTCGAAAATTAAGTTTTTGGTATAATGCTTGCCAATTACACAAAAATTAATATTTTCACAAACCTCTACGTATTTCTCTAGCTATACTTGTGTAGATGAACAGAAATTTTTTTAATTTATTCTAAAATCAAATTTGCGTCAGCTATACTGCGCGCTGCAGAGCGTCTCAAATTCAACATGTCTCGCCAGAATGGCTTCAGCGTCACCTTTTGGCATAATTTTTAAAAATAAATTTCAGTTTGTTCACTTGGAGATATGACTAATAACATCCTTGAATATTAATATTCTCTTATTTATCCTTCTCCAAAAAAATCGCGAAATATCACTCAATTTTTTACGTTTACAGTGGTGTAAGCCCTTATGGAAAAACGAGCATGCGCTCTTTATTTCTATCGATTTTGTTCAAATTTTAACCAGACATTGTTCGTATCATTATGCAACTTTGAGTGAAGTTTTAGAACAGTTGACTATTTAGATTGGGAGATAATGGATTTTTGAATAACAACTTTTAACACTGCAAGGTCTGCATTGGCCGAAAGTCAGGTAACATAATTCCGCGTACCATTCAACCGTTGACTATTTAATTCTGTTGGGCATGAGGTTTGGACCCGTTGACTCTGAGTATGAGATGATGGTAGTCGTAACCATTGACACACAAGAAGGCCCTAGCGTCCTCGCGCTTTGTTTTGAAACGTATGCACGTAAGCGAACAGTCTTGCACAGATTCGTGGTGCGATCCATGGCGCGCTATTGTTTCTGATCGAAGCCGAAGGATTCGACGAGTTTCTTGAGGTCAGCCTCGCTGGTGCTCTCGGAGAGATTGGTGACAGCAGTGATAACCTCGCGACACTGGGACTGTATATTGTAGCCGCGACGATTGACGCGGTTTTGTCATCCTCGGCAGTACGTACTTGCTGCCATGGATAAATCCGATGGTCCATCTAGATGGTAAGTCCGACGCTACATTAGTTCTGGTTCCTACATGATAGCCCAGGTACCATACCTACCATGTGTGTGCGTACGGTATCGGTACCAGTATAAGTATGGTGAGGATACAGAACCGGTATATTTTACTATTGCATAGTGTACCGGTACCATACTAGTAACACGTACATTTGAGTGTGTACTACCGTACAGGTACACCGTAAGATACTATCTCTGTACACCATAGCAATAGTACGCAAGGTCAGGGTTAAGCTATCGAGGAATCGCCGAAGGTTCACAAATCATCCGTGTTTGACACGTGACAGTTTAGCGTTCGTAGGCAAAGGTTGTTGAACTTTCGTGCCTCATCATCGGAAAATATGCTATCTGCGATTTTTTCACGAATAAATACCGAGGTATTTCTGCGAAGAGCAAATAAACTTGAGTTTCTTGCATCGGAGCCGTTGGCGAGCGGGAAAGCAATGCGAGGGAAAATCGTGGCAAATGCCAAAGTACGTAAATTGAGGTAATGAGGTTATAGCACGTACGTACCTTGACTTCCGGTGTTTTTTCCTTCGGCTTCTCGCTGTCACTATGTTCCTCGATCTGCTTCGTGTAATCGGCCGCGGTGGTTTTCTCGTCGATTATTTCTTCGTCAGGATTTCTCGTTGGTGGTGCACTGTAAAAACAAGCGCGGTGTTTTAACACGTTTTGCGTGTGTAATCTTGTCGCTCTTTTCAACACGGTAATGCGTGTGTTGATGTCGTAACGACACATTTTACGCGTGTTCTTTCAACACGCTTCAAGCGTGTTTTCGCAAGTTCAAAGCGTATTGTTTCGATACACTTTAGGTGTGTAAACACTTGTCGCCAATTTCAACACGTTTAAAATGTTTTGATGACTAAATCAACACACTTTTTTATGTGTACTTGTGGACGCTTGGGAATAATGTACAATACGTCACGTAAGCATACGTACGAAAATTAAAAAAAAAAGGTTTCTCCGCTACTGGTGGTTTATTCCGATGGTGTACTACTACACTTGATGATTTTCAGTCGTGCTGAAATCAATTCCTGCGAAAATTTGTATTGTCATTACCTGGTCTCGAACCTACCTAACCTAGTTACTTCTATACCTAATGTACGTACGCTAACCATTGGGCTATCGGCTGCTTGCAGTTTTTTCATCAAGAAACGTAATACATGGTTACATTGACCGAGACGAGTAATGAAGACATTTCTCATTTTATGAGCATGCACGTGTGCGCGCGCGCGTGTGAGTATGTAGGTGTGTGTGTGAGTCCCCGTATTATCTACATTATCGAATATATACAAATATTATATTTTTGAATTACAGTTTTTGTTTTTCGTTTACCTTATCAACGTACAAATCGACTTTTCATGTTCCATGATGTAAAACTGAAACACCTTTAAGGCGGGATGTAAATTTAGAACGATAAAAAAATTTATTTATTTTTTTTCTTTAAACGATAGACCTATATATGTAGTATATTTTCCAGAAGTTTTAAAACGAAATTTGAAAAATATTAAACGTTGCAGCCCGTCAACGGTAAGACACAGTTACCGCTTGGATTCGTACCGGGCGTAAACTTCAAACCCCTTTTTCCCATAACTGCATTTTCGAAATTGACGTGCAGGATTACTCTAAAACTATAAAGCCGATTGAGTTGAAACTTCGTAGAAATATTGAAGATATTTATTTTACTTGACAAGAATTGTTTTTCAAAAATTATTTTAAAAACTACTTTTTTAATGCAAATTTGCAGATACTTTGCGTGAAGTGTTGATTTTTTTTAACGCTTGCCATTCTCTTAAATTTGAATTTTCTTAATTTTAATTACTGTCAAATAGAGTCTATACATGTTCTAACTGAAAAAAAATTGAATTTTTTTGCAAATCAAAGTCTACGGAAGCTATAGACTGCACGCCGATTCAGAACTGCCGCGGCAACCTTGCTGTAACACTCTGGCACAGCTCCGCCACTTTAAGGCAGGATTCTACTTTGAAACCATGAAAAAAACTCTATTTTCGTGAATTTTTTCTGAGAATACTATTAAGGTATTCCTTTCACGAACCCAAATATTTTACACTTAACTGATTTTCGTCTATAATGAAGTAAAAATACATCCCAGTATACTGGTAAAAGTTCAAGCCAAGTTACCGAACCTTTAACGAAAAATTACGGCCCTAAAAATCGTCTCACTTATACGGCGCTTTATGGACATGTCACGCTGGCCACATGTCTTTCTAATAATTTATACACTAAATAACTCTAGATGCCTAATACAAACTGCTCACAGGTGTAAAAAAGTCTAAAGATTCCGTAACAACAATAAAAACAGAGGGTCACCGAACGTTTAAAGAAAATATTAATGTTAAAACTTGGAAAAGTGTGGTTAGCAGAAGAATTTTTGTAGCCGTGACGTTTCAAATAAATGTAAAAATGTCTCAATCTACTAAATTTGCGCGAATTTTGTTATTCTAGTTTATCGTTGTGTATAATAATCCATTATAACTTCTTTTTTTTAATAAGCGCAATTGTAATTTACCGACGATTCAGAAGGCCCTGCTTATGCCCCCACAAAATACGGCCCTCCGCGAAAGGAATACCTTAAAGATATCGATATGGGGTTCAAACTGTTCAATAAATACACTCTTTAAGTACATAAAAAAAAATTTTAAATGTATTTTATTCATTTTTTGTACACGTAAAATATGTTTAAAGCCAACGCCTCGAAAAGCAGGTACCGTTGCCGTGGTCGTGAAATCTTCCCGACGGATGGTCTGAAACAAAAAAATCAAATAGTTTCATGTTCAGTATGTCTTCAGGAACCGACCTAACTAGAATATTTTATATACGTGCAAAATTAACAAAATGGCGGCTAAAATACGAAAAAAAATGCGTTTTTTTTGGTTTTTTTTGCAATAAAAAAATAGTTCTAATCAAAATTTTAAGTTGATTTTAGTTAGGTCGGTTGGTACACACATATAGAATATGTATTCCAAATTTCATAAGCATCGGTTCAGTACTTTTTGAGTTATCACGACCACGGTACTTGAAAATGTCGTTTCGAGAAAAACGCGTTTAAAGTTATGGTGAGTCCGCGCCGCGCGCCGGGCGGGTCACAATAGCGCGCTCAGGTAGGCGCGTTCGAAAGGCGAAAAAGGATAGTTAGACTGCTTGGAACTTTATAAAATTTTGACCGAACATTCTTGAACATATTTACTTTCAAAAAATGTAAAAAAAAAATTTTTTTTCAAAGTTTCAAAGTAGAATCCTGCCTTAAATGAATTTAAAAAAACTGTTTTATTTTGAATTGGTTAATTTTGTTTCCGTTTGAATGATTGAACAACAGTGAAAAGATTGAACAACACTGGAAGATATGCAGTATCCCACGCGAAGTAGCTTCCCATAACAGTCGACGACTTCCCTCGACAGTGCCCAACATCTTTTTCGATTCATCTGTGAGTTCTGGTAATATCATGGGATTTTGTATGGCCCTGGTCCAATCGTCTTGGATTATGACATGTGTGATGTTTTGAATTTCTTATGCTGTCCTTTTCTCGCATCCGTACTCGCTGCTAGTTGTTCCACATCCTGAAAAAGTATGATGAATTATTAAAGAAGTATGAAAACATTTGGCTGTTTGTACTTTGATATAGTAAATCGAGAAATTCGTTGGAAAGAAAATCGCTATTCGAACTGATCAGGAAATCTCTAAAGCACTGAATAAAAAGTTTTCTGCACAGCAATTAGAAAATGCAGCGACGAGGATATTTGTACGAAAGAGAAAATTTCGATTTGGAGTGAACAGAACATTTTCCCCGAATAAGGAATCTCCTTTGCACCGAACAGACAATTATCTTCATACTGGACAGAAAAATTGGTCCGCACAGAATAAAGAATTTTCTTTGCCCCACAAGAATTATTCCCTCACTCCAAACAATTTTCTTTGCTCTCTACAGAAAAATTGGTCCGCACAGAAAAAAAAATTTCCCTTGCCCTGAACAAGAAATTTCCTTCACTTTAGACAGAAAATTTTCTTCGTAGCAGATAGAAAAAGTGGTCCGCATAGAATAAAAAATTGCGTTTGCCCCGAACAAGGAATTTCATTCACTCCGGACAGACAATGTTCTTTGCCCTGGATAGAAAAATTGGTTGTGCCCTGGATAGAAAAATTGGTTGTGCCCTGGACGAAATATTGGTCCGCACAAAGTAAAGAATTTTCTTTGCCCGAACCAGAAATTTCCTCCACTCCGCACAGAAATTTTTCTTCGCACCAGATAGAAAAAGTGTTCCGCACAGAATAAAAAATTGCGTTTGCCCCGAACAAGGAATTTCTTTCACTCCGGACAGACAATGTTCTTTGCGCTGGATAGAAAAATTGGTTCGCATAAAATAAAAAATTTGCTTTGTCCCGAACAAGGAATTTCCTCCAATTCGCACAGAAAATTTTCTTCGCACTGAACAGAAAACTTGGTCCGCACAGAATTAAATTTCCCCTTTACCCCTGAAAAGGATCTTTCAGCACTCTGGACAGAAACTTTTCTTAGCAACGTACAAAATATTGATCCGCACAGAATAAAACATTTTCTTCGCATTGACCCTTTACCAAAAAATGATTTTATATATACCTCAATAAACTGAGTGTTGCACTTACCATGGTTTCACAGAGCAAATTATTTTCGTAATTCATGTAGGTCTGCTCGACGAGCAAAAACTTATGTGTTTAGCTTTTAAAATAACACAAATTGTAATTAAAAAACTCTTTCGCACGTCCGTCCATAATATAGCGAAGTTATCTGAAGTCGCACATATTGTCATATCAACTCACTGAACGCGTGTTGTTTGTGGTATACGCGTGCAACTGAATTGTTTTACGACGCTTTGTGTCGTTCGAGTCGCGTGTACCTATACTAAGTGTGTTGTTCGGGAGAAAATGGGTTGATTCGACCCGCTTCATGTGAGTTAATTTAAGCGTGTTCTCCGGCAACGCATTAAAAACATGTTGTTACCAAGAATGGTATAGAGCGTATTGTTTCAAAACGGTAAAATAAGTAAAACACATTGTTTCAACGCATTAACCAGTCCCAACACACGTTGTAGACGTTTTGTGTGGTGCTTCAATACACCGACACACGCTTATTTTTTACAGTGTGTGCCGGCGTCCTGAGGCACTCTTCACAGCAAAAAAAACTCACTAAATCGCGACTAAAACAAACTCCACTCTATCACACACATCGTATGAAATATATTTTAAACGAATGTGCGAGGTTATAGTTGCGGCTTTCGACCTGTCAAAAAATAAATTGTTCCGGAAGGAGGCGAGCGCGGTCGGTAAAAACAGGACGAAGCGATCTGCGCGCCGCCAGTGAGAAAACGGATGAACTGAACGTTCGCTCCGGTACCTGATATTTTGAGCTTTATTGGTACATTTTTGCTACATTTATGTAAAAATTTCAAAATGCTTTTTCTCCGCCATTTGTTCATAAAAACAGGTGAAACAAAGCTTAAAATGTGTGCTTTTTCTAACTACAAACTGTAATTTTTTTTGGAAATTTTGGATAATGGAGGGAATCATCCCCTCGGAGCAAGTGTCCTGCATGCACACAACAAATTTCATTCCAATCGGTTGTTCCGTTTGGGAGAATTCTCTTTTCAAAATTTCGAAACGGTCGGGGGCGTGTGGCACATCCCCTTAAATCGATTTCACTAGACGCCAAGTAATGCTTCAACATAAGCGTCATTTTAGTGTTACGATTTTGCCCCCCGCACGAATCCGAGTACAAAATGAGATGTTCAATACGATCTGACAGATAGTTCAGCAGGTGCTTCTGTATAAATGATGCAAGTTCTTGTGCTCCTCTACCGGCAACATTTTCCGACCTGACATACAGGCTGAAAGAGAATAAAAATGAGCTATCACTTTTCGATTATTTTCTGCGACGGACAATTCTTTAATAATTACATCTTTCTATGCGCACCTTTTTTAAGCCCATCATGAACGCTCAAGTTTTACGTCGCAGGTTGACGTTCGTAGAAGGCGACGTTCGTCGTCAATGATGGCGTTTCCAACATCTTTTGAAGATCAAAAATTAAAACCGCTATTTCCTTGAATCAATAATTGTAACATCCTGTTTGAACTCTTCGGCAATTCGTTCTCTCACCGCCTCATCTTCTGCTATCAACTTTTCGAACTTTTTTTTCTTGTTGTCAGGCAAATCTTTGTTGTCCAAGTTTATCTGGATGGAGCCGCACATTTTGCACGTATCAGTGTACCTATTTTTGAAGCATAACATGAACTCAAAATTAAAAATTTCGCAGCAAATATTTTCAGATACTGCATTGTTGTTGTTGCTATCGCTTTCATCTTTTTACATTCGGTACATGGTCGCGAAATTGAGATACGAATGGAGGTATTCTATTTGCGTTGCTGAACGGCCGCAATGTGACACACATTTAGGGAATCTGTTAATTAAATGTTTCACGCCATTTCTAGCAGCTACACTTGCACGATTTGATGACGCCGCTTTGCCTCGTGTTTCTGATTCGCCCGGATTAGTCGTTGCCGATTATACTGCTCTGTTCATCGTGGATGGAGTAATTTTATAACATTCCAGTAAAAATGACCGGCATACTTTATTTTCGACTCCGTTACTGTCGTCAAGATAATAATGGAAATTACATTGCCATTTCTTTTGTGGAACAATTGGCAAAAATTAATGTTTTTTGGAGCCGCAGACGCCTTCTTTATTGATGAACGATTTAATAATGCCTTCTGCATATGGTTTGATAAATCATAATAGGTAGAAAATGTTTCTTTCTGCCGAGCGAGATCGATTTTCGTCGAACAGAAAGGTTCACGTTTGCAAACGGTCATTCCTTCGAAAAATTTTGCTGATACAATTTTTCCGTTAGCTGTTATGTGCTCACGACCATGTTTGACATTTTCTTTTGATCTATTTTTCTTATGTAAATTGGGTTGTTGCTTCCGCTTTCGAGAGAGCCTTGTAATAGGTTGGTAACAAATCTGGAGGCCAAAGGATAGATACTTAATTGGTAATGTTACAGAAGATACAAATTGTCAAAAGTAATTTTATGGACGATTTCTTAAAAAAGTAAAAAATGTCACCTTCACTTTCTTCTAAATCAACATCGCCATGTTCTGCTTCAGAATCTGAAGGGTCAGAATCACAATCTTTGTTGTGTGCTGCTGGAGTGAAAACATTTTTTCACCTCACAAGTTCTCATGTAATTTCGCGTATCCTCTATTGAACGAATATCAGTAATCCAAGTCTTCATATGGAGAGAGACGGCAGCACCTTGACGCCAAGTAGTAAAAAAAAATTCGATTCGTCATCACTGATTCCATGCAACCCGCTCCTTGTGAGCACCACCGATACCAACGATCCTCCGCGACTCTTTATACAGTAAGATGTGCCTTAGCAAACGACATTTCAACTTTGATTCGATATTACGCGAAAACGCGGCGACAAATCGAAAATTTAATGACATTTTACCAATTAAATATGATTTTTTTCTATTGATTTTCTTTGGGTATCTTTTCGATCCGTCTACTCAATTTTGAGATCTGATAATATTCGACCGAATTTGCGAACGATTTTTTGACCACAGAAATATTCCACGGTCGTCGATTTGTTTTGAATCGAATAAAGTCCCTCGGTCGTATCGTAACATACACTACATACGTCGTTTTCTGCATCACTTAACACTTTTTCTCATCTTCATAGGTATAGACGCTGGCGCAGCCTCGAGTCGAAACCCTGAGGGTCTGTGCACACGACGTATTTCTTATGCGCGTAGAAAATATGCTGTGCGTAAAGGCTCTGACATACCCCTCCTTTCGTGTACCGCCGGGCAGTTGCGTGGATCGGAACCCCTGCGGTTTGTCACGTTAGATTGATTTACATCGTTCTTCTACACTTGATGTTTCTCGGAGTCTCAAAGCCCCAAACGATACCGAACGAAGCCAAACCCAAACAAACACAAATCCGAACTAAACTAAACTCAAATTAACCCAAACAACCCAAGCGAATCCAAACACACCATGTCATCGAACCAGAGCAGCATTGACAAAAATTAACGAGTAAGTTTGATCACGGTGAAAGTGAGGCTCGAAAAGTGTTTCTCTTTTCTTCTGACCGACGATAATGCGAAGTGTCGCTTCGATGCGGCGGGGCACAGTGGGGCCAAATCCCAAAACGCTGGCCAAAAGTCGAAAAATAGAGTTTACGTTCCGGTAATTTGTAGTCGTGGGATAGGTTAGGTAAGGGTCCGGAGGTCGAACAGTGGCAAGCGCGTAGTGATAAAGAAAAGGAACAAATAAGAATCCGAAAAACAAATATACAAAAGAGTTTTCGTATCGAATTGGGTCTAATAGTCGGTCACCCAAAGCCTGGTTTCGGTAGCTCGAATGATGGGAATACCGCATGACGATTTTTCGAAACCTCAAGCATTTCTGCTGCTATTACAGGGGTTGATGAGGACTTGATTAAGCGTTTCCTGTCATATTGCAGACAATTTCGAGTGGCCATGAAATTGATTTCATAAAAATTCAAGATTATGCCTTTCAGACAGTTCGTTACTTTGTGCAGTTATATCCGTGGTTCTACATGCCAACTTCGGTACATAAGCTATTCATTTATGGCGCAGAAGTGATAAACTCATCGGTATTGCCGATGGGACAAATGTCTAAAGACGCTCAAGAGACTACTGATAAATACATTGAAAAGTTTCCTGAAGATTTAGCAAGAAAGTGTTCCCGAGCCAAAACAGTGAAAGACATTATTTCACGCTTATTATTAATATCTGATTCACTTATTTCAAGTTTGCGCGAATTGCCTTGAAAAAACTTTAAGTCGTTGCTCCCCGAAGCAGTTATATTGTTAGTTGCGCCACATACACCAGCAAGTACAGGAAGCTCCAGCGATTTAAAAGTTGAATCAACCGTTTGGGAATCAAATTATTCTTCGGATGACGATGCGTGAACTCCCGAATAGAAATTTTGTAGGGTTAGCCTAACCAGGATCAGGCCCCGATCGGGGTGTGATACGGGTAATACCTATTATGGACACCCTGATTGGGCCCCGATCGGGCCGGAAGTATTTAGGCCCTAAATCAGGCTATACTAAAATGGCCCCACCTATGTGGTCGACCCTGATAAGATCCTATTAAGGCTTTCCCCGATAGGGCCCTACCAAGGCTTGCCCTGATAGGCCCTACTAGGGCTTTCCATGATAGGGTCTTACTGCGGCTGTCCCTAATGTGGCCCTACTACGGCTTTCCCCGACAGGGCCCTACCAAGGCTTGCCCTGATAGGCCCTACTCTATGGCTAGAAAGATTTATACCAAATTTTATCAGAATCGGTCGATTAGTATTTTAGCTATACGTCACGCCAGTTTTGGAAATGCAGTTTAGAAGACCGTTCCACACCACGGCTGTTTCAAAAGATGAATTAAAAAAAATACCATATAACAGCCAAAAGTAGTAATCAAGAGACGCGGCAGCGTCTTGACGCCAAGTAATAAAAAAAAAAATTTTACGCCACTGATCGATGCCACCGATCTCGACGCCACTGACCGACTGACGACACGCCGCGACTCTTTATACAGTAAGTTGGGCTCTAGCAGACGACGTTTTAACTTTGTTCCGATATTACGCGAAAACGCGGCAACAAATCGAAAATCTAATGACAGTTTACCAATGTAATGTGATTTTTTCCTATCGATTTTGTTCGGGCTGTTTTTCGATTTGTCCACTCAATCTCGGGATCTCATAATTTACGGCCGAATTTTCGGGTGACTTTTTACCCCAAAAATTCTTCAACACTCGTCCATTGTCTTTCATTGAATGAAATAAAGTCGTTGGCTCATATCGTAAACATAACACATACGCCGTTCTGTGAATTGATTAACACTTTAGCGCAACAGGCACAGCAACGCCACCGCTCTCTCGAACGGCACGACTCGAACTACACCCTGCTTGCAATATATATATATATATGTATTGTAATACAGTCGCGTTGACAGCTCGAGTAACCAAACACGGTTAGTCGAGCGTGGATGTGAAAAAATAAAACAAACGGCTCTTATTAGAGCCAAAAATTTATTTAACAAAGGTTCACGTCGTTCAAATTTAGGTGTAGATTATTTATTTGATCCTAACATGCGTATATTAGCCGTGGCGCTCGCGCGGAAACCGTCGGAGAAACAGCGAGGACGATACGCAAACAGATACAGAGTAAGTTAAAAACAAGAATGTGCTCATTTCTTTCACTTGCTTATATAAAATCATTAAAAAATTTGCAAACAGACGTGCATGTGTAGCTTTTGTGTGCCCTGAGAGCATAACCTAGCTTCTATATGTCATTACCAATTTGTGTGTTCATAACCTCGTTCCATTAACATTTTATGAACATATCTTCAACATTTTCTGAACAGAATCTTGTCATAGACGATGAAGTTTTTTTTTTTTTGTAGAAAATGCATTCGGCTCTGTAGAATTTATATTGATGCAGAGCTTGACAATTATTTTGCCTGAAATATTATTCATCGCTGAAAAATCTCTCATGAGAAATAAAGATCTTGTGCAACACGATATATAAACCTAGATCCCCTACGGCGTCCAATAGAACATGTAAAATAGAACGCCATTACACGACCATTCCAAGTTCTTGCGAATTTTGTTCATACGAACCCGTGATCAAACATACAGGTATCGAATAGGCAGCCTAATTAACATACATGCGATGCAATCGACACCTGTATATTTGATCACGGGTTCATACGAATAAAATTGGTGCGAACCTGTGATTGTCGCGTAATCGTGTTCTAGGACAACACCTAATGTTTGGCTCGATCTCACAGACTCAAGCCTGACAGCGCTTCCATATGCCTCGCCATTCTTTTCATACTGTGGTGATCACCATATTTCATTGTTGCGGCTGCACAATCTATGTCTACATGGAACGATGATAGTCCGCCATCTCCGAGAAATCTTCGAGTGCCACACCTGCATCGAAGACTTTCCTTGGTTATGTCGTTCAACGCCTTGAAGTTTATCGCCCCAAGTGCGCTCAATGTGTCAAATACTATGGAAAGCCAAACTTCAGATACTCCATGTCACTCGATGCCTCGAATCGAGCAACATTTGGGCATGAAACCCTTTTCCGGTACGGAGAGCGACAACGAAATCTTTTGACATTTTTCCAGCTTGACATAACATAAAAATGATTAAAACATGAATTTTAGCATTTTTCATAAAATGAAAAGGCCTTAGAACTATTGTGCCATCTTGCCAAGGAAGGCCAGATTGTGAATGATTGTGCGCTTTTTAATGTTAACATGAAAGTGTGATTGAAGCTGCATATTTGATGTGTTACGTGATTATCGGCTATTATGTAAATTTAAAATAAGATGATTGTCAACAAAACCTTTTTTTGTCAGACCGGCTTTAGTTTTAATTTACTGTAAAACAACCTAAGATTTCTTGAATAAAAATCCTGAAACTGAGTATAAATGTGTGATAATAATTTCTCTAATTTCTATTGTGCCAAATTAAATATGGTTAATGAAACTGAATTGATTACATTTATCAAACATTTGAAACGTAGGGACCCTCAAACTTTTATTAATAGTCACATATAGGTGACTGGGTAAAAAAAAATATTTTACATTTTTTAGTACATTAAATAAAAGCTTGTCTAAAAGAAAAGTTTTTTTTATATACAAATTTTCCGTACCAATCTGACTGTGTTAAATGAAAAAAAAGAAAAACCGCGTTTCGAAAATATATGGTTCTGCACTTTAAGGTATTTCTTTCACGAACCCGAATATTTAACAAATAACTGATTTTCGTCTATTATTTTTACACGGTGTTTACATTCCTTTATTCAACCGAATTCATTTTGAACGATAAATGTCAATTGTCTAAAAGAAAGAAAAAAAAGATGAGTTCTCTTTGAAAATGAGCTTTATTGAAAGTATGGCCCGGCCACGGTGACCATTGGCATTGAGACATGTGTGCCATTAAGCCTTCATGCGACGTTGGCTCGCTCCACCTCTCCGTTTCGTCGCCGGGAGAAAAACTGACGTCTTCATTTACATAAAAGTCAATATTTAATAAATGCCGTAGACGGATCATTTAATTTTTGGGTGACAATTTTGTTAATATACTGAATGATTTGACATTTTTTCATAACATCCTTAACATTTTTTACACTATTCCGTGTGTAAAACTGCCGATCGGCATGAGTCTAGGCATCTTCTTATGTAAAAACTGTTTGTTGAATTCAAATTTAAAATTAAATTAGGAAATTAAAAATTCAATTCAAAATTATTAAAATCAAATATTAAAATTTGAAGGGTGCATTCAGTATATGTAACGAATCCACTATATAAATTTGAACAAATGGTAACATTTGATCATTTGACCCGAAGCTTCTTAACGATATAAGGAAAGACGTGTATTCTTGAGCAGCCTCCAGCAGGGTAAATGTGACGCGTTATCCAAGTGCATCCGGTTTTTGTTTACAATGAACAAATCGATTTGCATTCCACTCGCTGAACACGCAAATAAAATAACGCAATGAAGTTGGATTTTCGTAAAATATTTTTATTGATCTCTAGTTTTTTTAATTAAAAGTTTTCTCCTGCTGCAACAAACAAAGCGCAATTCATGAAACATGGAGACGGTATATCAAAAAGTAAAACATTAAGACGTACAGACTTGGGCGTAATTCTATTTATAAATACGAATATGAATTTATTCACATCGTGATTTTCATGTGAATATAAATACAAATGTATTCATACTTCACTTTTTGTATTCACATGCATGCATACAAATACAATTGTATTCACAAATATTCTGAACATACAAATAGATTCACAGAAAAAATTGTGAATATTCACAAAAAAGTGAATATTTACAAAAAATCCTGTGAATTAAAAAAAATACACATCAAAATCTGTGAATGCAAATGTATTCATAAAAAATTGTAAATACAAAAAAATTCACAAAATAAGTTGTGAATTTTTTCATATTTAAGACAAATTAAAATCAAATTCACAATAATTAGATTAAAATTTACACCATTAGTGAGTTTGTACGCATTTTGAGAGAAAACATTGCCTCGAGGCAAAGACATTTTTGCACAAAACTTTTTGTGCGAAAATTCCTTTGCCTCAACAAAATGGTTTCTCTCAAAATACATAAGAACTCACTTGTGGCGTAAATTTTAATATAATTGTCGTGAATTCGATTTTCATTTTCTTCAACTTGATGAATCTCACAACTCATTTTGTGAATTTTTTCATATTTATGATGTAATATTTGGAACTCACTTTTTTGCAAAAATTTCTTTGCCTCGACGCAATGTTTTCTCTCAAAATACGTAAGAACTCACGTTTGGTGTAACGTGAGTTCTTACGTATTAATCGAATACGTTTTAATCTAATCATTGTGAATTCGATTTTAATTTGTCTTAAATACGAAAAAATTCTCAACTTATTTTGTGAATTTTTTTGTATTTACAATTTTTTGTGAATACATTTGCATTCATGGATATTGATTTGAATTTTTTTTAATTCACAGGATTTCTTGTAAATATTCACATTTTTTGTGAATACAGTAGAACCTCGATTATCCGAACCAATTGGGACCGAGACTAGTTCGGATAATCAAAAGTTCGGATAATCGAAACGTGGGTTATTTGTGACGAGATAATAAACAACAACCTTTTACATAAAAACAGTGCAGTACATGTCAAATTTTAATATATATATATGTACTGCTTTTATGTACATACATATATCAGGTGTTAATATATATATATATATATATATATATATATATATATATATATATATATATATATATACAGCTGAACTATATATATATATACAGCTGAAAAAAGTCGAATGCTTTTTTTAATATATTTTTTATAAAATCGTCCATTTTTAATTGACGAACGGCCGTAACGCGTTTTTGAGCGGCTAAGTCTCGCAGCCGTTTGAGAAGGAGAAGTTGCATTGGGTTGCTCATTGTTGCTCACGGCAGTGGCAGCGAGCAACAATGTATCTTTCGCGCCAACGTTCGGATAATTGAGCGTTCGGATAAACTAAGTTATCGTTCGGATAATTGAGGGTTCGTATAATCGAGGTTCGGATAATCGAGGTTCTACTGTATATATTAAACACCTGAAAAAACTCGAAAGCCTCTTTTAATATTTTTTTAATAAAATCGTCCATTTTTAATTGACGAACGGCCGTAACGCGTTTTTGAGCGGCTAAGTCTCGCAGCCGTTTGAGAAGAAGTTGCGTTGGGTTGCTCATTGTTGCTCACGGCAGTGGCAGCGAGCAACAATGTATCTTGCGCGCCAACATTCGGATAATTGAGCGTTCGGATAAACTAAGCCATCGTTCGGATAATTGAGGGTTCGGATAATCGAGGTTCTACTGTATTCCCAATTTTTTTCTGTGAATTTATTTGTACACGTTCAAAATATTTGTAAATACAATTGTATTTGTAAAATGTAAAATGGCGGCGTTTAAACAAAAAAAACAGGAAAAATCGATGACACTTTTTTTTCAAAATTTTTTTTCACCTCGAAGCCGTTGAAAAGTCCGGTTTTTTTTTCAACCATGGGTGCATAGAATAGTGACGATTGAACAATCAGTTTTTTAAATTCGTCGTTGTCAACATTTTCACCCCCAAAATGGCGCTTTTCACCCCCTGAGTGACACGAAAAATTTCACGCTCGGTGTCCCAAATGAAAAGTAGTTGGATTTGGACGAAAATTGGTACTCGGAGGTTTTTGAGGTCGCTGATTACGATTCTGTTCTCAAGATTCTGAAATTGAAAATGGCCGATCCAATATGGCGGACACAAATGCAAAAGTTCATTTGAATTGGATAAAACGTGGCACTCGGGGGTTTTCGAGGTCGCTGATTATGATTCTGCTCTCAAAATTCCGAAATTAAAAATGGCGGATCCAATATGGCGGACACAAACGCAAAAGTTCATTTGAATTAGATAAAACATGGTACTCGGGGGTTTTTGAGGTCGCTGATTATGATTCTGCTCTCAAAATTCCGAAATTAAAAATGGCGGATCCAATATGGCGGACACAAATGACACTCGGGGGTTTTCAAGGTCGCTGATTATGATTCTGCTCAAAAAATTCTGAAAGTCAAGATGGCGGATGCAATATGACGGACACAAATGCAAAAGTTCATTTGAATTGGATAAAACGTGGCACTCGGGGGTTTTCGAGGTCGCTGATTATGATTCTGCTCTCAAAATTCCAAAATTAAAAATGGCGGATCCAATATGGCGGACACAAATGCAGAAGTTCATTTGAATTGGATAAAACGTGACACTCGGGGGTTTTCGAGGTCGCTGATTATGATTCTGCTCTCAAAATTTGAAAGCCTTTGGGTATTCAAATACCTGAAAATACCAGGTATTTAAATACCTAAAGGCTTTCGAATTTTGAGAACAGAAATATAATAAGCGACCTAGAAAACCCTCGAGTGCCACGTTTTATCCAATTCAAATGACCTTTTGCATTTGTGTCCGCCATATTGGACCCGCCATTTTGAATTTCGGAATTTTGAGAGCAAAATCATAATCAGTGACCTCGAAAACCCCCGAGTGCCACGTTTTATCCAATTCAAATGAACTTTTGCATTTGTGTCCGCCATATTGGACCCGCCATTTTGAATTTCGGAATTTTGAGAGCAAAATCATAATCAGCGAACCCGAAAACCCCCGAGTGCCACGTTTTATCCAATTCAAATGAACTTTTGCATTTGTGTCCGCCATATTGGATCCGCCATTTTGAATTTCGGAATTTTGAGAGCAGTATCATAATCAGCGAACCCGAAAACCCCCGAGTGCCACGTTTTATCCAATTCAAATGAACTTTTGCATTTGTGTCCGCCATATTGGATCCGCCATTTTGAATTTCGGAATTTTGAGAGCAGTATCATAATCAGCGAACCCGAAAACCCCCGAGTGCCACGTTTTATCCAATTCAAATGAACTTTTGCATTTGTGTCCGCCATATTGGATCGGCCATTTTGAATTTTGGAATTTTGAGAACAGAATCGTAATCAGCGACCTCAAAAACCTCTGAGTACCAATTTTCGTCCAAATCCAACTACTTTTCATTTGGGACACCGAGCGTAAAATTTTTCGTGTCACTCAGGGGGTGAAAAGCGCCATTTTGGGGGTGAAAATGTTGACAACGACGAATAAAAAAAATTGATTGTTAAATCGTCACTATTCTATGCACTCATGGTTGAAAAAAAACCGGACTTTTCAACGGCTTCGAGGTGAAAAAAAATTTTGAAAAAAAAGTGTCATCCATTTTTCCTGTTTTTTTGTTTAAAAGCCGCCATATTTGGTTCCCTAATGGACAAAACCCGATTTTGACCCCAGATTCTGAAAGAGCACCCTCGAAAATACTAGGAAACGTATCTCTTCATTTTTTATGATTTTTTTTATATAATAAAAATCTGGCTTGAAAACGAAGAAAAAAATCGCGATTCTTGGGCGTTAATGGGTTAAGTTCATTCATTTATAGCTTGAATAAACGGTAATCTCGTTTCGGGTTTTCAGCGAGATCACCACTGTGACGCGCCAAAAAAGGTCGTATTTTTTTAAAAAATTGCCTACTTGATTATTTATTTGGTATTCGGAATAAAGGTATATTATTGAGAATAAATTGAACTGGATTCATTCTGTTCATGGAAATTTTTATTGAAAAAAATAAAAACTGAACAACATTTCTGAGATATGATAGAGCCTCCGTATAAAAAATGTGGTTCAACGGCTGGGTCGATAATTTGACAATGGTTGGTCTAAAAAATGAAAAGTTCTATAATCTTTATAAATGTAGTTCTTGTTGTACGTAGCCGTTTATCGAAAGAAAAAAATCACGAAATAGCGGGTATTACAAAAAATGAAAGTCTGGTAACATTTTTACTTGTAGTCGGGGGCTCAATAAATATTCAATTTAAAAAACGACTACGTACACCAATAACTATTGCAATTACAGAAATTTTGGTTTTTTTTAAATTGAAAATCGGACTATTTAGCTAGAGTTATGATTCCGGCCAGGACGAGAAAAATCGTTCCGAAAAAAATCGCGATTGGAAGTTTTAGTCTACAGTAAAACTGAGTTTATACGTTTTGCACATACGTTTCTATCATTTATACGTCAAATTTCTCTAGCCCCGGCACATTCCGTTCATAAAGATGGTAATGAAGTTTAATTTTTATGTTTTTCACTTATATGTTTTTCGCGCTTATACGTTATTAATTTGATTCCCCAGAGTCGGTTTCGAGGTTCGTTTCTTCTCAGTTATACATCAATCACACGTGATATTCTCTCGCCGGAGAAAATTCCATTTGACTGCGTTTTGATGTTTTGTTCGATGTTTTGATGTTTCTGACCTCGACTAATTATGCATGTACTGTAATTATATCACACTACGTCTTTTATCAATACGAAACTGTCTGTTATTTACTAGTTAAAACATCAAAGCATTAGTGTTACAAACTTACATTAAATAAAAGTTCCAAACAGAAATTCGACAACTTGGGTTCGCTCATTACTCAATTACTACTAATCAAATTTCCAATTGGAAAACCAAACATTATAAACCATAATGGAGCTACTGCTATTGAAAATATGGTGAATTATGCACCAATCACCATTTTTAAATGTACTTCCAATGTACGTTTCAGATTCAGTTTCAGATTCAGTACGTTTCAAATGTACGTTTCAGATACATACTGTGTTTCACTTCTACGTTATTCTCACTTATACGTCACTTTTGATGTACCTGTTGAACAACGTATAACTGAAGTTTCACTAGACATAAGTCGTTGCGCTATCTGCTCTTACTGACAACGAATCGTCAGTAACTTAGAGAACTTTGAATATTTTAACTTGAACATTTTTTCACATATTCTTGAATATATATACCCTGAGAAAATGCAAAAAATCGTTTTTTTTCACCCGTCACAGTGTATACTATAGGAATATCCGTAGTAGTATACCCGTATACTATAGGAAATAAAAAAATTCAACAGTGATATAATAACCAAATACCAATAACCGGCAGGCAAATCGAATTAATATCATAATAAGTTGTTTTATATTTTTTGCACTCATGTATTATTGATGTGAAAATTTAAAAAGTGTGCACTAAATGATACTTGAATTAAAGGTCCTTCGTTACTATGGCCAATGACAATGAACTTTTGCAAATGAAGTAAAATCAATATTATCCTGATCGTAGTATTTTCCTCAAAATTCACACTTTCTCTAGAGTTTAATATACTAAAGTAATGCATTATGGATAAAGCGAGTATGTAATGCTCGTTTCCACCGATTTTTTTTCTCACATTTCTCGTTTCTGCAAAGTTTTTGTCATTTTTTTTCGTTCCTTACCCTCGCCCCATAGAGAGATTATGCTTCGCGTCGGGCCGTGCGAGCCCGCAGAGCTTAAATTGATACAGATGCGAGTTAACGAGAGTTTTTTTCGTTCCTACCCACAGGGGAATTGGCTCTGAAGGCTGTAGTATATATGTATTTGACGTACACGGTGAAACTTTGAGGGGGATGGCTTTGCTACGTCGAAATACCTGGACAAAAGTTATCAGAGATTGCAAAAACTTGTCGGTTGCGTAACAGGGGAAAAATATTCTTGAAAAATCCGTTGAAAAGCGTATTCTTGAATCGGTTATTTCGTTCTTCTTATGATTTATCATAATTAAGCCCTCATTGTTCATAAGATTTATCGTAATAACACTGCATTTATGTTTTTCGTAAGATCCATTGTATATTTTAGGATATTTTCCATCGATGTTGATATCTGGCAACAGTAACGTGTATTATTGACTAGGATCCATAATACGTGATTCTAGTAGTTAGGATTATACAAAGATTTAGTTATATACATTTTTATCCATATGAAATTACCCAAATAGGGGAAAGGTGTACGAGATGATTCCCTTGAAGGGAAATGCTCGTAATTTCGAAGATATTAACCATCATTAAGATCTGAAAGCGTTTACTACTTGCATATTTATCTATCTTACGATTGGCATATTCTAAATATTCAATTTATTAGGGTTTTAATCAAAAGAGTTCGTTCTTTTAAAACTTTACATAGGGTTCATATTGAACACCCCGGTGTTAAAGATGATCCCTAGGATATGGACAAGATGATCCCTCGGATCATTTTACCCCAATTTCGGTTTTTTTCTTCTTATTTTCGAGAAATTAGGTGAATATAAATTAAAATTTGCTCGCGTTTACGACATCTTTAAATCTATTAATCATAGGTATACAACATAAACTAAACTTACAAGTTAAATTGGTAACACGCGTTTTGACCCGACGACAAAATATCCTCGACAAAATATCCGCGACAAAATATCCGACGACACAATATCCGCAGGATAAAATATCCTCATGACAAAATATCCGCAAGACAAAATATCTGCCGATATTATATCCGCTGTCGGTAATTAAATCTATGATTAACGTTATTACTCTTAAACTAGGACAACTGGCTTCATGAGACAGTCAATGTTTTTCTCTCTGCTGTGTATGTAGTGCTACAGTTTAAAGTGTACAGTCATGCCGTTGAAATTTATTCTGTCAGTTTGTAGTGTCAGTAGGGCTACAGTTTAAAGTGTACAAAAACTTTACAGTAAAGAAATAAGTGCAATGAAGAAGCTCGTATTATGCCCCCACCCCACTATCTCACACACCCCACAAAGGTGTACACGTTAAACTGTACAGACATTAGTGTAAACTGTACAGACATTACATTACTGTACAACAAATTACACAGTACAAACTATCTCACACACCCCACACTGTAACACTGTACAGTTTTAAGTGTACAGTCATGCCGTTGAAATTTATTCTGTCAGTTTGTAGTGTCAGTAGTGCTACAGTTTGAAGTGTACAAAAACTTTACAATAAAGAAATAAGTGCAATGAAGAAGCTCGTATTATGCCCCCACCCCACTATCTCACACACCCCACAAAGGTGTTTTGCGCGCGACCCCGTTGATGTGGTGGACGAGATTTAGGATTTTGTCTCGCGGATGTTTTGTCATGAGAATATTTTGTCTTTCGGATATTTTATCTTTCGGATATTTTGTCTTTCGGATATTTTGTCCTCGGATATTTTGTCGCGGATATTTTGTCGCGGATATTTTGTCGCGAATATTTTGTGGCGGATATTTTGTCGCGGATATTTTGTCGTCGGTTCAGATGTGACGTAGCCGTTAAATTACCTTGTTATTGAAAGTTTTATCTCACCCAACTAGAACTGAATTAACTATAGGACCCTACACATGGGTACCCCAAACCCCACATCATTTTTGGGGCCCTGGCTTTCTGGCAATTTGGGTAGTCACGTGAAAATGTCGATCGCATTAGGAGGGGGGACTGTCAAGAGCAGGTTCGTGCCTGCACGAACCTGCTCTTCACAGTCTGTCAGTATAACTGTCAGTTATAGTTTGGAAGTGACGTGGTGTACATTCTTCGAGAGCCTGGGCTTAGCGTAATCCCACACTTTTTGTAATGTTTTGCTCTGTGTAGGTATATAATTATTTCCATTGTTTTTTGTTATTTATCTTTATAAAAGCAGTGTGTTATCCACAGAAATTACATTATGAACGTTTTTATACTATTCTGATTTTTTTTAAATTAGAATAAAGCCACGGTGATGAGGTCGCGATTACGAAAGGCGGAGGAGGTTCGGAGGATGCTGCAGGTGCAAAACAATGAAGAGAAACCTCAGGACAAAAACTCGACTGATAGTGAATCAGACCATGAAGAAGAATTGAATGGTTCTAATGAAGATTCTTTAGAAGGAGGACGAGATTCGGCCGTGACGGTGCAGACAGCGACTATGACATGATCGCACGAGAAGCGGAGAGAATAAAAATGCGTCGTACATCCCAATCTGCTCTCGGTGGTACTCTGAGTAAATTTCTTTACAGGAAAAACGGATACAAATGGTTACTCGACCCTCCCGCTCCTCGCTCTCGCATTACATCTGCTCATAACATGAATAGGCCGTGGGGCGGTAGGGCCGGAGCCACTGTAAGAAGCAACGTTGTAGCGTGGTATCTTTTGTCACCTGACAAAACCATGAATGCCGATTCCCGCATTGCCATGATCATCGCTCGGTGCAGTGCTCTCATTGCGCACCGAACTGAATTTACAACGAAGACATCTATTTACTTTATTGCATTAATGACTACAATATACGTTTCTTTCATTTTCATTTCTAATATCCCATGTCAAACTACATGTAGCGATTCTTTTCAGTATTATTGTGTAAACCCAGTTCTACGTATATCCTGTACCTTGTGCTAAATTTATTATTTAAAAAATAATTTTATGTATAAACAGCTAAATATCCTTTAATATGTCTTTTTGAAATACAAAACACTTTTTTTAAATAAACCCCTTTCTTACACATTTATTTACACTTTTTCCCTCCACAAATCACGCTGAAACATGATTGATTTTATTTTAATGTGCTATTTTTACCCATTGTGAAATTCTTCAAGAACTTCGAATTTTTTGTTTATAATTTGTTTAAGCTCGGTCCATACAGTCTTTTTAAAAAATCAACGAAAAAATTGTCCAACATATGCGTGCAAAAAGAGTGATCATTTTTAAAATAATTTTTAGTGAGATATGCTAAAATATTTTTCTTGCTTTGTTCAATCCCATTTTTTATGGCGCAGAATTCATATTAGCTTTTTCTCGCAAAGCCTACGTCAGTCGTGAGTTTTTTAGCGTTCGATTTAAAAAAATCTCTCCACGACAAACAGTTCGTTAGCAGCGTTGAATTGAAGTGTCTAATCACTTAGGTATATCAATTATTAATTGTGGGGTAAATTATACATTGATAGTGTAGTTTGAACATGAATAGTTAATATTTCAATATAATTAAGACGACTAACTAGGGAGCATCTTGTACACTTAGAAGGGAATCATCTAGCCCGAAACTCAACATTTTCATTCATTGCTTGGTAAAATAACCTATAAGTATTCCACTGTTACCACGCTAACCAAAACCCACATTGAGCATATTAGAAAGCCACAAACACAATAATGATTGCAACTGACAGTATACAATAAAAGTTACCTAAAAGTCAACCTCACCTTAGAACAACAGCACAAAATTTTTATTTTTTTCCATCACAGCAAGTGCGTTCCTCACACCGCCATCATGAATTGCCTAACGCGGGCGGAAGGCGGGTAGCGGGCGCTATGTTTTACCAAACAATACCACTAGATAGCGTTATTAGTTTCGTCGCAATTGAAAATGATCATCTCACCTCATGGGATCAACTCGTGCACCTTTCTCCTAGTGTTGGTAGTGTGACAATGACCGATTCGAATTCTCGAACGCGTTGCCACGGTGTTTACTTGTAAAATCTGACGGCGGTGATTTCTTCCGTATGGAATTCCTTCAATACTCGTATTCGACAGGGTGTTTCATAATAAGTGACCCACCCGGAACTGGCAGGTTTGTTTAAAGCTGCCAAGGCGTTTTTTTTCCGTCAAATAGTTTTCAAATGAGAGCGATTAGAATTTCTGCGTTCGACTGATTGTTGTAGGGGTGAAGCCTGCCCGGAGCGACGACGCCACTCCGCCAGCAAGGTCGCTAGGCATGTGTCTCGCTTTCTCGGCTAGTTTGACGTTTCTTGTATCGACTGCTATTATGTTTTGTTATCTTGGGTACGCAAGTTCAGAGCGTGCGTTTGACAGGTAACGCGCGTTCTGAACATGCAAGGCTTGAGGAACGCACCGTTTGGCAGATGACGGCGCGGGTGATTTGACGTTTTGTGTATCATTCGCTTAGATTGCCTGTTAACCAATCGGGTTCAAGACCTGTGACAGGCCGACCGATGTGACATTTTCCGCTTCGTCTTCTGCCCCTCCATGAATTCCTGGCCGAGGCGTAAAGGTTGCGACATTCATGAGACTTGTGATTCTATCCGCGAGCGATGATAATAAAAAATCAGATTGTTCAATGCATTCGTAATCTTTATTTTTCAGAGAAATAAAGCACAGAACAATCAATAATTTGGTATTTTCCAAATTTGGAGGCACCGAGCGAAAGTTTTTTTTTCGTATTGCTGCTTCCGTGAATATTCGACCTGGATGTTTCCATATCGAATCACGAATATATTATTTAATTTTTATTACGACTTTGATCAAATTTGTTATTCTTAGTTGATGCGTTGGTGGTAACAATTTACACGTCCGATGATATTATTCAATAAGAGTTTGTACCGTGAGCACCGCGAATCTTGACTGATTCTTTCGGAGTCGTAAATTCCGAACCGCATGCATACGACGACGCTTGCCGGGTACGTCACACTTTGAATTAATGAAGTGCAACCGTTTTCGTTGTAAATGAAATGGACACTGATATTGGAAAATATTGATTTTAATCTGAACAAATCAAGAGACGCGGCAGCGTCTTGACGCCAAGTAATAAAAAAAAAAAAATTACGCCACTGATCGATGCCACCGATCTCGACGCCACTGACCGACTGACGACACGCCGCGACTCTTTATACAGTAAGTTGGGCTCTAGCAGACGACGTTTTAACTTTGTTTCGATATTACGCGAAAACGCGGCAACAAATCGAAAATCTAATGACAGTTTACCAATGTAATGTGATTTTTTCCTATCGATTTTGTTAGGGCTGTTTTTCGATTTGTCCACTCAATCTCGGGATCTCATAATTTACGGCCGAATTTTCGGGTGACTTTTTACCCCAAAAATTCTTCAACACTCGTCCATTGTCTTTCATTGAATGAAATAAAGTCGTTGGCTCATATCGTAAACATAACACATACGCCGTTCTGTGAATTGATTAACACTTTAGCGCAACAGGCACAGCAACGCCACCGCTCTCTCGAACGGCACGACTCGAACTACACCCTGCTTGCAATATATATATATATATGTATTGTAATACAGTCAGTGTTGCTGCGTTGGTACAATTGTACCACTTTTGGTACTTTTCGGAATACGTTGGTACGCAAGTACGACGTTGAAATTCCTGGTACTTTTTTAAAAATCTGGTACTTTTTGGTACTTCATGTTTTATTCTATCTATTTAGCATCCTTATTATTTCTATTCTTTCAATTATTTCAAAATCAGTATTGAATAATAAAACGAACCAAGAAACTCACCCAACAAAACAAAATAGTAAACAAATTTATTAGAAAGAGAATTTTGAATAGATTCCAACATTTTTTTAATAATCCGCCCCTCTCTATTATACCCATACCCGAACCTAAGTAAACTCTACTCCTAACACCAATATTTTCAAACCCAAACTCAAACAGGCTATGCCTAGACAGCCTAAATCCAAAATTGAAGAAACCTCAGCAAACCCAATCCCAAACAAACACATGCTTTCAATTAAATAAAAATATAAATTTTAGATAAAGTGGAGTTTGAAAAATAAAGAACCAAGCAAAATACTGCTATCTGCAAACGCAGGCCAACGAACGCAGCAAATAAAGAAATAAACTAACAATCAAATATATAAACTACAAACATTATTTTATTTTGAAAAAAAATAAACAAATGTGCCGCTAAAAACCATAGACGAAGAAAAAAACCGTAAGCAACAAATAAACGTGCAATCAGACGTTTAATTTGAAAACTTTTTACATTTTCGAAATTGAAAAAAAAAACAAACTGGGAAAATATCCGACTCTGTTCAGGCCTCACCTCTACCGAAAATGTGATTTTTTTTTATACGGAACTTATTTTAAATAAATGCTATCTCCTGCTCTTATTTACCGATGTTTCGCACAATTTTTACTTCACCGCCTGAATTTCACGTATGTTGTGGCTGTGACCGGTTGGTAGGGTAGAAGTGTCGGCAGTACAATTGGTATCTGAGGAGAGTTGGCAACGATTGCCGAGCACTTCACTGTACTGTACTACGCGAGTCGTCAACACTTCTTTCGTGTTTGCATGCACGAAATCCCGCTGTTTCATCTTCACCTGCTAGCGATTAAAATCTAACTCGACTCTTTAGATCTTACTTTCTAAATACTGACATGAAACGGTAAGTATACGAATAGAGTATCTTTAGTTTTTAAGAATTCAATTAAGTCTATCGCTCGTTTTTATTGTTTTCGACAGAAAACTTGCTGAATTGATACATTGTCATAGCCGATGTGACTGTTTCACGGGTCGGCCTTGATATCTTTCTTTTTACGATAGCCCTGTTGTTGTGCCGTCTTCATAACTTCATCATTATTTAGCAGTAGATCGTAAATGTTTTTGTAATTATGTAAGAAAAATGTATATTGGATTATTGACGTAGGTTTCTAAAACCGTTAAAAATTCCTGTCAGCGAAGTCGAGGTTGTCGAACAACACCCGAATACGTCGGGCATGAACGCGAAACCAGCTCTCCATTCCAACAATCAAAAAGAAGATGTTGCTCCAATCATGACAGGAAATAAAAAACGGTAGTGTATTGAATCAGCGCATTTTGCTTCATCGAGGTGCATTAAGGCCTTAGGCCACAGTAACAGGTATAAAATTATGTGCGAATTTAACATTTTTTTTCGTGTGAAAATGTCATTCACTCATAAAATTGATTACACATCTATTTAGTATGAATATCAAGCTGTCAGAATTTTTTTTTTTCGACGTACAAAATGGCCGACTACTAATATTTTCTTTTGTTATCTTTTTTTAGGCGCTCCGTGGCGTGACATTTAGCATCCACAATTTTTTACCTACAATAAAAAACAAAAATTCTCGTAATCTACATTAGAATACCTAGAGAAGTCCGTACTGACTTTTAAAAAAATTGTTTTTTTTTTTTCAAAAGTTGTAGGTACTTGAACTTAAGAAATGAATTTTCAGTAAAAAAATGTCGTTATAACTGCTCATAAGCTGCTCATAAAATAAAAAGTTTTCGATTAATCAGAAATTCCGTACGTACTTCTCTGCAAAATGCAATTAGGAACATAAATTTTTAATTTGAAGTAATTCGAGTGAAAATTGTTGAAGTTATTTGTCACGACAATTGGAAAAAAGCTGTTTCGAGAAGTTTCGAGTAGTCGGCCATTTTGTACATAAAAAAATGTATTTTCTAACAGCTTGATATTCATATTAAATAGATGTGTAACTCATTTTATGAGTGTATCACTTTTTAATACGAAAAAAAATGTTAAATTCGCACATGATTTTATACCGGTTACTGTGGCCTAAGGCCTTAAAACATGAATGCGTTTCTAAAGATAAAAGTTTCATAATTTTATATATAGTCTCACAGAGAACTGCATATTCTTTCATCGCGGATAAAAGACGGGTGCTTTTATTATTTTCTTCAAGAACAGGGGTAGATGGCGCTTTTCTCCTAATGCAAATGTTGGTTGTTTGCTTGGCTTGGGGCGAAATGGGCAAAATAGATAGGGCAAATAGAAATAGGGCAAATTGCGATTTTTCTCTTGCACCATAAAGAGATATAGCACAATATGCTTGTGCCGAGAGTCTGAACCTGAAGAACCAAAATCTCATGAAGCTAATATTATGGGAAATCGTTCGTGTACTATATTTGTACTGTGAAATAAGCACCGGTACTGTATTTCCTTTAATCGAATAGCTGCAACTGTGAATGTCTGTAATAAAATGTGATGAAAAGAATATTTATTCGACGAAACATTCACTTCTAGCTGTGTTAAGCGAAAGCTCCCGGGCGAAAAATCCGACCACAGTGAGAGTGATGGCGATGTGTCCGGTGATGACCAGGATCCTGATACAGCGAGTACCGGTCGATCGGCATCACCAAAGACGAAAAAAAAAGGAAAAGCCGAAAAGAGAAAAGAGTGTTCCGTACTGTTTGGGGAAAAGATTTTCCGTGGATCAGCAATCGCAACAACAAGCCTTTCTGTACGGCCTGCCAAAAATCTCTGCAAGGAGGATACTCCCACCTTCAGCGACACGAGAAAACGGATTTTCACCGAAAAATGGAACTACTACGTCTCGCAAAAATGGAACCTACTACGTCTCGCACAGTAGCTCTCGACGTGTTGGTGAAGGAAAATCCCCGACTAAAGGCTGCAAACGAAGCAAAAAGTTCAGCTCTGAAATTAGCGATGCACATAGCAGAGCACAATTTGCCCTTCAAGCTGCTCGAACACTTGACAAAGCTATTGCCTTCACTTTGTCCGGATTCCGAAATTGCAAGGCAGATTTCTTGTAGCCGAACGAAGGGACGGGGTCTGATCATGGATATTCTTGGCCCGGAAAGTCTTAAAGAAGCAGCTATCAAACTGCGTTCCGCGAAATTTTCGCTTATTATCGACGAGACGACCGACATCAGCACGAGTAAATGCCTAGTTATTGTTGTTCGATATTTTGACGACGACACGAATGAGCTAAGAGATCGCTGTTTGGGGCTTTTGGAAGTACCCTGTTGTACAGCTGCAGCGTTGCACTCGACCATAACCAATTTTTTGATGCTACATCAAATTCCCCTGAAAAATATGATCGGGTTTGCAGCCGACAATGCCTCGGTCATGATGGGGAATTTAAATGGAGTGCAGGCAAAATTCAAAGAGTCTCTGCCAAATTTATTTGCGATGGGTTGTGTTTGTCACTCCTTTCATCTCTGCGCATCGGCAGCCTGCTTAAGATTACCGCGGACAATCGAGGATCTGGCTCGAGACGTATACTCGTATTTCTCACACAGTAGGAAGCGTTTGACAGAATTCGCTGGATGCCAAGAGATCGCTAACCTGGCCCCCCATCGACTGTTGCGGCCGAGTCAAACTCGATGGCTATCGTTACAAGCTGTCGTTAATCGTATTTTGGAGCAGTGGCCTGCGCTGATACAATTTTTTGAAATTGCCGTGATGGAGGACAATTTGCAGGCTGCGAGTACGATATTAAATGCGCTGAAAAATCCGATTTACATGCTGTATTTTAGCTTTCTGTCCTACGTTCTCGGATTGATAAATCGACTCAATCTCGAGTTTCAAAGTCGAGACTCACTTCTCTACTCTTTATTGAATCGAGTCACAGGGGTGTATCGAACCTTGCTGAAAAATTATTTCAAAAGTGATTACATCACAAAGACCATTGATCCCGGCAATGCTCGTCAATACAAACCCATTGAAGAGCTCTATGTCGGAGCTCGGGTAGAAGCTATCCTGAAAAGTACCCAAGTACATGCTGATGAAGTTCGTGATTTCAAGCTACGAGCTCTTGCTTTCTATGTCGAGCTATGCCGAGAAATAAGGCGTCGAATCAAATTCGACGACCCGGTTCTCTCCGCTTTATCCGTTTTAAATCCAAAAATCGCTGTATCTGGAACTGTCGGCTCAATTATTCCGTTAGCACTGCTATTCCCGAATCTTATAAAGGAAGACCCGTTAGAAGACCTCAACTCTGAATGGAGATTACTGCCAGAGGTAGCGGAGCTTTCAAATGCCAACTTGAGCCTAATTAACTTTATTAATAGAATCGGTACGATAAAGAATCAAGCCGAAAGTCCGATGTTTCCAACATTACATCCCTTTATGAAAGCACTTGCATGTCTGCCTCACAGTAGCGCTGCGGCCGAAAGGATTTTTTCGCAATTGAACTTGACCAAGACCAAAACTCGAAATAAACTTAAGGTGACCACAAGCAATGCCTTGCTTTTAACAAAAGAGCTACTTCACACACAAACGTGCTATGAATGGAAACCGGAGAGCAAGCTACTTGCTAAAAGTGCAAGGGACATAGACTCGGACAGTGATAGATGATGGTAGTGAAAAATAAGGCGCAGCGGGGATACACGCCTCATATCTTCGTTTAACGCTTACGGGGGGACCGCTATTTAATTTTGAATCGTTCGAGCCTTTTTTAAATTTTTGTCCTACTATAACGAATTGTTCTTCCTATTTAAAAGGAAGAAATAACAGTGGGAACCCCACCACCGAATTACATTTCTGGTTCAAAACGAAAATGATCCAACTGTCGTGTTTTTGTCGTTGCAATTTGCAGATATTTTCACACATTTATTTGAGCATTGTCTACCGAAATAAGTATCGGTTTTATCATTGAATATTTTTTTCAAAAATATATAAATTATTCGTCGATTTATCGACTTATTTTATACAAGAATTGCATGAAAAAAAAACCTAAAAAATCGAAGAAAAGTTATTGTATTTCTGCGGAAAAGTATTGTATGATAACACCGACACTTATTTTTTTCGTAGATAATATTTATATGCATGTGGAAAAAACATGTTCGACTTGCAGCGATAGAAACATAGACAGTTAGAATAATTTTTCTTTTTTTTAGTGACATTAAGATAGTTTCGAAGTCAAATACCTTTAACGTTTTTTTTTATGCTTAATAATAAATATTTACGTTCGTTCATGTTAACTTTAAAATAAAATAAAAAATATTAACTTTTAAGTCGAATAAAGAAGTGTTACGTTCATTCATATTGTCATCTTTGTAATTTAAAACTTGTACGTAAACAAATAAACAGAAAATGTCTGAAAATTCCATTCTGCTGGATTACGATCGATTTTATTCATTTTTTATTTTAATTATCTGTTTTCAAACTTCGTGCCAGAGGATCTCATCGAATAAGATGAATTTCAAGTACGCACGGTATTTTCCTTTGCGTGGCGCACGAGGTAAACGCCAACGGAAAGTCAGTTGTCTAGGATTTGTCAATTAACTTGTGATTTGTGTTTTGATAGTAACCTCGGATTTAACGATATTTTGGAAGAACTTTGATTCCTTAGATTTAGTTCAGAAAAGGTGATATTACTTTTGCTTTGATGACGCTGAAGCTGGCAGACAGACCTAGCAGACGCGCGCCGCCCGAACCCAGTACATTTTTATCGTGACTGTACGCGCCCGGGTCGTAGCGTAGCGAGGCAGCATAGGGCCTACCCCCACCACTTACCCGCTCGTGAATGAGCCGCATATATCCGTCTGGCGGAAATAATGTTTTTTTTTTTGCTTAACAACAACCGTCACCGGGATGAATCATGAGTCGATCGTTTCGTCTATTCATATAGATTAAGCATGTAAATCGTCAAGTCGCAATTGTCATGCGTGTTGACGGCAGACGACTTTAAACTAAAATTTTGTTCGAGTACGGAGACCCGAATGGCGGATAACTTTTTTTATTCTTAATTAACAAAAGCCGTCCCCGGGATGAAACAAAGGGGGATCGATTCGGCTATTTATATAGAATAAGCACATAAATAGCAAAAGTCGCCACTGTCATGCGGGTTAGCAGCAGACGGCCTTTTTTCAGATTTTTCGAGCGAGTAAGGAGGTGCGAATCGCGAATAACAATTTTTTAATTAACTTAAAAAGTCGGCACCGGGATAAATCATAGGTCAATCGATTCGTCTCATTATAAACAATAAGCAGCTGAATTTAAAAAGTAGCTGCTGTCATGCAGGTTGGCAGCAGACGACCCTTTTTGAGATTTTTCGAGCGCGTAAGGAGGCGCGATTCACGAATAACAATTTTTTAATTAACTTAACAAATTCGGCACCGGGTTGAATCATAGGTCAATCGATTCGTCTCATTATAAACAATAAGTCGCTGAATTGAAAAAGTAGCTGCTGTCATGCAGGTTGGCAGCAGACGACCCTTTTTGAGATTTTTCGTGCGCGTAATGAGGCGCGATTCGCGAATAACAATGTTTTAATTAACTTAACAAAGTCGGCACCGGGCTGAATCATAGGTCAATCAATTCGTCTCATTATAAACAATAAGTCGCTGAATTGAAAAAGTAACTGCTGTCATGCAGGTTGGCAGCAGACGACCTTCTGTGAATTTAATCTTGCGGCCAGCACGACTCTTCGCGAATAACAATTTATTTTTGTTAATGAACAAATGCCGTCCCCGGGATAAAACAAAGGGGGATCGATTCGGCTATTTATATAGAATAAGCACATAAATAGCAAAAGTCGCTACTGTCATGCGGGTTAGCAGCAGACGGCCTTTTTGCAGATTTTTCGAGCGAGTAAGAAGACGCGATGCGCGAATAATAATTTTTTAATTGACTTGACAAAGTCGGCACCGGGATAAATCATAGGTCAATCGATTCGTCTCATTATAACCAATAAGCAGCTGAATTTAAAAAGTAGCTGCTGTCATGCAGGTTCGCAGCAGACGACCCTTTTTGAGATTTTTTGTGCGCGTAATGAGGCGCGATTCGCCAATAACAATTTTTTAATTAACTTAACAAAGTCGGCACCGGGATCAATCATAGGTCAATCGATTCGTCTTATTTTAAACAATAAGTAGCTGAATCGAAAAAGTAGCTGCTGTCATGCAGGTCGGCAGCAGACGACCTGTTGTGAATTTAATCGTGCGGCCAGCACGACTCTTTTCGAGAATAACAATTTATTTTTGTTAATCAACAAATTCCGTCACCGTGACGAAACATAGGGGGATCGATTCAACCAAGTATATAGAACGAGCACGTAAATATAAAAAGTCACTACTGTCATGCGGGTTGGCAGCAGACGGCCCTTTTTGAGATTTTTCGTGCGAGTAAGGAGGCGCGATGCGCGAATAACAATTTTTTAATTGACTTAACAAAGTCGGCACCGGGATAAATCATAGGTTAATCGATTCGTCTCATTATAAACAATAAGCAGCTGAATTTAAAAAGCAGCTGCTGTCATGCAGGTTGATAGCAGACGACCTTTTGTGAATTTAATCGTGCGGCCAGCACGACTCTTTTCGAGAATAACAATTTATTTTTGTTAATCAACAAATGCCGTCACCGGGACGAAACATAGGGGGATCGATTCAACCAAGTATATAGAACAAGCACGTAAATGTAAAAAGTCGCTGTCATGCGAGTTGGCAGCAGACGGCCCTTTTTGAGATTTTTCGTGCGAGTAAGGAGGCGCGATGCGCGAATAACAATTATTTAATTGACTTAACAAAGTCGGCACCGGGTTGAATCATAGGTCAATCAATTCGTCTCATTATAAACAATAAGTTGCTGAATTGAAAAAGTAGCTGCTGTCATGCAGGTTGGCAGCAGACGACCTTTTGTGAATTTAATCGTTCGGCCAGCACGACTCTTTTCGAGAATAACAATTTATTTTTGTTAATCAACAAATGCCGTCACCGGGACGAAACATAGGGGGATCGATTCAACCAAGTATATAGAACAAGCACGTAAATATAAAAAGTCGCTACTGTCATGCGGGTTGGCAGCAGACGACCCTTTTTGAGATTTTTCGTGCGAGTAAGGAGGCGCGATTCGCGCATAACAATTTTTTAATTGACTTAACAAAGTCGGCACCGGGACAAATCATAGGTCAATCGATTTGTCTCATTATAACCAATAAGCAGCTGAATTTAAAAATTAGCTGCTGTCATGCAGGTTGGCAGCAGACGACCCTTCTTGAGATTTTTCGTGCGCGTAAGGAGGCGCGATTCGCGAATAACAATTTTTTAATTAACTTAACAAAGTCGGCACCGGGTTGAATCATAGGTCAATCAATTCGTCTCATTATAAACAATAAGTTGCTGAATTGAAAAAGTAGCTGCTGTCATGCAGGTTGGCAGCAGACGACCTTTTGTGAATTTAATCGTTCGGCCAGCACGACTCTTTTCGAGAATAACAATTTATTTTTGTTAATCAACAAATGCCGTCACCGGGACGAAACATAGGGGGATCGATTCAACCAAGTTTATAGAACAAGCACGTAAATATAAAAAGTCGCTAGTGCCATGCGGGTTGGCAGCAGACGACCCTTTTTGAGATTTTTCGTGCGAGTAAGGAGGTGCGATGCGCGAATAACAATTTTTTAATTGACGTAACAAAGTCGGCACCGGGATAAATCATAGGTCAATCCATTTGTCTTATGAACAATAAGCAGCTGAATTTAAAAAGTAGCTGCTATCATGCAGGTTGGTAGCAGACTACCTTTTGTGAATTTAATCGTACGGCCAGCACGACTCTTTTCGAGATTAATAATTTATTTTTGTTAATCAACAAATACCGTCACCGGGACGAAACATAGAGGGATCGATTCAGTCAAGTATATAGAACAAGCACGTAAATATAAAAAGTCGCTACTGTCATGTGGGTTGGCAGAAGACGACCCTTTACGAGATTTTTCGTGCGAGTAAGGAGGGTAGAGATCCGCTTCGCGGATAACTTTTTTTTTGTTAACTAACAAAAGCTGTCACCTGGAGAAATCATAGATGGATCGATTCGTCTCGGTATTACGAACTAGGCATAAAAATCGACAAGTCGCTATTGTCATGAGTGTCGACAACAGACAGCCTTATGTTGATTAACAAATGCCGTCACCGCCATAGATCCTCGATTCATTCATACTCAGATTGAGCTGTGTAAATTGCGACATTCTTCCCGTAATGTGCTATGACAGTAAACTCAAACATTGATATATTTTACTGCCGATAGGCTCCGCCCGCATTGGAATTTTGTGAATTCGGTTTTCTTTTTAAATACGTTACATGATCGAATCGTTGGTCGGTCGATGATTTTTGCGGTAGAGAATAATTATCAAAAGTGACAAGTATGTATTGTTATGCGTGTACATTTGTCATGCACTCGAATAAAGTCAATTCAATTATCCATGTAGCTGGGGATAAGTGCCAATCCGCAAGCAGAATCTGTTGACAATATCTTGTTGCCATCTCTGACGGCAAGCCGTCACGTCGTTACGTTGTAGATTGTAAGCTTTCTTAAGCTTACAATGTACACAATTATTTTGTCACCAATCCACACATGCCCTAAATAATCATGTTACTTTAAAGCTTCACAGTCTTACAAATTTTAGCAGTCTTAATTTCTACATATCCGATTCAATACGTCATGATTTTCTTCCTAATAGTCTTATTTTCTATGCCCGTTTACTTAAACTTTATCATATCTTTTATCCCTATCCGGATATCTACATATTTACATTTGTACATTTTTGTACATATTTACATTTGTACATTTTTGTACATATTTACATTTGTACATTTTTCCACATATTTACATTTGTACATTTTTGTACATATTTACATTTGTACATTTTTCCACATATTTACATTTGTACATTTTTGTACATATTTACACGTGTACATCTTTAACACATGCTTTAAAGATATCCACTTATTTACATTTCTATCAATACCATGTCAGCTGTGTGTCTAACTGAAAAACCAGATACCCCATTTTTCACATTGTATAAAATCACCTAAACCTATTGACTCTTTGTTGCCTCTATCAGAACTTTTGTTGATGCTATAAAGTCGGCTGTTGATTCGAATGATAGGGGTGGATCTCTTGTTAATGGAATTAGTTTGAATATGTTTTTAATATCCGGTATTGTATCACAGGAATTTAACAAGGCATCAAATGTGTTATTTCTTTCAAGCGTTTTTTTTTGTAATTGGATATTCAATTAGGAACCGAGCTAATCCTTTTCGAGCTATCGCCATATCGTTTTCCGTAAAACACACGCGTGAATTACTGACCATTGCGTATGCCCACATGCATACGTGGACTCCGCAATTCCCGGTAATATTTCCTCTGTCGTCCCGTTGTTCAGGGATATCGATAGGTGCGGATAATGTCCACGTATTCCATTGGGTCATTTTCGAGAATCTAGCACCCCGGGAGCTTGCTATGAAGCTACATATTCTATTTATCAACTTTTCGGGAGGCTTATTGTGACAAGAATCAAAATATACCATGCACCGCAAAGGAAAGATAATGACGAGAAGCGTCCAGTGACTTCTCTCCGCATGGAAGACTGGCAGAACCCATATGTCATATTGTGACGGTTGAACCCTTTTCACCCAATTAATAAAGCCAATCGACTTTTTCCCCACCAATAACTTTTGTAGAAAATATGTATCAAATGATAAAAGTTTCAACCGGTTTGTTGCAGCTATTTCTTGGAGGGCTATGAAAAAACTATTGATGAGCTCTCCGTCTAACCAATTGTCTGAATTTAATCTGCTAAATAATGTAGGATCTATTTTTATTCCAGCAAAATCTCTTTCGTAATGTGGGAAGTTGGGAGGATACGATATTTTTTCGTTAAAAAATCTACTATTAGCGTCACCATCAAACGATAAATAATCCGTTGTATCGTTGGTTTTGTTACTGTCTGGGGATTGGGTTCGTTGCGTCTTCGTAACAGTCAACCTTTTGGCGTCCAACGAGTCCGTTTGCAGAGGTTGTGAGGATTCATATGAAGAGGCTGTTTTATTGGATGCAAGAAAGTTTTTTTTGGTGTTCTGATTTGAATTTTGAGAACGATTTGTGATCATTGGATGTTTGTTTGATGGAAAATATATATTTTGGTTTTTTCTTTTTAACTTTTCGGGTTGCCAAACTTCAAAGGCTAGATTCTCATCGTCGTTGGATGCTTCGCGAATACACATTCTTTTTCGTTTTTCTAATTGTCTACTAGTTATTAGTGTGTATTTTCGTTCAAGCAACCAACCATCGATCATCTTTTCCATTTTTCGAAAGAATCGCGGAGCGGGAATATTGAGCGTTTTCCGACAAACGTTCGTTTTTACGATTTTGAAATCATTTTCCACTGTTGCATTACTATCCCGCAGTAGATTTAACTTTGATAAAACAATCGCCGACCAGAGGGGGAAGTATGGAAGTATATACGTTAACATGTAATTAACAAATTCCCCGGAATGATAATAGTTTTCAGTTAAAATTATTTTTTTTTCTTGCTGTGTTGCAGTATATTCTGAAATTTCTGTCATTGTTGAGTTGTATAACGACTCGAAAAATTTGAAAAAAGGTGATCCTTTGCGCCCACTAGAATCTATATCGTAATACTCAATATCATTTTTCACTTCAATGTCGGCAAGGTCACCTGCAAGGTCATCTGTGTTTTCGACTTTATCGGATTCGAAATCTACAATTATTTCCACTTCTGGTAAATCGGTTGTTTGGAGATTCAACAAGCATGATTTCATCGTCGGAGTTTCGTGCGGCGATGCAAATATTAGAACTAGCATTCTAAATATTTTCTTTGCAGCGATCATTGTGTCTGCGTGAATCAGTTTTGTTATTAATTGTGCCACAACCTTTAAGCGGCGCTTATCCCGGAACAATGCTTTGCACTTTCTTAACACCGTTTTCAATGTATGAGAGGAGCATATGTGAACTATTGTAATTTCTGGTAGTTTGCTGTCATTTCTGTTTAAAAAATTGTTCGCCAAGTTCAAATATACAGAAATTGCCGTCATTAAAAGCTTTTAGCACAGATGCAATTAGCGCCAAGCTAAAATCGGTCTCTATTTTTTTTATTGCAACTTTTCGAGTTGTGTATTGCTTTATAGCGTGATTGAAAGTAAATAAGGAATATGTAATTTGTGGTACTGTGTGCGTATCAGAGAGAAATTCAGCAACAGGCAGTGGACCATATTCTTTACTTCCCGGAAGAACCAGCGCATAGTAAAGAATACGTTTTTGGGAATCTGGCAATTTCGCGACGATGGAACCAGTGGCATCTAAGTAACAAAATACATATTTTCTTGTTGCTAATGATAATAGATACAAGATTTGGTTTTCCGTAAAAGCCATGCTCGAAAATTTGTCTTGAATATAACCGGAGACAATCCGCCCTTTCCTCTTTTCTCGATACAACTGTGCAAGTTTCGACATGTGTACAATCGGATTCGAATCTAGATCGTGATTTGTTTCAATTTCAGAAGATATTTTTTGTAAAATTACACTACTCGGTGCATCATCGCGATTGCCGGACTCCAAAATATGAATAGGAACTTGTTGTATCTTGAGCGTTCTAACAACGCTGGGTTTGTTTATCTGTAATTCATGGTTGTACTTTTCTCTCGCTTCACCTCTTATAAACCTGCGATGTATGTCATTTTTATCATGTTTGATCGTTTTATTCCGAAATACTTTAATATTAACATCTTTGAAGGCGAATTTTATTTTTTCTTCGCCTTCGAAAGTGAAAGCAGTGCACATAGAATTTTTACATTGCATCGATGCATAAAAATATCTTTTTCTTCTTTTATCGTCTGCGTAACAACGGTGATAATTAACTTTGAAAACGCAACAGCTGTACGTCTCAACCGTCTTTACTATCTGTAAGAAAGCGTCTGCCCAGCCGTTACGGAGGGTTTTATCGAATGTCCAATATTTTTGCCAAAAATCTGTTGGTATAATTACACGTTCGTCCTGAATCCATTTAGGATAGTTGTCATGTTCGTCGATTTTATTTGAATGTAACCGTTCTGTTGGGGAATTGACTTCGTCGGGTGGGTTTTTTTTTTCTTCGAAAGCATCTACAGATATTGGTGCAAAATAGTTTTCATTAAAGTCCGCGTTTTTGTATACAAGATCGACATAAGCGAAACTGTCAATTGATTGGTCGGAGACTCTATTTCTTGAAACTTCTAATTCTGAGACAGTAATCAATTCTTCCGGGTAGATAATGGTCTCACTGGATTCACAAGAGAAGGGTTTATTATCTTCTCTATGCAAGCTTCCGACAACACCAGATTCTCCAATTTCGTTACTATTTACATTAGTTATAACGACGTCGGAATTGGCATGCGCTCCACCTCGGATTAATTCATTTGTATAAGCTAATTTTGTTTCTGCGAATTTTTTGCGGAAAGTATCGTAGCATCGGCGAATGTTTTTTCTCAAAGTTCTTTCGTCTCGGTGTGGTAATATTTTTTTTACATATTTCAGACCATACGCTACGATGGATATCGCGAGATGTAAATTTCGGATCGTTAACAAAACTATCAAAATCGCGGTTGGGATACAATTCCGCAAGTATTTTTCCGATTGCTGAAGGATCGCGCGCCATATTCCTTGTTTATCGTTATTTCGTACAAAGAGTTTTCATCTTACGAATATGCATGCTTTATACTAGACACATGCATTCCTATCTTTCCGAATTTATCAAATTTCCGACCGTTCGAAAATGTAAATTCACGATTTATTATAGAATACAGAACTAATTAAAACGATTCAAATAAGGGCATTAGTTGTATTCGTCCTAAGTGGAACGTGCTTCATCTTGAGCAGGAAATAAAAAAGGTGCATTTTGAGTTATTGGATTCTATTTTTTCTTAATTATATTTGATGTATAAAAATTTAGCTAAAAAACCTGTTTAAAATAGAATCACTTTCTTCAAAGGAAGTGGTACTGGTGTACTTAATTAAAAACTCATAGTCTTCCGAATAATTGAAATGAAATAAATTAAGGATGATAGTCTTGATACGAGAAATTATTGATTAGCCGGAAATGGTGCTAACTTACCAACGCTGTAAGTAATCCGTTCACTCAACACTTCCGACAATAACACACTAATGCACACTAAAACATACTTTCTACCAACATGACACGCTCAACACTGAATATAGAATACGAAAATGGTTGTTCCATCAATATAAGCACAAAAGAAAACTACGTTTTCACGAAACGTTCGCACAAGAGAGTTACGTCGCTTTACAATGAGAACGCGCAGCAGGTTACAGATACGGCGGGTACGACGACTTCTTCACGATTGACAGAAACTCTTGTTTCTCTTATGACGCTAACCCCACCATTGAAAAAGAACATTGTCTATATTATAATCTGTCTATACGGTATAGACAGATATGCGGTGTACTTGCACGTGAAAAAACCCAACGGACGAAATTTTCTCCATCTCGAGAGTTTTCGTTAAATGCAACAGTCGTTTCTGATGCTCGGGTACAGTTTATAAGCCTAGTACAAACTCTGAAGACTACGTGCAGTAGGTGAACATTAATACATTTATGGTCGGACGACTGGAAATGTATTAATGTTAAACGCTTACGCTGAAAGACGCGCCCTTATATCGATGTACCTCACCGTTAATCGATAAAAACCCAGCCACGAAATCTTAGTCCACTCCGGTGACATGCAGAGGAAACGGGTACACAAACGCAGTTTCTTATCCGCGGTACGGCGGCTGGTTTTTTTTATTGTCACCGCAATATCGATCGTTCGAAAATAAGCCTTTCAATCTGCTAAAATACATGCCGTTTCGTGTGTTGTGCGGCTTACGGTTAATCACCTTTTGCTCGCGCCTTGACGGCGTCGCGCGTCAGGCCCTTGATCCGCCTATAGATGTATTAATGTTAAATCCTCACGGTAATACTCACGCCTCTATATCGATCGATGGATGGCACGGTTGATCGAAAAAAACGCAGTGTTCTCGTAGACGGATTACATTGTCCGCGAACAGCGCGCCGTTCTTTCTGACCAGTCGGTGCAACTATTACGCTTGCCACAACGCTAATTCTTTAGGACAAATAACTATATATGCCAAACTGATGCGTTTCTGGCATTGGAACTTACTACGTATTTTATACACGTGCTATAATTTTCTCAACTTTGTCAGCTGTCAATACGAATGACGATACCGACATCTAGATTTTTATGCTTCATTCGGTATGCCGAGATGAATCTATCGAACTATCTCTGTGACGATTTTTGTTAAACGGCAACAAAAAATTTTTATTCGCGAAGCCGCCTTCTGAAAATGAAAATCATTTAAGGCTGTCTGCTGTGAGCACGCACGACACTAGCGACTTCTCGATTTATGAGTTCAATTCGTTGGGCCGAAACAAAGCAATTGACCTATGATTTGTGGCGGTGACGACTTTTGTTAATTAACAAACAAAAATGTTATTCGCGGAGCGGATCTCGCTACCCTCAGGATAAAATTCATTAAAGGCCGTCTGCTGTGAGTACGCATGACAATAGCGACTTCTCGATTTTGATGATTAATTCTTTATGCTGAGACGAATCGATCGACCTCTGACTTGTCTCGGTGACGGCTCTTGTTAGTTGATAAGAAAAAAAAGTTATCCGTCAGACGAGACGCGCTGCTCCTACAATAGAACTTATAAAACGCCGTCTTCTACCGACCTGCGTGACAGCAGCTACTTTTTCAATTCAACTGCTTATTGTTTATAATGAGACGAATCGATTGACCTATGATTTATCCCGGTGCCGACTTTGTTAAGTTAATTAAAAAATTGTTATTCGCGAATCGCGCCTCCTTACTCGCACGAAAAATCTCAAAAAGGGTCGTCTGCTGCCAACCCGCATGACAGAAGCGACTTTTTATATTTACGTGCTTGTTCTATATACTTGGCCGAATCGATCCCCCTATGTTCCGTCCCGGTGACGGCATTTGTTGATTGACAAAAATAAATTGTTATTCTCGAGAAGAGTCGTGCTGGCCGCATGATTAAATTCACAAAAGTTCGTCTGCTGCCAACCTGCATGACAGCAGCTACTTTTTCGATTCAGCTACTTATTGTTTGTAATGAGACGAATCGATTGACCTATGATTTATCCCGGTACCAACTTTGTTAAGTTAATTAAAAAATTGTTATTCGCGAATCGCGCCTTCTTACTCGCTCGAAAAATCTGAAAAAAGGCCGTCTGCTGCTAACACGCATGACAGTAGCGACTTTTGCTACTTATATGCTTATTCTATATAATTAGCCGAATCGATCCCCCTTTCTTTCATCCCGGTGACGGCATTTGTTCATCAACAAAAATAAATTGTTATTCGCGAAAAGAGTCGTGCTGGCCGCAAGATTAAATTCACAAAAGGTCGTCTGCTGCCAACCTGCATGACAGCAGCTACTTTTTCAATTCAGCGACTTATTGTTTACAATGAGACGAATTGATTGACCTATGATTCAACCCGGTGCCGACTTTGTTAAGTTAATTAAAAAATTGTTATTCGTGAATCGCGCCTCCTTACGCGCACGAAAAATCTCAAAAAGGGTCGTCTGCTGCCAACCTGCATGACAGCAGCTACTTTGTAAATTCAGCTGCTTATTGTTTATAATGAGACGAATCGATTGACCTATGATTTATCCCGGTGCCGACTTTGTTAAGTTAATTAAAAAATTGTTATTCGCGAATCGCACCTCCTTACTCGATCGAAAAATCTGAAAAAAGGCCGTCTGCTGCTAACCCGCATGACAGTAGCGACTTTTGCTATTTATGTGCTTATTCTATATAATTAGCCGAATCGATCCCTCTTTGTTTCATCCCGGTGACGGCATTTGTTCATTAACAAAAATAAATTGTTATTCGCGAAAAGAGTCGTGCTGGCCGGAAGATTAAATTCACAGAAGGTCGTCTGCTGCCAACCTGCATGACAGCAGCTACTTTTTCAATTCAGCGACTTATTGTTTATAATGAGACGAATTGATGGACCTATGATTCAACCCGGTGCCGACTTTGTTAAGTTAATTAAAAAATTGTTATTCGCGAATCGCGCCTCATTACGCGCACGAAAAATCTCAAAAAGGGTCGTCTGCTGCCAACCTGCATGACAGCAGCTACTTTTTAAATTCAGCTGCTCATTGGTTATAATGAGACGAATCGATTGACCTATGATTTATCCCGGTGCCGACTTTGTTAAGTCAATTAAAAAATTGTTATTCGCGCATCGCGCCTCCTTACTCGCACGAAAAATCTCAAAAAGGGCCGTCTGCTGCCAACCCGCATGACAGTAGCGACTTTTTATATTTACGGGCTTGTTCTATATACTTGGTTGAATCGATCCCCCTATGTTTCGTCCCGCTGACGGCATTTGTTGATTAACAAAAATGAATTGTTATTCTCGAAAAGAGTCGTGCTGGCCGCACGATTAAATTTACAAAAGGTCGTCTGCTGCCGACCTGCATGACAGCAGCTACTTTTTCGATTCAGATACTTATTGTTTAAAATGAGACGAATCGATTGACCTATGATTGATCCCGGTGCCGACTTTGTTAAGTTAATTAAAAAATTGTTATTCGCGAATCGCGCCTTCTTACTCGCTCGAAAAATCTGCAAAAAAGCCGTCTGCTGCTAACCCGCATGACAGTAGCGACGTTTGCTATTTATGTGCTTATTCTATATAATTAGCCGAATCGATCCCTCTTTGTTTCATCCCGGTGACGGCATTTGTTCATTAACAAAAATAAATTGTTATTCGCGAAAAGAGTCGTGCTGGCCGCAAGATTAAATTCACAGAAGGTCGTCTACTGCCAACCTGCATGACAGCAGCTACTTTTTCAATTCAGCGACTTATTGTTTATAATGAGACGAATTGATGGACCTATGATTCAACCCGGTGCCGACTTTGTTAAGTTAATTAAAAAATTGTTATTCGCAAATCGCGCCTCATTACGCGCACGAAAAATCTCAAAAAAGGTCGTCTGCTGCCAACCTGCATGACAGCAGCTACTTTTTAAATTCAGCTGCTTATTGGTTATAATGAGACGAATCGATTGACCTATGATTTAACCCGGTGCCGACTTTGTTAAGTCAATTAAAAAATTGTTATTCGCGCATCGTGCCTCCTTACTCGCAAGAAAAATCTCAAAAAGGGCCGTCTGCTGCCAACCCGCATGACAGTAGCGACTTTTTATATTTACGGGCTTGTTCTATATACTTGGTTGAATCGATCCCCCTCTGTTTCGTCCCGGTGACGGCATTTGTTGATTAACAAAAATAAATTGTTATTCTCGAAAAGAGTCGTGCTGGCCGCAAGATTAAATTCACAGAAGGTCGTCTGCTGCCAACCTGCATGACAGCAGCTACTTTTTCAATTCAGCGACTTATTGTTTATAATGAGACGAATTGATTGACCTATGATTCAACCCGGTGCCGACTTTGTTAAGTTAATTAAAAAATTGTTATTCGTGAATCGCGCCTCCTTACGCGCTCGAAAAATCTCAAAAAGGGTCGTCTGCTGCTAACCCGCATGACAGTAGCTACTTTTTAAATTCAGCTGCTTATTGTTTATAATGAGACGAATCGATTGACCTATGATTTATCCCGGTGCCGACTTTTTAAGTTAATTAAAAAATTGTTATTCGCGAATCGCACCTCCTTACTCGCTCGAAAAATCGGAAAAAGGCCGTCTGCTGCTAACCCGCATGACAGTAGCGACTTTTGCTATTTATGTGCTTATTCTATATAAATAGCCGAATCGATCCCCCTTTGTTTCATCCCGGGGACGGAATTTGTTCATTAACAAAAATAAATTGTTATTCGCGAAAAGAGTCGTGCTGGCCGCAAGATTAAATTCACAAAAGGTCGTCTGCTGCCAACCGGCATGACAGCAGCTACTTTTTCAATTCAGCGACTTATTGTTTATAATGAGACGAATTGATGGACCTATGATTCAACCCGGTGCCGACTTTGTTAAGTTAATTAAAAAATTGTTATTCGCGAATCGCGCCTCCTTACGCGCACCAAAAATCTCAAAAAGGGTCGTCTGCTGCCAACCTGCATGAAAGCAGCTACTTTTTCGATTCAGCTACTTATTGTTTATAATGAGACGAATCGATTAACCTATGATTGATCCCGGTGCCGACTTTGTTAAGTTAATTTAAAAAATGTTATTCGCGAATCGCGCCTTCTTACTCGCTCGAAAAATCTGAAAAAGGCCGTCTGCTGCTAACACGCATGTCAGTAGCGACTTTTGCTATTTATATGCTTATTCTAAATACTTGGCCGAATCGATCCCCCTATGTTTCGTCCCGGTGACGGCATTTGTTGATTAACAAAAATAAATTGTTATTCTCTAAAAGAGTCGTGCTGGCCGCACGGTTAAATTCACAAAAGGTCGTCTGCTACCAACCTGCATGACAGCACCTACTTTTTAAATTCAGCTGCTTATTGTTTATAATGAGACGAATCGATTGACTTATGATTTATCCCGGTGCCGACTTTGTTAAGTTAATTAAAAAATTGTTATTCGCGAATCGCGCCTCCTTACTCGCACGAAAAATCTCAAAAAAGGCCGTCTGCTGCTAACACGCATGACAGTCGCGACTTTTTCTATTTACGTGATTATTCTATATACTTCGCCGAATCGATCCCCCTATGTTTCATCCCGGTGACGGCTTTTGTTAATTAAGAATAAAAAAAGTTATCCGCCATTCGGGTCTCCGTACTCGAACAAAATTTTAGTTTAAAGTCGTCTGCCGTCAACACGCATGACAATTGCGACTTGACGATTTACATGCTTAATCTATATGAATAGACGAAACGATCGACTCATGATTCATCCCGGTGACGGTTGTTGTTAAGCAAAAAAAAAACATTATTTCCGCCAGACGGATATATGCGGCTCATTCACGAGCGGGTAAGTGGTGGGGGTAGGCCCTATGCTGCCTCGCTACGCTACGACCCGGGCGCGTACAGTCACGATAAAAATGTACTGGGTTCGGGCGGCGCGCGTCTGCTAGGTCTGTCTGCCAGCTTCAGCGTCATTTGCTTTGTGCCCCCACGCATAAATCGCTCTCGCTTCTGTACACATTTTCCTACCATACCAGCTGTCATGTAATAGGAACAAAACAATGTTAGCCGAAGTTGGACAAAATTCTTTTTGCTCGTGGCCGCGAATAGTTTTCTTATTCTCTTATTACACAAAGGTTGACCGAAAACTAACAACAATATAATATCGTTAAAAAATTAGTTTATTTATTTATATATCCAGCTGACTTCACTTTGGTACTTTTGATTCGGAAGTGGTACGCTTTTGGGGGTATTGGCGTACGCTCCGAATTGACCGTGCGGCAACACTGAATACAGTCGCGTTGACAGCTCGAGTAACCAAACACGGTTAGTCGAGCGTGGATGTGAAAAAATAAAACAAACGGCTCTTATTAGAGCCCAAAATTTATTTAACAAAGGTTCACGTCGTTCAAATTTAGGTGTAGATTATTTATTTGATCCTAACATGCGTATATTAGCCGTGGCGCTCGCGCGGAAACCGTCGGAGAAACAGCGAGGACGATACGCAAACAGATACAGAGTAAGTTAAAAACAAAAATGTGCTCATTTCTTTCACTTGCTTATATAAAATCATTAAAAAATTTGCAAACAGACGTGCATGTGTAGCTTTTGTGTGCCCTGAGAGCATAACCTAGCTTCTATATGTCATTACCAATTTGTGTGTTCATAACCTCGTTCCATTACCATTTTATGAACATATCTTCAACATTTTCTGAACAGAATCTTGTCATAGACGATGAAGTTTTTTTTTTTTTGTAGAAAATGCATTCGGCTCTGTAGAATTTATATTGATGCAGAGCTTGACAATTATTTTGCCTGAAATATTATTCATCGCTGAAAAATCTCTCATGAGAAATAAAGGTCTTGTGCAACACGATATATAAACCTAGATCCCCTACGGCGTCCAATAGAACATGTAAAATAGAACGCCATTACACGACCATTCCAAGTTCTTGCGAATTTTGTTCATACGAACCCGTGATCAAACATACAGGTATCGAATAGGCAGCCTAATTAACATACATGCGATGCAATCGACACCTGTATATTTGATCACGGGTTCATACGAATAAAATTGGTGCGAACCTGTGATTGTCGCGTAATCGTGTTCTAGGACAACACCTAATGTTTGGCTCGATCTCACAGACTCAAGCCTGACAGCGCTTCCATATGCCTCGCCATTCTTTTCATACTGTGGTGATCACCATATTTCATTGTTGCGGCTGCACAATCTATGTCTACATGGAACGATGATAGTCCGCCATCTCCGAGAAATCTTCGAGTGCCACACCTGCATCGAAGACTTTCCTTGGTTATGTCGTTCAACGCCTTGAAGTTTATCGCCCCAAGTGCGCTCAATGTGTCAAATACTATGGAAAGCCAAACTTCAGATACTCCATGTCACTCGATGCCTCGAATCGAGCAACATTTGGGCATGAAACCCTTTTCCGGTACGGAGAGCGACAACGAAACCTTTTGACATTTTTCCAGCTTGACATAACATAAAAATGATTAAAACATGAATTTTAGCATTTTTCATAAAATGAAAAGGCCTTAGAACTATTGTGCCATCTTGCCAAGGAAGGCCAGATTGTGAATGATTGTGCGCTTTTTAATGTTAACATGAAAGTGTGATTGAAGCTGCATATTTTATGTGTTACGTGATTATCGGCTATTATGTAAATTTAAAATAAGATGATTGTCAACAAAACCTTTTTTTGTCAGACCGGCTTTAGTTTTAATTTACTGTAAAACAACCTAAGATTTCTTGAATAAAAATCCTGAAACTGAGTATAAATGTGTGATAATAATTTCTCTAATTTCTATTGTGCCAAATTAAATATGGTTAATGAAACTGAATTGATTACATTTATCAAACATTTGAAACGTAGGGACCCTCAAACTTTTATTAATAGTCACATATAGGTGACTGGGTAAAAAAAAATATTTTACATTTTTTAGTACATTAAATAAAAGCTTGTCTAAAAGAAAAGTTTTTTTTATATACAAATTTTCCGTACCAATCTGACTGTGTTAAATGAAAAAAAAGAAAAACCGCGTTTCGAAAATATATGGTTCTGCACTTTAAGGTATTTCTTTCACGAACCCGAATATTTAACAAATAACTGATTTTCGTCTATTATTTTTACACGGTGTTTACATTCCTTTATTCAACCGAATTCATTTTGAACGATAAATGTCAATTGTCTAAAAGAAAGAAAAAAAAGATGAGTTCTCTTTGAAAATGAGCTTTATTGAAAGTATGGCCCGGCCACGGTGACCATTGGCATTGAGACATGTGTGCCATTAAGCCTTCATGCGACGTTGGCTCGCTCCACCTCTCCGTTTCGTCGCCGGGAGAAAAACTGACGTCTTCATTTACATAAAAGTCAATATTTAATAAATGCCGTAGACGGATCATTTAATTTTTGGGTGACAATTTTGTTAATATACTGAATGATTTGACATTTTTTCATAACATCCTTAACATTTTTTACACTATTCCGTGTGTAAAACTGCCGATCGGCATGAGTCTAGGCATCTTCTTATGTAAAAACTGTTTGTTGAATTCAAATTTAAAATTAAATTAGGAAATTAAAAATTCAATTCAAAATTATTAAAATCAAATATTAAAATTTGAAGGGTGCATTCAGTATATGTAACGAATCCACTATATAAATTTGAACAAATGGTAACATTTGATCATTTGACCCGAAGCTTCTTAACGATATAAGGAAAGACGTGTATTCTTGAGCAGCCTCCAGCAGGGTAAATGTGACGCGTTATCCAAGTGCATCCGGTTTTTGTTTACAATGAACAAATCGATTTGCATTCCACTCGCTGAACACGCAAATAAAATAACGCAATGAAGTTGGATTTTCGTAAAATATTTTTATTGATCTCTAGTTTTTTTAATTAAAAGTTTTCTCCTGCTGCAACAAACAAAGCGCAATTCATGAAACATGGAGACGGTATATCAAAAAGTAAAACATTAAGACGTACAGACTTGGGCGTAATTCTATTTATAAATACGAATATGAATTTATTCACATCGTGATTTTCATGTGAATATAAATACAAATGTATTCATACTTCACTTTTTGTATTCACATGCATGCATACAAATACAATTGTATTCACAAATATTCTGAACATACAAATAGATTCACAGAAAAAATTGTGAATATTCACAAAAAAGTGAATATTTACAAAAAATCCTGTGAATTAAAAAAAATACACATCAAAATCTGTGAATGCAAATGTATTCATAAAAAATTGTAAATACAAAAAAATTCACAAAATAAGTTGTGAATTTTTTCATATTTAAGACAAATTAAAATCAAATTCACAATAATTAGATTAAAATTTACACCATTAGTGAGTTTGTACGCATTTTGAGAGAAAACATTGCCTCGAGGCAAAGAAATTTTTGCACAAAACTTTTTGTGCGAAAATTCCTTTGCCTCAACAAAATGGTTTCTCTCAAAATACATAAGAACTCACTTGTGGCGTAAATTTTAATATAATTGTCGTGAATTCGATTTTCATTTTCTTCAACTTGATGAATCTCACAACTCATTTTGTGAATTTTTTCATATTTATGATGTAATATTTGGAACTCACTTTTTTGCAAAAATTTCTTTGCCTCGACGCAATGTTTTCTCTCAAAATACGTAAGAACTCACGTTTGGTGTAACGTGAGTTCTTACGTATTAATCGAATACGTTTTAATCTAATCATTGTGAATTCGATTTTAATTTGTCTTAAATACGAAAAAATTCTCAACTTATTTTGTGAATTTTTTTGTATTTACAATTTTTTGTGAATACATTTGCATTCATGGATATTGATTTGAATTTTTTTTAATTCACAGGATTTCTTGTAAATATTCACATTTTTTGTGAATACAGTAGAACCTCGATTATCCGAACCAATTGGGACCGAGACTAGTTCGGATAATCAAAAGTTCGGATAATCGAAACGTGGGTTATTTGTGACGAGATAATAAACAACAACCTTTTACATAAAAACAGTGCAGTACATGTCAAATTTTAATATATATATATGTACTGCTTTTATGTACATACATATATCAGGTGTTAATATATATATATATATATATATATATATATATATATATATATATATATATATATATATATATATATATATATATATATATATATACAGCTGAACTATATATATATACAGCTGAAAAAAGTCGAATGCTTTTTTTAATATATTTTTTATAAAATCGTCCATTTTTAATTGACGAACGGCCGTAACGCGTTTTTGAGCGGCTAAGTCTCGCAGCCGTTTGAGAAGGAGAAGTTGCATTGGGTTGCTCATTGTTGCTCACGGCAGTGGCAGCGAGCAACAATGTATCTTTCGCGCCAACGTTCGGATAATTGAGCGTTCGGATAAACTAAGTTATCGTTCGGATAATTGAGGGTTCGTATAATCGAGGTTCGGATAATCGAGGTTCTACTGTATATATTAAACACCTGAAAAAACTCGAAAGCCTCTTTTAATATTTTTTTAATAAAATCGTCCATTTTTAATTGACGAACGGCCGTAACGCGTTTTTGAGCGGCTAAGTCTCGCAGCCGTTTGAGAAGAAGTTGCGTTGGGTTGCTCATTGTTGCTCACGGCAGTGGCAGCGAGCAACAATGTATCTTGCGCGCCAACATTCGGATAATTGAGCGTTCGGATAAACTAAGCCATCGTTCGGATAATTGAGGGTTCGGATAATCGAGGTTCTACTGTATTCCCAATTTTTTTCTGTGAATTTATTTGTACACGTTCAAAATATTTGTAAATACAATTGTATTTGTATGCATGCATGTGAATACAAATAAGCGAACTATGAATAAATATTTCACTAATAGGCGTTTGTAAATCACCCTGCAAATACGTCGATTTAATAGTGGAAGGGACTGAAGACTTAAAAAAAATATTTATAGCATTTGGTAATATACAAGTTTTCAGAAACGACGTGCCCTGTTTTTTTAACTATCTGTTTAAATCTTACCCTTTTAGAATCTTTGAAAAAGTGAAAAAAAATAATACCAAGTAATGAAAAGATATTTGAATTCACTCCTCTTTGAACTGGCGCAGAACGAAAAAAAGATTTTTCCCCTTTCAAGAAGATATGAAATCCCCTTTAAAAACTTTTAAAAAGTAAAAAAAGAACGCCAAGTAACAAAATACCCCCGAAAACATTATTGCTTGTTTGATCATATACAAAATTCTGATTTATCTTGAAATATTTTTTTATTTTATTTAACGAATGCTTTTATTATATTTTTTCAATAAAAATGTACAAAAAAAGTGAAATAACTTTTTATAAAGTAGCCAAGCAAGTTTACTAAAAACGTAAACAAAATTGTTAAACCTTAGAACTAATGTTTTCCTAAATATTTCATTTTTATTTTAAAAATCACATTACTATTATAACAAAAAATTGGTATTACAATTATATAAAAATACAACGTATTTACCACATAAGTACACTGGAAATGCTGTGCAACGACTTGGCGTGCATGGTTAAGAAAAATAGCTCGGCGAAGGATTTCGTCTTTCCGACTATTTAACTCTCAGGTTGGAAAAACATAGACTGCTGCAATTTGTTATGTAACTGGAAATCAAATTTCGTGATCCCGCAAAGTATGGATCAAATCAGTGATGTTCCCCTAGACGACACGATACGTTAAATCTTTTTTTTTATGCATAATTTAATACGATATATAAAAGTATATTCTTTCTTTTCTATCAGACAACTTTATACATTACATGAAATATATTTCGTATATACTTTTATGTATTGATTCGTCTGTTTGTGTATTGTATCCGTCTCTAAGCCACAGCATCGGCAATTTTAAAATTCGAATTACGGTGCCGTCGTCTTGCTGGTGAAAAACGAAATATCTGAGTATCTCTCCTGATACTCATTGCACTATATTCGATGGTTTTTCCGAGTACAGTCGAATATTCGTCAATAGTGGATATAACGTAGCTCTGACACGGTCACGTGAATTGTGTGGACCGATATATACACCGATAACACTATATATCAATGTTATCTTGTTCGAATCACACTAGCGCAAGGTGCAGGAAATCGCATTGTTAATAACACTGGCAGTTGATGTGTTGTTACAGATTATATATATATATTGTGTATCTTCCCGAGCTATTTCTCTTAACCATGCACGCCAAGTCGTTGCACAGCATTTCCAGTGTACTTATGTGGTAAATACGTTGTATTTTTATATAATTGTAATACCAATTTTTTGTTATAATAGTAATGTGATTTTTAAAATAAAAATGAAATATTTAGGAAAACATTAGTTCTAAGGTTTAACAATTTTGTTTACGTTTTTAGTAAACTTGCTTGGCTACTTTATAAAAAGTTATTTCACTTTTTTTGTACATTTTAATTGAAAAAATATAATAAAAGCATTCGTTAAATAAAATAAAAAAATATTTCAAGATAAATCAGAATTTTGTATATGATCAAACAAGCAATAATGTTTTCGGGGGTATTTTGTTACTTGGCGTTCTTTTTTTACTTTTTAAAAGTTTTTAAAGGGGATAAATAATACAGATCGAGTTTAACAATTTTAACGCGGACAATTAAACACAAACTTGAGTTAAAGATTAAATGAGATATTCTGTTATATCGGTTGACGATTGGTTCGATTAGAGTTTGATACTTGATCGCTTAGATGGTTAGCGACGACTTGTCTGTTTGTATGTTGAGCGACAACTGACTCTTCTTCTCAATGATCGACGTGTCGCGTCCACTGCTAGGAGTAGCTTATTAGGAAAATTGAAACCCCCTTAATTTCTATTGGGTGGAAACATTTGCGTGCAGTCTTTTGAAAATCCTTCTACATTCCGAAATGTCACGAAACTGCAACTGACGGAAATTCTTTAATGGTGATGACGAAATGCGTACAAAAAATACTCGAGACATTTTGTTGCCAAATGCGCCTTTCCCGGGATCTTCCCGCCGTTGTGCTGGGCGAAAGCCCTTAGACCCTTTTTTATGGTAGTCAGGTCGAAGGAAAATCCGTCGACCGGATAGTGTGCGGAAGGGTTACGCTGGTAAAGTCGCATCTTAATAATATTATTTCATATATAAATATTTCTCGGATCGTTAATTAGACGTTGCGTGATACGATACGCAACAGAGTTTCTGTTATGATTGTTATCTCAAGAAATAAACAGAGTCGGCAACAACCCAATATATTTGGAGTTTCAAGTACCGAGGTACAGCACGTTTTTTATGTTTCGTTTTTTACAAGCTTTTATTTAACTGGACCTGGCGTTATATGCGAAACGGAAAATCGATATTTAACGCACTACCCAACTACTTAGAGCTCTGAAAATTGACAAAGATGCCTTTGTGGCGTGACAATGCATGATACAATGTTATAAAAACGAATAAATAAATAAATACAAAACGACTTTCTGTGAGATGCAGAATGGAAAATCGATATTTCATCTACTCCCGACTACTTAGAGCTTTGCAATTTTGAAAACATGTATCTCAGGCATGACAGCGCATGATTCGAATTAAAAAAAAAATACTTTTTTTTTAAATGACGACTTTCTGTTGAATGCAAAATGGAAAAGCGGTATTTCATCCACTTCTCAACTACTTCGAGTTCTGAAATTTTGCAAAACATGCAACTAAGAAGTGACACAGGCTTTCCTTTATAGTCGCATATGGTTGACTTCGAAAAAATACATATTTTCTACTTTTTAGCATATTAAATGAAAGCATGTTGAAAAATTGTTTTCTTACATATAAATTATTTCTATTCGTGTTACCGGTATTCTGAATATCCGAATTATCCAGCTGGCGAGTATCCCAATTTTGCGGAAAAAAAACGGATTTACATACTTATACGAATAACAACGATTAAATATAAGTAGCCACACCTGGCTCATCCGACTGCAAGCTTTTACGTGGGAAAAAAAGCAAACAGTGCTCCGTATGATCTCTGGACCCTCTGTCGAACATTTCTAAAATCATTCACCGATATGCATTCAATTTCCGCATAGTTCCCCTCAAAGCGAGAGGATACCTTCGAAATCGACGAGTTGCATCATGGTTGTAGGTGTTGTAGGCTCGGACGATCGGCATCCAGTATCTAGGGGACAGAGATGAAATCGATTCTCTCGATCATTTCCCTAGCATCCATACGACATACTGGAAACTGTCTCGTCGAGTTTGTCATTGATTTCATCTCGTTAGCGATCGGGAGAGTGGATCAGGTCAGCAGAGGTATAAGCTGCGAATACGATCCCACATGGAAATAAGATATACAAAAAATATACCGAAAGATATATAAAACATTCAGTAAATATATTTTGTTCGAAAAGTTGGATATGTCAAATATAAATTTGGATATGTCTAAAAACCTGTGCGATTTATATATATAAATAGCTTCTAAGATATACATTAAATATATTAGATCTGTATACTGAATATATCTTTTATACACTGGGGAACATACCGGAGAGCGTACGCTGGGATATAAAAAAAAATACATTTTAGATACACATAAAATATATTGAAAGCGCATGACCAACGTATGCTTTATACATTTTTAATAGGTTATCCGAATATATTTAAGGTATGCTATATGTATATCTGAATATATATTACTATATGCTTATATGCTATATGTACTAATAGACCATGAATAGACGCAAGATTCATTTGAATCATATAAAATGCTCATAAAAGATACATTTTCGATTCATTCATTGTATATATACATTTAAACACACACACACACATTAGCCTTTGCCCGCGGTTTTGCCCGCTCTGTACCGCTCTAAACAGTTATTCTGGCTACCTGGTCTGTAGTTTTTGATAATTCACCTTGCTTATTGAAAAAAAATATATTCCATATAAACTGACTTTTTGTCTCCGATATCTTTATCATAGGTATAGATAGGTTGAGTATTTACTGACGAACATTTCAATGGCAATCACATTGATTGATCTTAACTTTACTAAATGAAAAAGTACTCAAATGAAACCTTTGAACTTTGGATAATATGTTATTGTCTGAAATGAGTTATCTAAAATTAAAATTTAATCGATTTTTCCAAAATTCAGTATACACCACGTTTCACGTTTTTCTTTCTTCCCCGTCGATTAAAATAAAATATTTTCTCGGTTGGTCACTCTACAGCAGGCGACGACATAGAGCTGACCATGCGAGAAGCAGGCTGTTCGTCGGTTGACTCGCTCGTAGCGTTTGTCGTAGCGTTTGTCCTTGCGATTTGTTAATCGTCATCGCAAAGCAGATGGTTACGGGGAACTGCACTTAAATTGAAAGGGGCATTGGGCTATTGGGCATAAGTGGTATTCGCGGTATAAACAGCGTCTTACCCCGTCCGCACCCCGTCAGAACTTCTCCCGCGATAACCTTTTGTTAAAAAGTAATTAATTGCTCAACTTAGACTCGTTCGATTTAAATAAAACAAATAGCATCATATTAGTGGCATTTTACGCTATAAACAGAGAAAACCATATTTCATTCGGTTCAGTAGTTTTACACACACACACACACACACACACACACACACACACACACACACACACACACACACACACACACACACACACACACACACACACACACACACACACACACACACACACACACACACACACACACACACACACACACACACACACACACACACACACACACACACACACACACACACACACACACACACACACACACACACACACACACACACACACACACACACACACACACACACACACACACACACACACACACACACACACACACACACACACACACACACACACACACACACACACACACACACACACACACACACACACACACACACACACACACACACACACACACACACACACACACACACACACACACACACACACACACACACACACACACACACACACACACACACACACACACACACACACACACACACACACACACACACACACACACACACACACACACACACACACACACACACACACACACACACACACACACACACACACACACACACACACACACACACACACACACACACACACACACACACACACACACACACACACACACACACACACACACACACACACACACACACACACACACACACACACACACACACACACACACACACACACACACACACACACACACACACACACACACACACACACACACACACACACACACACACACACACACACACACACACACACACACACACACACACACACACACACACACACACACACACACACACACACACACACACACACACACACACACACACACACACACACACACACACACACACACACATGCACACATGCACGCGCGCGCACGCACACACACACACACACACACACACACACGCGCGCGCGCGCGCACACGCACACGCACACGCACGCGCACGCGCACGCACACGCACACGCACACGCACACACACACACATCTTCAAGTCGGTATCTCGCGAATACCTAGCCGCACTAGCCGGAATAAATGATCGAAGGTTATGTAATCTCGTAATTCCATTCGATTATCGCTCTCTATGCGAACGCAATTAAGTAATTGATCCGATATTGTTAGTTACTCTTGTAAATCCACACATTTCTCAATAACCTAACATTGTGTATTGTAGCATATGTAGACGATACGAAAGTTAATTTATCAAGTAGAACTAGCTCAGTGTGGAAGGTCCCAGCTCATCACTCAGAAGTCCCGGGTTCGAAACCACCTTACGGCGTGTAAGCGTCTGATATAATTTAAATTTGAACTATTAAAATATTTGAACTGTAAACACCATAATCGTAATTAACGACAAGGAAAAATATCGTAAAAGGGTGCAATGATGTCAATAACGTCATAACAAAATTTTTAAGAATATTTCTAGTATAGATTGAATACACTCCAAGTATATCTTAAATACACGTTGAATATATTTTAATAATATTTAAAATGTACTATGAGTATATTTCAAGTATATTTTAAACGGAGTATGAACATATATCGTGTATATTTTAGATGTATTTTAAAGTCATTTAAAGTATATTTCAATTACACGTCGAATACAGTTAAAATACATTTTTAATATATCGAAAACTATACTTTTACATATATTCTATTTCCGTGTGGGTATACTCAAACGTATACTTTCAGTATAGTTTGAGTACATGTCGTCGCATATCCAACGTGCATTCTCTATATATTCTGAAGATCTATTTTTGTTCGAAAAGTTGGATATCGCGAGTATACGTTAGATGCATTTCTCATATATATTGCATACATCTACAGTACATCTAAGATACATAATGTATATCTGAAATATATTTTACATCTATTTTTAATTTATTGAAAAATATATTTTACGTATATTTTTTTTCCGTGTGGGATAGCTCCTTTGAGTACGTGTAGAAGATGAAATCAACGGCTCGATTGGCACATTCGGAAAGTTTTCACCATAACGCCGCCACACGCATCACAAACTGCATCGATTTCATCTCTGGTTTAGTAAACGATGCTGAAGACGTGGATGGTCTACTGCCGAAACGGAGCTCGGACGATTGCCACTCAATTCCTAGCGAAAAAGGTGAAATCGATTCTCTCAAACATGTTTCTAGTATCCATAGCACATTCTCGATACCATCCATTGTTTGTCGTTGATTTCATCTCGTTTCCGATCGGGAAGAGTGGATCATCAAAGCAGAGGTATAAGCTGCGAATACGATAGCTCCTTTGCGTACATTCAGTTGCCACTCAGTACCTAGCAAACAGAGGTGACATCGATTCTATCAATCATTTTTCTAGTATCCGTATTACATTCTCGAAAACATCCCGTCGAGTTTGTCGTTGATTTCATCTCATTCTCGATCGGGAGAGTGGATCATGTAAGCAGAGGTATAAGCTGTGAATGCGAAGCTCCTTTGCGTACGTGTAAAATATTAAATTAACGGATCGATTGGTACATTCGGGTAGTTTCCCATCATAACCCCATCATGCTCGTCATAAGATATATCTATTTCATCCCTGGTTCAATAAACGATGCCGAAGGCGTGGATGGTCTGTTACCGAAACGGAGCTCGGACGATTGCCACTCAGTACCCAGATAACAAAGGTAAAATCGATTCTGTCAAACATTTTCCGAGCATCCATAACACATTCTCGAAACCGTCCCGTCAAGTTTGTTGTTGATTTCATCTCATTCCCGATCGGGGAGAGTGGATCATGTTCGCATAGGTATAAGTTGCGAATGCGATAGCTCCTTTGCATACGTGTAAAAGATGAAATCAACGGATTGATTGGTACATTCGGGTAGTTTCCCATCATAACCCCATCATGCTCGTCATGAACTACATCGATTTCATCTCTGGTTCAGTAAACGATGCCGAAGACATGGATGATCTGTCGCCGAAACGGAGCTCAGACGAATGCCACTCAGTTCTTAGTAAACAGAGGTGAAATCGATTCTCTCAATCATTTTTACAGTATCCATAACAGATTCTCGAAACCATCCCGTCGAGTTTATCGTTTATTTCATCTCGTTCTCGATCGGGAGAGTGGATAATGTAAGCAGAGGTATAAGCTGCGAATGCGATAGCTCCTTTGCATTCGTGTAAAAGATGAAATTAACGGATCGATTGGCACATTTGGGTAGTTTCCCACCATAACCCGGTCATACTCGTCATGAACTGTATCGATTTCATCTCTGGTTCGGTAAACGATGCCGAAGGCATGGATGGTCTATCGCCGAAACGGAGCTCGAAGATTGTCACTCAGTTTCAGTCACTCAGGAGCAAACAGAGGTGAAATCGATTCTTTTAATCATTTTTCTAGTATCCATATCACATTCTCGAAATCATCCCGTCGAGTCGGCCGTTGCTTTCTTCTCGTTTTCGATCGGAAGAGTGGATCATGTAAGCAGAGGTAAAAGCTGTGCTCAAAGGAGCTATCGCATTCGCAGCTTTTACCTCTGCTTACATGATCCACTCTTCAATCAACAACGAACTTGACGGGACGGTTTCGAGAATGTGTTACGGATGCTAGAAAAATGATAGAGAACATCGATTCCACCTCTGTTCGCTAGGAACTGAGTGACAATCGTCCGAGCTCCGTTTCGGCGACAGACCATCCACGTCTTTGACATCGTTTACTGAACTAAAGATGAAATCGATGCAGTTTATGACGAGCATGATGGGGTTATAGTGAATCTGCGCCACAAGGTGATAATTTAGACAAAGAGCTTTATGTCTATATTGTTTTATCCCATTTATATAAAAGAAGAAGTCAATATCTCTGAGGATTCATCTTCAATGGCAGAGTTCGACTCTCTGGAAAATATTCCACCGTCAGTTGAGTGCGTTGCGGATCAAAATAATACGCAATAAGACGAAAACGCTTTTCATTACGTCTCGGAAACTTTTGCTGTTTTATATGAAAACCTTCAAACGCCCTTAGCTTGTTTTTATTTTAAATGAAATCTTGTCAAAACATATATGTATCTTTTTAATCAATACAAAAAATTTCTAATACACTTATAGATTTTTTGTTACGTTCACACACGCACACACACATACTCACGCACGCATGCACACATCAATTTACAGTACAGCGTTCACTTTATTTCGCCCGAATAATCTCTCCCAGGCTGCTTTCTTAACCAGAGGTTCCGCGCACAAAATTTCCGAGCTCGGAGTTCGAGTCGGAGTGGAGGAAGCGCTCCAGTGGGAAACTGGGAAAAGTTTCTTATTGCCGGGTTTCTTATTCGGAGATGAAAACGGCAGCACGTGTTGTATCCTATTCGCAGCTTATACACTGTAAAAAGAAACGCGTTGCCTCAAGGCGTTTCACGTGTGTAATCGTGTTGCCGTTTTCAACACGGCAACTCACGTGTTGATGTCGTAACGTCACATTTTACACGTGTTCTTTCAATACGCTTCAAGCGTGTTTTAGTAAGTTCAAAGCGTGTTCTTTCGATACACTTTAGGGGTGTAAACGCTTGTCGCCAATTTCAACATGTTTAAAATGGCTAAATCAACACACTTTTTATGTGTACTTGTGGACGCTTGGGAATAACGTACAAGACGTCACGTATGCTCTTGCCAAATTCTACTTATTCCAGAGTGCGAAAGTTTGGTTCGGGTTTCTCGGACCTCAGTGAGGCATGCGAGGGTTAAATGTGTGAATTTTTCTCATGTGCAGTCAAGCACGCAAATCCGGCATCTCCTGGTGAGTCGGATTTCCGACACATTAGTCCTTGCACAATTTTTTACCTCCGTCCAAGGTTTTCTTGCTGGCCAGGTAGAAAGGGTATATACAACCAACCTGTGCGGAGCCTTAAAAGTGGAATTTGTAAGAAGGAATGACACCAAAAGCAACATTTCGAAGCAGGCCCGGCTTGTGCCGGTAGGGCAGAACTCGTTCGAGCTACTGCTACCTACCGGTAGATGTCACAGTGCGCGTTTGTCACAAACGGGTGTTCGTTCCAAACGCACGCTGCGATGGGGTCGCGCGCCTTCTTGCGTCGAGGCATCCACCGTTATGCCTCCATGCAACGAGTGTGTCGTGTGTGAAAGTGTGCATTTTCTACGTTGCGACGCTACGTGTCACGCCGTCCGACATCCGCCGCAACCCGTTTAGGAGACCATGCCATACCTTCGCGATTTTTAAAGATGAATCAATTTAAAAATCCCATGTAACAGCGGAAAGTAGTAATAAAGAATACCCTACGTCTCCAAAATTATGAAGAAATGTTTCCTAAAAAAAAAATCATGTAAATCAGCAGTTTTTTCCTCGCCTAAACACATCTCGCCCCTTAATATGAGTCAGAACGGGTCTTATATCGGATGTAATAAGCGGATAATCTGAAGAGCATGTAAAATTGAAATTTATCATACAACAATTTTTTGATATTGCAATAGGGGTATGTGAACGTTGTCACAGTTGAATTCTCTTTTGACCAGCTAATGGACTTGTACTCCCTTAACATAACCCATCGAAGTATTTTCCAATAAATTCTACCCCTGTTCTTAATCTTTCTATAAAAAGAACCCAGCTCATCTCAATTAATGGGAAGAATCAATTTTCCTGCGGCAATTCTTTGTCGCCGGGAGCAAACGTGCAGATGTTGGAATCGATATGCACAAGGGTAAGTGATGCGGAGAAGATTGCCATGGGCAATCGTCACAAATGAGTTACGATAAGCTTCCGAGGCTAAATTCCTAACTGTAAAATCTACAGCGTGAAAAGGGCGTTGCAGTCCTGAAATTGGAAATTGAGAACAGTCGGGGGGGGGGGGTAGTTTTATCTCAAAGGGTTGTTTTGGACAGCGAAGAGGCAGGAGCGGAAGAACAAGCCAAGAGAGACAATGGTCGAGTGAGAGGAAGGGGCGACAGACAGATATAGAGAATGACAGTGAGGGAGAGAGAAAGCGAAAGCAGCGAGAGGAAAACGTAGAGAAGGAAGAGAAAGATGCGGCGGCAAAACCGCCCGCAATTGCCGCAGATGGTACGCTTACGCACCAAACCACCCTACTCCGCAGTTTTCATCTTTGTTGTAACGCAGCGAAAGTCTATCTATTCGAACAGCAGCGACGACCACGAAAATCTACCCGCCCCCCGCCCCTCACCGCGATCCAGAAAGCGCTTCCAAGCAATCACCCTGTTCGCTGAGCCCTTCTCATGAGAAATATCTTCGTACGCTCGTGGTATTGTATCGAGGATGAAACACGAAAGCAGCAGGTGCCAACACACCGGCCCGCATCTTTACATAAACTTTGAAACACGAGAATTACACAGTACGGCGCAAGCCCCTCGCCTAATACCGCATTCGCGACGGCTGTATCCCTCTCGAATTAGGCCTGGATCACACATGCCCTGAGAACTCACCCTTCGTTAAATGACGCGGACTCGAGTGTTCGAATTGTACCGGACTATTATGCAAAATACGCTAGAGTGGATACGCGTTTAATCCTCCTCGTATTAGAGAAAGGCAAACATTTCGTGAAATATCCCACCTGTGGCACTATAAACGTGAAAGTCGACCCGATGGCTGTATCATGGTAGAAGAGCAAAAAATACGATTACTCGAAGAGAGGGGCTGTTTTTCCTCGCCGCAATGGATGGAGAAATAATTTGCTCTATTTTATTTAAATTAAAGGAAGCTTACCGTCGAGAGGGATAGAAATGCATGAACATCGGGAATTTTCTTTTTTATATAAAATAAATACTTTTGGAAATGGGTTTCAATGTATTTTATTCTTCTATCAATCGAGAGTAATCCAATTTTATTTGTTTTAAAAAATCCGTTAAGGCGGCGCCAGCTCCCATCAAATAAAGCCATGCACGGCGTGTTTTGGTCTGCGCGGGACGCTCCACAGCCGTGTTAGTTGATTTGAAACAAAAGCGGATTAAAAATGATTAAACTAGACTAAATTTAGGGAGCGTTATCGTTTTCTGTTTTCTGGAAAATCTCTGGATAACAAAATGGCAGCGGTTTAAAAAAAACCCATTTTTTTCCTTCAACGGACGAAATAACGCTTTCTCAATGGATTGTTGACAAAAATCGCTTCCTGATGGCCCCGCAAATTGAATTTCCTTTCACTTGCGCAGGATACATATAAATCGGTCCATCGGTCCAAAAATTTGAGAAATTTAGCTGCTGGGACCTGGTTTCCGGAGGCCCCTTTAAAAAAAGTGTCCTCGTGGTGGTCAGGATAACTCATGATAGCTTTATCTGAAATTGAAGGACCAATTTTTTTTCTGTTAGTAGATAAGTATAGTTTATGATTGAACGAAGGGTTTAAAAAAAAATTGAAATTTGAATTTTTCGCAGAGTTGTGTGAAGAATAGTTCAATTTTTTGTACAATTTATACTATGTATAGCCTTGTTAAATTAGTTGTGATAAAAAAAACGTCGTTCAATCACTAGTCAATGCTATTTTTTAAGAAGTTTGCGAAATTTCAATAAGAACGGTGCATTAGTTTTTGAGAAAGCGTGTCCACCTACTTCAAAAAAAGGGTTTTTGAGAAAAATGAGAAATACCTGTGTCGCTCCCCGCCGGTCTTTTCCAACGGGGCGAATTCCCAAAGGATCTCTTCTAGACTTTTACACCGATTGACTTAAAACTTTGGGCGAATATTTTAGGCATATTGTACTATTAGATAATACCATTTTTTTAAATGGATTTTATGAATTTTTTCAATTCGCGTAACCTCTTAAAGTTTAATGTTATAACGTCTAACTTCAAATAACCTGGCCTTACGGTTGTACACAGAGTAGCTAAGGAAGTCAAATAAAAAAGATCAACAAATTTGGTAGAAGATCGTCGAAAAAAGCAAAGTTTTTATCACCCTCAGGGTTCCCGAGGTGCTGAAATACTAAAGTAACAACCCTCAGGGCCTTTTACGTAAAATTATAGATAATGTTCAAAAAGTTCTCGCTTTGAAAGTGTTTTTTAAAATAATATATTAGTTATACTTGACGAGTACCTAATTCGACGCGAATACTTCATATACCAATTTTTATTACCAGGTCATCGATAATAATGGGGGGACATAACTGGGGGATAATAACAACGGGGACTAATCGTCCCCGTTGAACATGAGTCCAGTTTGGCTCCCGCAAGACGATTATGTCACTCTTGTATCGAGAAGGAGGATGATTCCTCCCAGTTTTTTCGTTTCAACGCTGACTGATTTGGGAAGCTCGAGCGAATCATTTGTAACGTGACTCTGTGAAAACTCAGAAGACTGAGGAAAAAAAATGATTGAGGGTATGAGTGTCTACTGTATGCGGAGCTACCCGAGTAGAAATTTGTTCAGGGTGAAATCCGGGCCGGATCAGGCTGCCACATTAGCAAATCCGGGCCGAGTCAGGCAAATTTAGTCCGGCCCTGATCAGGGATGTAACGCTTTTGCATATTCAGGTCCGGATCAGGTACCTTATCAGGCTCTGATGAGGCGCTTAATCAGGCCCGGATCCAAGCAACTTATGTGGTCCGGATCAGGCATCTTATCAGGCCCGGATCAGGCACCGTATCTGGTTCGGATCAGGCATCTTATCAGGTCCGGGTCAGGCTCCGTATCCGGCTCGGATCAGGCACTTTATCTAGCCTGGATCAAGCAACTTACCAGGCTCGGTTAGGCATATATGGCTCGTATCAAGCAACTTATCTGGCCCGGATCAGGTGCCTCATCCAGCCTGAAACATGCGTGGCATATGGCTCAATCATTTGATTAATTTTTTGTTTCAAAATTTCAACATTTATTAACTTATTATTGTAGTTACACGTTATCAATTTTACTAACTAATATGACAAAATTTTTTTTAAGTTTACGTTTTTATTTTGCTTGACTTCATCGTTTATTTTTTGGTCCAGTTTTGGCGATGACCGTCCCAATCCTTCGCACTGTTTATAACAGCCGCTAGCCCATCTGAAATTCGTTTCTCTTTGATCGAAGTTGCGTGGGGAGTACCATCGTATTCTGTCAAGATTGCATCTGAAATATTTTGAATACAGAGAAAAATTAGTGAATATACATAGAAAAATCATATCTTTACATTAAGAGCATATATCAGTCGGATCTAGGGAGCGCCACCGCTCCCCCGTCGAGTATATCTATATTTATCATAAGTATAGATATATTCGACCAGGGAAAAGTGAGCGATATAGGCTCCGACTGAAATATCCTCTTAAAATAATTAAATAATTATTTAAAAATGGTGTACTTCGTATACAAGCATAGAATGCAGTGTCAGTTTTGAATACTTTTTTTCCGCTGGTTTGCCTTACAGCTGTAAACTTCAGAACTACGTCACGTATCAAAAATCTTTGAATGACGTTACGTATCGACGATACAAGATGTTTCGGATTTGAACTGATGAGCAAAGAAATGCCATTTATCTGAAAACAATAAATAGAAAAATTTATCATTTAAAACAGTTATGAATTAAAAATACTCTCATAGTATAAAATGAAACCTACGACGTCACGTCGAAGAGCTTTTTCAGATTTCAGTTTGTCGTCGAATTTTTCAAATTCCTCCAAATTTTTGAAGGGCAACTCCCCAAGTTTGTAAGTATTGATGCTTTGGTCAATCGCTGAGAGTCTCCCTCCGTTTTTGCTTCGAGAACTCGGCATCACCGAATTATAAAAAACTAAACAATTGTAGAAACGAAACAAGGTACTTTTATCCGTGATTTTTCACTATACTTTTTTTGTATTTGTTTTAATTTTTGTTGTTTGTTTATTGTTGAAAATTGTTGGTGTTTTTTGTATTTATGTATTTACTTTATTTTACTTACATGCATTGTTGTTCTTCATGTTCGCTGCCTCCAAATCGATTGCAGCTGCTGCAAACTCATCATCGAGTGATCGTTTCTTACCTACGTTTGCTTTGATTTTGTAGGATTTTATTATTGCACGTTCTTTGGCCTTGGCGTGGCTCTCATCTTCTGTCGAATAAACGTAGGGCTCTTTCTGCAGATCTGTAATTTTTTCTTCGGCTTCAGCGTATGATTCTGACAATGAGACAAATATACAAATATATAAATGTACAGACAAAACAAATATATAGGAAAATATACGAATGTATAAACCGCATACTTGCGTAACCTCGAACAGAAATCTTGTAAAATTGCCATGTATTTGGTGGATCACTTTCGGATTTCACGAGAGTCGTTAACAATTTCGCATTCGTTTTAGAATAGTTCGGGATGAACGGCGTGACAAGATGATTTTGTTTCTTATCGAAAAAAATCCAATTGGCTGGTACGAAATCGATGCTTTTTTCCGGATCGTCGAGAAATAACACCAGCATAAATTTCTTCTTCGCCTCTAGCTCCATGTCCTCTAGCGTTTTTAGCGGCTGAAATTTTTTTGGATGCATTACAATTTGGTCAAATGCTATAAAATATCATTTGCACGATAGTTCCTCAAAATCTTTTCACATGCAAATGTACATACATGTACACATGAGCGAGGACAATGGCGTAGCTCAATCTCTTTTTGTCGTTCTCGCATCATTTGTATATATATAGTGTTGTATATGGGTAATTCCACCAATTATGTGTCAAACTTGTACCGGGTGGTCTGAATTTAGCAAAACTAAGAAGGTCATCTGAAAGGTTATATTAAAACGAGCATCCATGATTTTTTTCGAATTTTTTTATCCAATAGTTTTTGAGTAATGGCGGCTCACAGTTTTTAAATTTTCTAAAACACCAAATTTTCAAATGCCCATAACTTCGTTCCAAATATAGCTAGAAATTTGTTTAAAAAACGATTTTATAGAAAAAAACATGAACTTTTTGAAAAAAATATGCTGAAATTCTGGGTTGCTTTAAAAATTACGAAAATCACGTTTAAAGCATAAAAATCGATTTTTCAGGCCTTGTCCCATTTTTCCCGGTTTTGAAAGTATTTTTTTCGAAAAGTTCGGAATTTTTTACATCGAAATAGATTTTAAACGAGATGGGATCTCTAAAACATCAGTCTCAAAAAAATTAAATAAATTTCTTTCCCGAATTGTTTTATTTTATTTAATAATAAAAATTATCGTTATTATTATTTATATTTTATAAATTTGCAAGTGAGAGATTTTAAAACCTCAAAACCAATAGCAGCTATTAAAATTAAATGATATTTTTTTTTTTAATTTGCTTATGTGACATGACATTACCTCATAAAAACTCTGAATATTTATTTACGCAATAAAAATGCTATTAATGATTTAAGGTTGATTTAAATAAATGTCATCGAAAATGAAATTCATATCTATAGATATGAATTTCATTTTCCATCATTTCCATTAAAGCTTCAAGGTTGATCTAAATAAATGTCATGGAAAATGAAATTCATATCTATAGATATGAAATCTTTAATGGCATTTTTATTAAGTAAATAAACATTCAGAGTTTTTATAAGGTGATGTCATGTCACATAAGCAAATTTTAAAAAAATTATCACTTAATTTTAATGGCTACTGTTGGTTTTGAGGTTATAAAATCTCTCACTTACAAATTTATAAAATAAAAATAATAATAACAATAATTTTGTATTATCAAATCAAATTTTAAAAAATGGGAAAAATTTTTATTTAATTTTTCTAAGGCTGATGTTTTACAGATCCCATCTCGTTTAAAATCTATTTCGATGTAAAAAATTCTGAATTTTTTGAAAAAAATACTTTCGAAACCGGAAAAAATGAGGCAAGGCCCGAAAAATCGATTTTTATACTTTGAACGTAATTTTCGTAATTAAAAAAAAACCCAGAATTTCAGCATTTTTTTTCAAAAAGTTCATGTTTTTCTCTAAAAAATCGTTTCTTTTTTAATTTTTCGATACGAAATATATTACACTATACATACAAATGGTGCGAGAGTGACAAAGTGAGGTTAGCTACGCCGCATTGTCTTTGCCCATCAAGTCATGTTTTATATATTATTAATGTGGATTATCATGTGTAGGTAATCCAAAGTATAATTGCAAATATACTTTACCTGAGATTTTGTACGCACTGCAGTCTATTGAAGGGCTTTCTTCGGGAGAAATTGATGAAATGAACGAGATTTGTTGATATAGCTACGGCGTGGCTGTTGCGCTTTCTTCTATTACTCGTATAATGAGTAGTCGCGGCCGTTGCTTAGCAAACGTACTCAAAACTGTTCGCACATATATGTGTATATATATATATGACGACACATTCTCACTTTGGTAGAGTGTACAAGTGTGCACGATCGTAATAAAATCTTTCCACGTAAAACACATATACACACACATATTAACACATGAGGAGTGGATACGTCTCAAACTCGCCGTTAACACGTTTCACGTTTTCTCAAAGCTATGCAATATAAATATAACCTGAAAAAAGTTTTGATTCCATATAACAATGATACAAAAAAATTAACATATTTATTTATGATAAAAAAGATTTTGAAACAAATTTTGACGACACGCACTTTCGGTTGGTAACCATTGTTTACATATATTTCGTGTGTCTGCGAGTGCAGCTGTCAAAATATTTCGTATAAATAAGGCCCATGTCTGGGGCAAATTAGGCGTGCCTGATCAGGGCGCCTTATTAATGCCTGATAAGGCCCCTGACTGGCGCAAATCAGGCGTGCCTGATCAGAGCGCATTATTAATGCCTGATAAGGCCCCTGTCTGGCGCAAATCAGGCGTGCCTGATCAGGGCGCCTTATTAATCCCTGATAAGGCCCCTGTCTGGCGCAAATCAGGCGTGCCTGATCAGGGCGCCTTATTGATCCCTGCTCAGGCCCCTGTCTGGCTCAAAGCAGGTGTGCCTGATCAGGACGCCTTATTGATCCCTGATCCGGCCCTGATGGATCCTCAGGCAGCCTGATTAGATTTCTGCTCGGGTATGCACGGTCGTTCCAGGCCAAATCGACGAAGTTATCGAAGCCGATAGCGAGTAATACATTTTTTTGCAGATACGATAACATGTTTACATCATTTTTGCATACTGAGGCAGCTTTTTCATCAATTTTTTTTTAATACCAATTGCATATATATTACTACTATGAAATTCTGTAAGCATCTTGAAAAATTATTATTTTACTGCCACAAAATTCTGTAAGCATTGCGAAAAAGTATGCATTGATTCCAAATAGTTTTAATAACACTGTATTATCAAAGTAGTTCACGTAATGTTTAAAAAATAAACATTTCAATGCCTGGTTCATATTTTCAATACCATTTTTTTTAGATTTTTGAGAGACGTGTGACCATAAAATGGCTGGACTTTTTATCATTCATATAAAACATCTCGTTATATAATCAACACACCAAAATAGAAAAACTCACATTCAAACGTAACCTTAATGGAGGATAGCATTGTGACGGACCGAAAAAATCGTTTTTCCAATTTTTTTGTCTACTAGATTATTTATTTGAGATTTGGAAGAACAGCTATGTTATTGAGCATACATTGAATTCATTTCGTGGAAATTTTTATTGAAGAAGAAATAAACAACTCTCTTGAGGTTTCATAGAGCCTCTGTATGAAAAATGTGGGCCAACAGCCGGATCGACCTTTGACAATGGTTAGTCTGAAAAATAAAAAAGTTGTATAATCTATATAAACGTAGTTCTCGTTGTACGTAGCTATTTGTCGAAAAAAAATCACAAAATCGCGGGTGTCAAAAACAAAAGTGTAATTTTGGCAACATTTTTACTTATATTCGGGGGCTGAAAAAATACTAAATTAAAAAAAAAACGACTACCTACAACGATAGCTACTGCAATTGGGGAAATTTTCGGTTTTAATCTGAAAATCGCACGATAATAGCTAGAGTTATGATTCTAGAAGAAAAAAGTCGCTTCGAGAAAAACGCGATTGAAAGGTTTAGTAGGTACACATAAATCATTGCGCTATCTGGTCTCACCAAATCGTCTGAACCTTGATGAATTTTCAATATTTTAACTGGATTTTTTATTCGCATATTCTTGAAAATGTATACTTTGAAAAAAAGCAAAAAAAAGTAGATTATTTAACCCGTTACAGTGGAGTCTCGACTTAATTCTGCAAATCAGTATAAATATGATGAATCACATTCCACAGGAAGAGAGTCGGCCATGCCTGTTCACCCTGAAATGTCCCATATGCGTACACACGCATTGTGTTGCGAGCTAAGCCAATATTGTTCCCCTTTCCGCTCCTTCCATCACTAATGTCATTGCCAATTGATTTTCCCATGCGTAGGCTGTACAAATATGTAGTTAATGATTCTCCCGGAATGCAAAAGGAGAACTAAATTGTCAATAAGTGAGAAAAGAGTTGAGAGACCGTCTATCGAACTCTCTCGAATTTTGTCCTTTGTCCACGATGAACGAGGTATCACTGGTGTAACATTATTTCCTGGCATAAACGGTTTAACGACCCTCGCAAAAGAGTCCCGTAAGTCGAGAACCTAAACAAACAAACTCTTCTTGCGAACAACTCACCCTCCAAACACAATTTTCCTGCTATTTCTTCTTACAGTCCAATCTATTCTCATGCACATCTTTCTTTCTTCATGCTCGATATGCAGTGTCATCAATTTTGCACAGATTTCCTTCATGCAGCTTGAATTTTTTTATACTTTACTTATTTTACGGGAAGTGTGCACATGCAAGCAGGCAGAATGAAAGCAAGAGAGAGAGAAAGAGATGATATAAAAGGGTCCTGACGTCGATAATAAAAAAACTAGGAAGACAGAAAATAATTCAGCATCACGAATGAAAATTTTTTGCTCATCAAGGAAGCGTGCTTGCAGAAATTTTTTTTTTTCGAGAATTGGCGACATTTTTACAGTACTTTTCTCAAATTATACGCGATATACAACAAAAATTATGAACATTTCTCCGTAAATAAACTTTACATTGATTGTTGTTATTATATAATTACATTATTGCACATATATTATTATACTATTATCATAGAACAAACAATCATCGAAGCGATATTTCGCTGACATTAGTAAGCTGTCATTCTGTGCTTTGTCGATGTGATTGGGGATGCTTTTGCGTCCCTATTCGTTCAACGTATACATGCCCTATGTACCCATCAATATATAGGCGCCGTATATATGTATATATTTTTCTTTTCACACTCGCATTCAGGTTTCTCTCATCGCTTGTGTTTTATTAATCAAAATTCATAGAGAACTTGGTCTCGTGAGCCAGTGCGACTCGTCTCTCATCCCTGCATTCATCCCTCGTTTCTTGCCTCCCTCCCTCTGCTGCCACCATACAGTACACGTCATGTGGATAAGAAAATAAAGGGAGAGGAGCAAAGTCTGAGAGGGTGAATGCAAGTCACGAGATGCTTCCGCAAAGGGCCGGGGGTCGAAAAGGAGGCTAAGGGTGGTGGGGTTGCGAAGAGAGGGTGGGGGAAGAGCGCGAAGCCAACAATAACAGTGACAAGCAAGCGATTCAATAAAGCATAATATCTGGACTAGGGACCTTTTTGACTCCGTTCTTTCCAGTACTGCCGGATCTTCTCACTCGCGAAAGGAATAGCGGGGCGAGAGACGGCATGAAATCCCGAGGCGACGAGAGAAAGAGCGGGAGAATTTTGTACGAGGGCCCCTGCCATTGATACCAATAAATCACAATAGGAATTTGTATTACAGTTACACACTGAGACTACGGGTGGATAGGAAATAAGGAATGTAATAAAGAAGATGGGAGAGAGATAGAGAGAGAGGGAGGAAGCTTTCATTGTAAGGGAAAACGGACGAAAAAAATACACGGTCGACAATGGGGACGAGGTTCGCCGACGAGAAAGTGGAAAATGTTTGAAAAAGATCAGGAAGCTACGACATTGTCAAAAATGAATAAGATAATGTTCGAATAAGAATCATCACGTGAAATCGTGATGGTCTTTGTACAAAATTATTATATATCATTCAATGTCCCGTAAGTGGAAAATCTAAATTATTCAAAGTAACATACTGGAGCCACTCGATCTCGAACTCATAGACTTATTTTTATTATAGAAGATGAAATGCTCAAAACTTCGTTCCACAGTTAAAAGATAATCAATTGATCACTCGTTCATCAATCATTGCATCAATATATTTTTTTAGGCGAAATTTCGATTTACAACATTCGCAAAGGGACAGAATAAAACGGGTGAAAGCCAAGTATTTTTTTAAATAAAATAGTAACCCACAAAACCCAAAAACTTATGTTGAAAAATATTACTTGTATGTTTTAAATGATGATGAATATCGGGTTTTATTTTTCGTCAATATCAATTCATTTTCATTGTATGGACTCAAGGTGCAGGAAATTAAATTTCTGCTGATAAACTAATAATAATAACTTGCCGTTTCCTCGTTGTTTTCTAATCCACGTTTTATTGTTGTTGTTTGAACTTCTTTTGCATTTCATCGGAGCGTGCAGGGACGAGATTTTGTATGAAGTCTCTAGTTGGCTGTCGGAATGGGGTGAACGGTACGGAAGAAAGCCGCGCGTGCGTCAGTGAGCTCAAATGCGAACGCGAGAGGCAACAACCCTTCGTTGTATTAGAATAGCATGCTGGTAAGGGAACAAGCGAGAGAGAGAGAGAGAGAGAGAGAGAGAGAGAGAGAGAGAGAGAGAGAGAGAGAGAGAGAGAGAGAGAGAGAGAGAGAGAGAGAGAGAGAGAGAGAGAGAGAGAGAGAGAGAGAAAGAGTGCTATAGCGGCAAGGGAGAATGGTTCTCCACGAGGATGGGAGGGATAAGAGGAATGGGGAATTGTAATGAGCAGCCCGACAGTTACAAATGACAGGACGGAATTCGCGAACTGTGCGATAGAAGCCTCTCTGGCCTCAGTTCTATCCCCTCGCATTCCTCCCTCTCTCTCTCTCTCTCTCTCTCTCTCTCTCTCTTTCTCTCCCTCTGCCCTAACGTTCGCGCTTTCTATCTCGCGCTATACCGTTCTCCATCCGTTGCTTTTGCCTAAAGGACGCTTTACATGCCTCGGGAAATATTTCTCCCAAGCTCACACGCATCTCCATGCGTATATCTGTGTACGTGTGTTTGCATGTACACCACGAGAGAAAGCCCTGTCATCTCCTATCTCAGAAATTCGTTTTATCGATCTTCGCGATCCCTCAAAGTTGTCTTTTTTTCTCGACAACACGCAATTCTATAACGCTTATTCGCTCATTGACAGAAAATTTGCATCACTTTCAACGGGGAGCGTCAAAGTTTACACTAGTATATATTGGTATACTAGGTGCGCAACTACGTTCCCGGGTTTCACACATGGATGGCGCTAGCGACATATGTAGTCGGCATACAGGTCTGAAATTGGGTGTTTTTATCGCTTGGACATCTCTTCAGAACTCCCAGTCGTAATGTAAACAAATATTCCAACACAACGACCTTTTTTCTAACATCGGAAATGTCAAAGTATGTGCCAAATAAACAGCATTTGCGGGAAGCATTGCTTTTCTGCTTCAAACTAAAAAAAAACAGCAGCTGAAACCCATCGGTTACTTGGGGAGGTCTACGGCGAACATATACCATCAAAAATAACGTGTGAAGATTAGTTCAAGCGGTTCAGAAGTGGCGATTTTGAGACTAGGGACAAGGAGCGTTTGGGAAGACAGCAAACATTTGCGGACGCCGATCTGCAAGCGTTATTGGATAAAAATGACACTCAAACAGAAGATCAAATTGCCGAGGCGTTAAATGTGACTCGGCAATGTATTTCGAAATGTTTGCACACCATGGGAAAAATTTATAAGGAAGGAAGGTGGGTGCCGCATGAGTTGACTATGAGACAAATGGAAAATCGAAGAGTCACTTCCGAAATTTTGCTTTTGCGGCAGAACAGGAAGAGTTTCCTGTATCGAATTGTTACTGCCGATGAAAAATGGATATATTTCGAGAATCCCAAACGCAGAAAATCGTGGCTTTTACTTGGCGAAGCGTCAACATCGACGGCACGGCCAAATTGCTTCGGAAAAAGACAATGCTCTGCGTTTGGTGGGACCAGAACGAAATCGTGTACTATGAGCTGCTGTAACCGGGTGAAGCTGTCAATCGGCATCGTTACCGACAACAACTAATCAATTTGAACCACGCATTGCTCGAAAAACAGCCAGAATGGGACACGAGACATGAACGTGTGATATTGCAGCACGACAATGGTCCGTGCCATCGCAGTTCCATCGTCCAGGACACCATGAAAACACTGAAATGGAATCTGCTACCGCACCCGCCGTATTCACCAGACCTGGCCCCTTCAGACTATCACTTGTTCCGGTCGATGGCGCATGGCTTGGGTGAACTACACTTGGCCAATTACGATGCAGTACAACATTGGTTGGCCGAATGGTTTCAGTCCAAAGACGCATCTTTTTATCATGGCGCTATTTATGTATTGCCAGAGAGATGGCAAAAATGTGAAAATAGCGAGGGACAATAGTTCGAATGAACCATTTTTTATATTTGTCTTGAAATTTTCGATTTTTTTTTTGGTAAAAAAACCCGGAAACTTAGATGCGCACCTAGTATATAGTTTATCAAACGATTTGTTTCGCATTTAATATTTGTTAATGCAGAGCGTGTTTGGAGTTCATGATATTGTGACAATAGCAGTGAAACGATCCAATTAAGAACTATGAAACAATTGTCAGATTTTTTCGGACTATTATTACGTTGCAAGATTATTACGTTGTCAATGGCCTATGAGAATTCTATCATTATTTTATACCTGCAATGTAAACTCAATGAAAATAATTCATTCGACATTCGATTAAGGGGGTCGCCCAACGTGTCAGATAAAGAAAAGAGAAAACGGCCTTGCATGACTTCTTTGAAGAAGCTGACAATGTACTCTACGATCCAGGCATAGCAGATTGATAGTGAGACCATTTTTTTTTATTATGCATTATATACAACAACTTTCAAACGCGATTTTCTCAAAACACGATTTTTTCAACTGCTGCCATGATATCTCAAAAACTATTTGATTGATTCTGCTCAAATTTATACAGCATCTTTAGTACATATATAATTACAAGTTGAACTAAATTATTCAAGATTGCTTCGTTAGTTTTCTTTTTATCAGCTATATAGACCCCAAAAAATGCGAAAAATTGAATTTTTATTCTCAAGCCGAAAAAACGTTTTTTTTTTAATTCTAACTATATTTTATTTCCATGTGACGCCTCAAGTCTCACGATTAAAATTGCGTTTGGTTTTTTGATTTCAGATAAGCACAACGGCCGGTATCATGGCAGCAGGGGAGCACCTCTTTTTATATATGTGTTCCTGTTGGGCGGTGTATCTCCGAGTATATTCTATATAATGACTTAAAAATTCACAAAGTTTGTCTAAAGGTTAATAAAAATGATATACAATATGTACATTATTTTATTTTAATGGTTTGACAAAAAAAAATCCCCAAAAAAGCCTTAAAAAACGGCCTTCACACTAGACAACCCCGTTAATTCGACAAAAAATGGTAGTAGTATCTAATTCGTGCAATATTTCACGACACAAGATAACAGAAAATCATTTATTATCGAGATAATCATGAAGATGTCTTTTTTTGTATCTGAGTATTCGATGCAAAGTTAAGAGGAACTAAAATCAATAGTCAAAAGTATAATGGTAATACAATCCATCATTGCTATCCCATAACCGTTACGGATCGAAATTTGAACAGAAGGCAGATGATAATTAGTGTGAGTCGAAAAAAAACCGAAGAATCTTCATATCTAATCATTCGTCGAAATATGACATCGGAAGCTGATTACCGCTTTCTGTGAAACCACATATATGGTCTTACGGTCGCGAGTAACGGAGTCAATGTGTTAATCGATCGTGGAACGATAATTTTCTGTGATTCTCGTTCTGAGATCACTGAGCAGTGTCTGACATAGTCAAATTACTCGCCGGTGTAGCATAGTCGTATGTTTACACATTCCAAATGTTCGCCGTGCATGAAACGATAAGGTATGCCGCTAACGACGCTATACGCCAGGGAAGTTAATGTGTATGCTGCCAGAGCGTTCGCGAAGGAAAGGGATAGAGACTCGAGCCGCCGCCTACGGAGCGCTTGCACGAGAGAGAGAGAGAGAGAGAGAGAGAGAGAGAGAGAGAGAGAGAGAGAGAGAGAGAGAGAGAGAGAGAGATTTTCTCTACTAGACGCTAACTCTCTTCTTCTCGTTGCTGGTGGTCTCGTCTCGCCGCACCTACGAGGAATTTGCGATTTCTCACACCTACGTGCTCTCTTCTCTCGACGAGATAGCAGTGCGAGCTTCTCTCGTGTCCTCCTCGAGCAATTCCTTCACCTCGAGACTTGTGCGGTTGGAAAATCGTTGCGAATTTGCCTCGAGACGTCACTAGATAGAAAGTGAGAAGGAGCGAGACATCGTGAGGTAAAGAGAAGGACGAAGAGGGCGGGCGGAAGATGAACAGCGAGAGCCAGAGTCAAATACACAAAAGGAGCAAGAGAGTTTTAATGAGACTGACCGAAATCGTACCGTTGGGTGTACGTATGTGTAAAGTGTGTTGAATGATTATATGGATTAAAATTCCACAAATACGAGAAACATTGGGAGATTAATCTACGGTGATCAAGACACTTGGCCGAATGGATTACGTCGGCAGTGGATCGAGGCAGTAGAAAAAGCACGGAGTGGTCGGACGCGCCGGTGAGAGCCCTCCACTTATTTATATGCAGCTCTCCAGTCAGTCGACCTGTGTGTGTGTGTGTGTGTGTGTGTGTGTGTGTGTGTGCGCGCGCGCGTGCGTGTGTGCGTGCGTGTGTTTGTGCGCGAGCGTGCGTGCGTGAGTGTGTGTGTGTGTGTGAGTGTGTGTGTGTGTGTGTGTGTGTGTGTGTGTGTGTGTGCGTGCGTGCGTGTGTGTGAGTGTGTGAGAGAGGGAGAGAGAGAGAGAGATTTATTATTTATGCCCTAGTAATATAACTTTCGGACAAATTTGTTTGAGCGCTGATACAAAATTCATTTTACGCTCACAATCAGTAAATAATACGAGATATAAACATAATACAATAATACTAAATTACAAAATAGTACTTATACAGTAACGCAAATAATCCGTGATTATGCAGAATGAAAGGAATAATATATTACGATACGTGTGACTATTATTGCACGGCGTGAAGGCACTAAACGGAACGATACTAAACTAAAGGTGCTAAACGCCGGGCATTAATAGAAAACTTTAGTCACGAGTATCGTATACTATTTTATAGCACATGTGACATAAACCCGCCCCGGACGCGGGGAGGGGGCAGGGGGTTAAAGAGGGGTTCGGGGGGGGGGGCGTAGCCCCCCCCCGAGGGATGAAATTATTATTTTTAAAGTTGCGTTAAAATATCATATAATCTCAACGTTAACCCCAAGTCAAGCACGGAAGAAAAAAAATTGAAAAAGTGTCACACCAGAATGATAATTTCGATAATCCATGTACGTTTATTAAATAATGTTTACAAATGTAGGTAAAACAAGGGGAATAACTTTAATTTTTTCAACTTATGTAATTAAAACACCAATTTACCAAACTGTAACGATTTTTTTTGACGGCTTTTGTTGGTTTGCACCGTCTTATTTTCAGTCGTGCATATTCATATGATATTGAAATTATTAAATGTTAGATTGCCGCTAGGACCGTAATTTCCGTACAACAAACTATGGGTCAACGTTTCGTCTTGATTACGCTGTAATTTTGTCTAAAACATGAAAGTGTTTTCAGGAGAATCGCTAATCTATCCCTGTCTCGTCATTTGTTCGTGATGAATTTTCAAGCTTCAAATGACATTTAAAAGTATTTTCTTTTATTTTTTATGCATCTGTGAAGTTAGGCGATCGATTTTCGTACGGTGTAAAAAAGGGCTACTAGGTCACGGAAAAGCGTGCGTCAAGTACGGATTTAGGTCACACTGTGCTATAAATAATATACTATGATAGTTAATAATGCCAAAAAAATCAATAACAGAGTAATACTATAATAGTAATTACTGAAAAATAACACTATATAATAATACTATTAAAGTAACCGACATAGATGGGCGTGCGGTCGGTGTGTGGGCTCGGCGGTCACTGAAGTTGAGCAGCATAGGAGGCTGCCAATACTTGGAGCGGTGACCGCTTGCCCGTGCACTGGTTTGCGCGTCAACCTATGAGTGGGAGGCAGTTTGTCTGACAAGGAACATCCCTCAGGTGTCCGCCCCTCAAAGAAAGGCGTGTCGAGGGGTGAGTTTGCAGTTTCACCCAGAAGCAATCTACCGATCTCAATGAAACATAAACGAAAATTCTTCTAATGAAAAGCGATGCAAAATCCACTATGGAAATGTTAAGAAATTTAATTAGGGGGTAAACCACCCCTCAATTTGCCTTTTTTTCACCCCACACTTAAGACGGTTGTATGCAAATTAATAAAACAGGTATCATTTTGAAGAGGAATTAAAATTAAAGTTGCCCGGTTTTTGCGTTTTGGCGCCATAGCAAATTTAAGGGGGTAAACCAGCCCTAACATAAATGTATTTATCATGGTCGTTTTGTCTGTGTGTGATGTATATCCGCTGATGTTTAATATTTCTATAAGCTACAATTTAATGTTTTATCATATTTCAAAATTATTACATTCGTCTTAAGGGGTAACTACCCCTCTGACGAGAAACATCATTGAAGTATCCGCTTTCCATTTCGTTGGAACTCATATATGTTGTAAAGCATTGCAAACTATTAAACATGTTTTTTTTGTATCGGCAGAAAAACGGTGTTAGGGGATGAAACCACCCCTCAAACATTCTCCCACAAGCAGTCCACCGATCGGGATGAAACAAAATCGAAAATTGCTCTAATATTGAGCGATGAAAAATCCACTCCAAGAGTGTTGATTAGAAATATAATTAATTGATTAGAAATATAATTAACCACCCCTCCATTTGCCGTTTTTCACCCCACGCTTAAGAGGGTTGTATGAAAATTAATAAAACAGGTATCATTTTCAAGGGGAATTAAAATTCAAGTTGACGCGTTTTTGCGTTTCAGCGGGACAGCAAATTTAAGGGGGTAAACCAACCCTAACATAAATTTGTTCATCACCGTCGTGTTTTCTGTGTTTAACATGTATCCGCGGATTCAAAATATTCTCCCGCGTTTTTAAATTATTACGTTTTTAAATTTTTACATTTTAAGGGTAAACTACCCCATCTAATTGCTTTTCGTTTGAAGTTTCGCGAAAGGTTTCACGAATTTCGTTAAAACTGTTTTCATTTCATCGGTAATATCAATTTTATGTTTGTGTGTGAAGGCATATTCTTTTTGAGTTTCAGGAGCGGTACTGTGGGAGTGGGGACCTGGGGCTACCCATTACTCATAAGACTCATATTTTCATATTGTCATAATTATATTTTCGTACCGAAATGTTTCTTCCTCTAATTCAAAAGGTCTGATGAAAGCATCTCCCATGCAAAGATGCAATGCAGTAATAAACATATATCAATGATACTATTAATACAATTCAAATGAAATATATAAATATATTTGGTTTGTTCGTTTTTTTTATTTCGCGTAAAAAAATCATATGCAGATAAATGTTTAAGCTTCGATTGTTAAATGCGTAATTATCCAGAATGCTCCCGTTCAGAAATCTTTTATCGCTGTGTATGATGTTATACAATCAACGAACAGACCGATGTTTATTTGCCTACGTATCAACTTTTCTCGACGAACTGCAATAATTAATTCTTCCAGCGCGAATATCGTTATCGCGTCATGACGCGATAACGATATTTGCTCAAAATTTGTCTTCTACGCAGCATTTTTACACTGCGCAAATATTAACCGCAAGGTATTGTCATCTTGAACTGCAAGACGTTCATTATACATTACCCGATAATGTGTTTACATATTCGGGTAATGTGTGATTAGCCTCTAGCAGTTCAAGTTGTCAATAGCGTGTAGTTTTATCGCTTGTTTTATAAGACGGTTAGCATTCGGATTCTTCCATTTTACGTTAAAGTGAGCCACAAACAGTATATTGTGTGTTGGAAAATACAAATTTCATCAGCCGTGAAAGTCAACCCAATAAATGTTATCAAACTTCTACTAGCTACATTTGAAGCTATGGATATTTCACAAACGCCGGTTAACGATGCGGATAGTTTTAAACAAATTTTGATGAGTTCCATGCAAGACTATATGGAGTTGAAATGATACAGGAAGAAACGCTCGCTTTTCAAGAACCATTTAAACAGTACGAAGCTAATGCTGTAGAAGATACCGCATGGCAAAAGGATACTGGTGAAAGTGATTCTGACGCCTGTTCCAGTGATGATGAGGTGAACTACGATTACAAAAATTAAGCGGTTCAATACTGGAGGTCTGGTAAGACAAAAAACTATAGCATCAAAACCGTCCAACAGAAATACAAATCTGTCAAATCTGAAATACAACTGCGGCGCTGGGAACATCAGCTGAATAAAGGTGGTACTTATAAAGAAAAGCTAGCGCAAATTTCTGAATATACATTGAAGAATATGAAAACTGCTCTAGATGCTGGTGTTATTATATATGATATTGATCTTCACAAGTGGGCGCTACAAGCCCAAAAGGAGATAGGTTTCAATGATATGCGGTTTAAGCCCTCTCACAATTGGCTATGAAATTTTAAAAACAACAGCATCGCATGGTATCCAGAAAAATCAATAAATTTGTAACCCGCAAAAGTACAGGAGAAGAAAAACTTCTACGGAAAAATTCAGAAAAATTTATCACCGATGTTGCACCACTGATAAAAAAGTATTGAACGGAAAATGTGTATAATTCGGATCAAAGCGGTTTTTATGTGGAAATTCATTCGGCGCGAACTCTTGCAACGGAAAGAAAAAAGAAAGTTGAATGCGTTGTAGAGTCAGTTTCTTCAATAACTCACAGCTATACGATTTAGCCTACTATAAGCGCTGCGGGGAAATTACTTTCCCCACTCTTCATCGTTTTAAAGGAGACGAAGGGTGAATTCGGACCACGAGTAGAGAAAGCGCTATTTCAAGCAGAAAACATCTTTGTATTAGCATCCAAATCTGGAAAACTTACTTCTGGTACAGGGTGCGCCAGAGAAACTTACTTATTTGAAAAAATTCCCGCGCGGTGAGTTGGGCGGGTAGAGGGGCGAGAGGGGGCGCATCTGGAGGGGGAAGTTCCCAAGTTTGTTTCTCCCTCCAGTCAGTTGCCATCATGCTCTGGTCTAGAGAGCAGCGGGCCTTCGCAGTCGAGAGCTTCTTTTCTAACGGTCGCTCACTTGTTGCTACGCAACGTGCCTTCCGCGCTCGCTTTGAAATTCCTCCTCACAGACTCGTTCCTGGCCGTAATTCGATTCTGTCGTGGGTTAACTCATTTCGGGAGTGTGGAAGTGTCGCTAAACCCAGAAATGGACTTCAACGGACCATCAGAACTCCGGAAAATGTCGAAAGAGTGAGGCAGTCAGTTACCGTGAATGGAGCTCGTTACAGGAACATGATCGAGGAATTTTTTCTTCCAAGACTCGAAGAAATGAACGTTAGGAACGTGTGGTTTCAGCAAGATGGAGCCACAGCACACACAGCACGAGACTCAATGAATTTGTTGCGACAACATTTCCCCGACCGCCTCATCTCTCTCAGAGGCGATCTCCAATGGCCGGCACGCTCTCCAGATTTGACTCCATGCGATTTCTTTTTATGGGGTTATTTGAAATCTCTGGTTTATGTCAATCGACCACGGACCATAGCACACCTCAAGAACAACATTCGCGACGCCATTGCCAACATACCGATTGATATGCTGCAAAGAGTGGATACGAATTTCAAAAATCGACTTCATCAGTGTATGCGCAATGGGGGTCGCCATTTATCTGATGTCATTTTCAAGACTGCATGAAAAAAAAATTGGGATATTGTATTCTCAAAAAAAAAAAAAAATTTAAAACAATAATTGAAGTACTTTTGTTTTTATTGACCTTTCAAATAAGTAAGTTTCTCTGGCGCACCCTGTACGTATGCTTACATATTATAATGAATGGTTTTTTAAAAATATTAAATGTAATTGATGTCAACATTCATGTTTTTTTTAAATATTGAATGTGTTTTGTGTTGACAGAGCATTTCAAAACTTGGTTGTGTTATATCCGTATCTCATTTTCTAAGTTCTTTCGTCTTAATTATATATATTTTATACCAAACTATTTCCTTTTTCACTCCAACGCGAACTCGTTTGAACCCTACGTTGCGAAATGACACATTCTTTCCAGCATGCGAAACCTCCATTGCAAAACCAACATCCATTCTGGCAATTTCAACTTCGATTTCTTCACAATGCTGAGTCTTGCAACTTGCGATGCGAATGACTCTCAACGAGGACACGGAAGAAGCCTCGGTCGTTCAGTCCTATACCCATTTCGAAAATTGTTGCTCAGCGATAATTAAAATCGCTGACTTACTTAAAAATCAAGAAGCAACCTACTATCGAGGTGCAACCAAATTCGATAGTCTCTCGCGAATCTTAGGACTGAGCGGAGCTCGACAGAGGCCAAGGTACTCTGTCCTCTGAGTCTTTTTCCGTGCCCTTGCAAGTTAGTTCCGAGTACGCGTCTTCGATTCTTCGCGATCAAGCATCACTGCCCGAGGGTAAAGTGAGGCACTGAGGTGCAGCGTCTCATTACGCTTCGCAGGCCGATAAGAACTCATTAGTAGTGCGTAGAAACAATTATTCATTCAACCAAACTCCAAACTACCAAAAATTCAACGTGTAATTTGCGTACGTGAGTGCCATACGATTGCACTGTCTTTGAGGAGACCCGAACGTCTAGCGTCAGCACGGTATCAAATTACAAGTTCATCAACCGTAAGTCCGATCTGCCCGTATTTTATGTAATCGTATTAAATTGTATCGAGTCATCAATCGAATTAATTTACGGAAGAAAACTGCGATAATAACCAAATTCTATCAAAATTGTAATCGTCATTGTCAATTTCTCAGATTTATTATAGCAATACATATATGTATTCTACTACTCATATCCGTCAGGAGGATACTCTTTGCCTTTATCTTATCCTCCCAACTCCTTTATTTTAACCCACTGGATAGGTGCGCCTAGCGCTTTAATAGCTAACCCGACAAAAATCTTTCGAGATAGATTAGAAGATAGAATATTTTTAAGTCGTTCAGGAAAATTAATCTCAGCCCGCTCATTAACATTCCGGGTCTAACAGTTGGAAAAGGTTTTCTTTCCTAACGTCAGGAGACATAGCGTATTATTGATAGACTCCTGGAGTGGACACTGCCCTAAGGTTGTTCATGAAGCGACACCTCGTGATAAGAAGATAATCCCAATGATTATTCCAAAAGGTACAACTGGAAAAATTCAGCCGCTCGATGTATTTGGATTCAGAATGTGGAAAATTTCGTCTGACACTTTTCAGACAGTGTAATATTATTAAAATCAGATATGAATTTGCACTTGAGGAATGATATAATTAAACTGCAATCACTTACACACAATCAACTCTCATCACCGCGGTATCCTAATCTTTTTAAATATCCATGGTATAAAAGTAATTATATATCTAAAAAACCAGAAGATTTTGAAAATCCTCTTACCTCTGGTTTTGGTGAATCGAACACACATTGTGAAATACCCGGTTGCAATAATTTGGCCATTATCAGATGTGCATGGTGCAAAAAGTCGTTGTGTTTAAAGTATTTTTTCGACGACTATCATTATTGCAGGAATTATGAGCCATGATTGTTGATAGATATCATATGAAAAAAGTATATGTCACGAGAAAATGATTTGACGGCATATGACTGCGATACTTTTCACAAGTGCTATTAATTAAATCGGCTGATATGCCAAAATATATTAAAAACATGTTCGTTAACCTACTGTAAAAACCTCAGTTTCATTATTGTGTTTAATTAAATAAACGGTAAAATAATAAAAATATACATTCCTCCACAAAACTACGTCGCTGGCTATATTATCGCTTGATCCAGGCGTATCATCGTTCCGAAATATACGAAGTGAGCCTTATAACGTATTCTGGAAATTATTATAATTAATGATATAGTAGACGTGTATGTTTATTCCTATGGAGATGCTTAATGCGGTCCTCTAGTTTCTCGGGTCGAAAAAATCGATTTTTTTTTTTTTTCTCATAAGTCACATCTGCAACATGTGTAGAAAATGTGTCAAAGGATTTTTCGATATTCGAAGCGGTTCACAAGTTGCGGCCCTGGAACGGAGCACGTATACGGAGCGCGCGCCGGGCTGCTTCGAAAGCCGAGCGGCGCTGACCATTGTATTGATATCCCTAAATCTAACTACCTGAACCTTTTGTGAATTAGGCCCGAGTAAAGGGGAGCCGAGACCGTTGACAGACGCTTTCGAATATTGACTAAGACGCCGTGAAGCGTCGGTTAGTTCAGTTTTGCTGTGGCAGTTGCGAAGCGTACTATATTTTCTCTTGCGAGTCGCACGTAGCTAATTTTTTGAAAATAATTTTCAAAATGTTAAAGAAGGGAAGTAGAGACGCTCCGGCTCGTTACGATCGACCTAAAAAGCGAAAATTCGCAGGCAACCGACACACTTTTGAACAAGACAAGTCGTTTATATCGGCGTCAGCGAAGAAACTTCGTCAAAATAAAAATTTTGAAGTTAACGTTGAACAGACTGTTTTGTATTGTATGTTGAATTTTGTGAGTGTATTTTCAACCATTTCTTCGGCTGTTATTTGTAAAGAGTGCAAAAGTACGGTGACTTTCCATCAACGTGATATACGAGGATGGGGCTTTAACATTTATATGGCGTGCAAGTGTGAGAAAGAAAAAGAAATAGATTCATGCCCAAAAATCGGTAAAGCTTACGAAATAAATCGTCGCTAAGTTTTCGTGATGCGTTTGTTGGGAGTCGGTTATGAAGGCTATAGAATTTTCTGTGGACTGATGGATATGGGACAAGGTTTTGCTTTGAACACGTACTATTCCATATTAGAAAATATTCACTCAGCTTCTTCGGCCGTTTTTAATACAGTGTTGTCGATTGCGGTTAATCAAGGAAAGGAAGTCCTTCAAGAACAAGGAAAAGCAGAAAATGAATTCACCGTATCTGAAGATGGCACATGGAAAAAAAGAGGATTTTCATCTTTATTCGCAGTTTCAACTTTAATTACCAAGTACACCGGTAAAGTGGTTGATGCGTGTGTAATGAGTAGTTTTTGTGCTGGATGCAATTTGTGGAAAAATAAAAAAATAGTGATCCAGTTGGATATACAGGATGGCTCGCTGATCATGAAGGAAATTGTACTCGAAATCATACTGGAAGTTCTGGGAAGATGGAAATAGATGCAGTTATGAAAATGTTTTCTCGTTCAGTAGATAAACATCAAGTTCGATATACGACATACATAGGAGATGGTGACAGCAAGACATTCAACGGTATTTTGAAGGCAGAACCATATGGAGAAGATATTGTTGTTGTAAAAAAAGTGTGTTGGACACGTTGAAAAGAGGATGGAGACTCGGCTCTGAAATGCAAAAAATCTAATAAAGGCATTGGTGGGAAAGGTGCAGGAAAACTCACTGATAAATTGATTGATGAGATGACAACGTATTATGGATTAGCTGTTCGGAGACATCCAGATTCTATCGAGGAAATGAGAAAGGAAATTTGGGCAACATTCTTTCACAAGATTTCCACAGACAGTAATCCACAGCATCAAAATTGTCCTGCAGGCGAATCTAGTTGGTGCAAATGGCGCAGAGCTGAGTTTCTCGGAGAGGCTGAGCAATTGAAACACAATAAACCGCCTCTTTCTAAAGCAGTTCAAAAAGTTATAAAGCCAATTTCTGAGGATTTATCCAAAGAAGAATTGTTAAGCAGATGCCTGGGAGCGGAAACTCAAAATAATAATGAGTCGCTCAATTCGTTAATCTGGACTTTTGCTCCGAAGCACCTCCATTCTGGGCCAAAAGTGGTTGAAATCGCCACGTTTCTCGCTGTCATAATATTCAACGAAGGATTCAACTCTATCCGGAAGACCTTGGAAACCATGGGAGTGAAAATCGGCCCACAAGCTAAAGGATATGTTCAACAGCGTGATAGCTCTCGGATCGACCGTTCAGAAAGGCGCACGAGTGATGTTGTAAAACAGGCGCGAATCGCGAAAAGGGAAGACGGAGCAGCTCTGCGTGACTTCCAAGAAGAAGAGGAAGGCCTATTGTATGGTCCAGGCATAGCAGATTGACGGTGAGATGAAATTTTTAGTATAAATCACATGCGCGAACTTTCAAACGCGTTTTTCTCGAAACACCATTTTTCGAAACAGTGACCACGATATTGCAGAAACTACTGCACCGATCTTGTTGAAATTTATACAGCATCTTTAATATGTTATAAGCCAGCGATTGAACTAGGATTATCATGATTGCTTCGATAGTTTTTTTTGTACGAGCGAAAAACTTAAGAAAAAATGAGTAAAAAATAGAATGTAATTTTCAAAAGTGTATAAAAAAGTCAATTTTTGTAATTTAGAATTCACTCTAGTTCAATCGCTAGTCTTAAATATGAAGATTAAAATGCCGTTTGGTTTTTTTATTTCTGATAAGCAGAACAGCCGCAATCTTGGTCATCGTCAACCACCTATTTTACTTGATGTCTTCCTGTCGGCCACTATAACTTTTATTCTATTATATATTTTGACTTAAAAATTTGTAAAGCTTATTTAAATGTTAATAAAGATTATGCAAAAACAATGAGATTGATTATTTCGATTCTTTGCCCGTAAAAAATTATTGAACAAGCCGTAAAAAAACAGCTCAGAAACTAGAGGACCGCCTTAATGGACGTGCACATTAAAATCGGTAGCGTTTCGATACGAAAATATGAGTCTTATGAGTAAGGGGTAGCGCCCCAGGTCCCCACTCCCAAAGTACCGCTCCTAAAACTCAAAACGAATATGCCTGCACACACAAACATAAAATTGATATTACCGATGAAATGAAAACAGTTTTAACGAAATTCGTGAAACCCTTCGCGAAATTTCAAACGAAAAGCAATTAGAGGGGGTAGTTTACCCTTAAAATATAAAAATTTAAAAACGTAAGAAATTAAAAACGCGGGAGAATATTTTGAATCCGTGGATACATGTTAAACACAGAAAACACAACGGTGATGAACAAACTTATGTTAGGGGTGGTTTACCCCCTTAAATTTGCTGTCCCGCTGAAACGCAAAATCGCGTCAACTCGAATTTTGATTCCCCTTCAAAATGATACCTGTTTTATTAATTTTAATACAACCCTCTTAAGCGTGGGGTGAAAAACGGCAAATGGAGGGGTGGTTTACCCCTTAATTATATTTCTGATCAACAATCTTATAGTGAGTTTTTCATCGCTTAATATTAGAGGAATTTTCGATTTTGTTTCATTCAGATCGGTGGACTGCTTGTGAGAGAAACTTTGAGGGGTGGTTTCATTCCCTAACACCATTTTTCTGCTGATACAAAAAAAAACATGTTTAACCCATTAACGCCCAAGAATCGCGATTTTTTCCTTCATTTTCAAGCCAGATTTTTATTATATAAAAAAATCATAAAAAATGAAGAGATACGTTCCCTAGTATTTTCGAGGGTGCTCTTTCAGAATCTGGGGTCAAAATCGGGTTTTGTCCATTAGGAAAACAAATATGGCGGCTTTTAAACAAAAAAAAACAGGAAAAATCGATGACACTTTTTTTTCAAATTTTTTTTTCACCTCGAAGCTGTTGAAAAGTCCGGCTTTTTTTTTCAACCATGGGTGCATAGAATAGTGACGATTGAACAATCAATTTTTTTAATTCGTCGTTGACAACATTTTCACCCGCAAAATGGCGCTTTTCACCCCCTGAGTGACACGAAAAATGTTACGCTCGGTGTCCCAAATGAAAAGTAGTTGGATTTGGACGAAAATTGGTACTCAGAGGTTTTTGAGGTCGCTGATTACGATTCTGTTCCCAAAATTCCGAAATTCAAAATGGCCGACCCAATATGGCGGACACAAATGCAAAAGTTCATTTGAATTGGATAAAACGTGGCACTCGGGGGTTTTCGAGGTCGCTGATTATGATTCTGCTCTCAAAATTCCGAAATTAAAAATGGCGGATCCAATATGGCGGACACAAATGCAAAAGTTCATTTGGATTGGACAAAACATGGCACTCGCGGGTTTTCGAGGTCGCTGATTATGATTCTGCTCTCAGAATTCCGAACCCGGGAAAAAAAGTTCATGCCTGAGTGGATATGTTCATATATGTTTCAGATATTGTCATATCTGTTTCAGATATCGTCATATATGATTCAGATATTGTCATATATGTATCAGATATATTTATATCTGACATTTTACAGTATCATATATGATTAGGTCTGATCATATTCTTCTTTAAGCATATCACATATGCTTAAAGAAGATCATATCTGATCACATATCCCAGGGAAAATGGTCATATCTGAGGAGATATGCTCATGTAGGTGTTTATCTGCAACATAAATGAATCTGATCTGATCATGCATGGTCAAAGATGAACATACATGTATTTTTATGCGCTCAGGGGTAGCTCTATATCTGCTCAGATATGATCGCGCATAAGTAAATATGTGCAGATATGAATTTGTAGCTGAACATGTCTGCCCATATGTGGTCATGTCTAACCAGATATAGTACAATTCACGACTACATTCGAGCTTACACATGAATAGACTTGAATATGTGCGCGCATGCATGAACATATCCAACCAGGTATGGATGAATACTCAACCGAACCCAACTCGTGCATGATCAGGTCTGAAAATATTTGCCCAGGTACGATTGTATCTGCCCAGATATGGAATTATACTCGAATTCATCCAATTGGATCTATATGATCATCGCTGAACATGCTTGCCCACGTGTGATCAGATCTAATCAAATATGAATCAATTGATTCATATTTCATCAATTGATTCATATTTGAACGTATTCAATTTACCCCTTAAGACGAATGTAAGCATTTTGAAATATGCTAACAAATTAAATTGTAGCTTATAGAAATATTTAAAATCAGCGGATATACTTCAAACACAGAAAAAACGACCATAATAAATAAATTTATGTTAGGGTTGGTTTACCCCCTTAAATTTGCTATGGCGCCAAAACGCAAAAACCCGTCAACTTTAATTTTAATTCCCTTTCAAAATGATGAATTTTTCATCGCTTTCCATTAGATGAATTTTCGTTTTTTTTTCATTCACATCGGTGGATTGCTTCTGGGTGAAACTGCATAATCACCCCTCGACACGCCTTTCTTTGAGGGGCGGTTTCACCCTTTAAATCCGTTTTTCCGCCGACAAAAAAAAATACGTTTCTGATAGTTTTCGATGCTCCATCACATATATGAGTATCAACAAAATCGAAGGCGGATATCTAAGGGATGTTCCTTGTGAGTTTCTGATGGTAATACAACTGAAACTCAGCCAAATATAGCCGTGTGCATCGGTCCAGGTTTTCCGCAGTTTCCCTGGGCCCTGGTGCAAATGCGATACAGTAGTGTATTAGGAAAAGTGTGGCTGCGGTCAACATTCGGGGGGGGGGGGGGGGGACTCTGGAAGGAATGTAGAGAACTTGGAAGGATTGTGAATGTCGGAAGGAATGGAAGGAATGAAGGTCGGGATGGTAAAATGGGAAGGACCCCGTACCTCTGAGGAATACATATATATATACAGGGTGGGGCACTAACTGTTGCCACCTTGAATATCTCTGTAATTATCGACGTCACAAAAAAATGTTTGAAACAAAAGTTGTACCGTACGAAAGGGGTCATCAAATGCGACCATTTTTTTTATCTCAGTGAAGGTGCCGTCGCACAGTAAAGGTCTCCTCCACTTTTTTAAATGGGACGGTACATTTTTTTCAACTATCTTGTAGACCATCGAAAACTGCATAAAAACATTTAGGGGTCAAAGTCGTTCAAGGCCATTTAAGATCAAAAAGTGACATGAACTTTATTTTTATGTGAAATCACCTTTATTCGCAGTAGATGTTCAAAGTGATTGCCATTGGAATCAATGCAGTATTGCAATCTCCTCATCACGAATTTCTTATCACTTCGGCACTTATCGCCGAAGTCTTGCCATTGTCTTGTATGTAAACAACGGCATCAAACCTACAATGTACATGGAACATTGTACAATATTTTGCCCAAACAAACCCAAGATAACGATAGTAAGAATGGTGAGACTAGTATTATTGAATCAAGCGAATGTAAATGATGTATTCTTTTGAAGAGCAAACTGATATGCTTCTAATTTACGGAGAATGTCCGAAAAATGCAGTGAGAGCTAGAGACTTATACGCTGAAAGATTTCCTGAACGTTCTCATCCCACACGCCGTACATTTCAAATTTTGTACACTAAACTGAAGACAACTGGATCATTAACCCGTCGGGAAAGTAACCGAGAAAAGCGAGTTACTGACGAAGAAACGGAAATTGGTGTTCTTGCCGCCGTTCATCGAGACCCTTGTGCGAGTTCTCGTCAAATTGGGAGGGAATCTGGTGTAAGCTAAAGAAGTATTCTACGTGTTCTACATCGTCATAAATATCATCCTTACCACATCAGTCTCCACCAGGAATGAACTGGTACGGATTTCATGAATCGCACTTCATTCTGCCGATGGGCTCAACGCCAGATTCAGAGAGATGACTCATTTATTAATCGGATACTATTTACTGATGAGACAACATTTACGAATCATGGAAATATTAACTTGCATAACATGCATTTGTGGTCAACTGAAAATCCACATTGGCTGCGGCAAGTTGTATACTGAAGACCGTAGTCGGTTTAGGTATGGTGTGGGATTATTGGGGATAGAATCATAGGCCCTTGTTTCATCGAAGGGAATCTTAATGGTAGGAAGTACACCACATTCCATCAAGAAACATCAGGTCCGTTATCGGAAGAAATACCTTTAGAAACCAGAAACAGAATGTGGTATCAAGACGATGGGTGCCCGCACATTTTTCGCTGATGGCTAGAAATGAATTGCAAAAGAGATTTCCAAATCATTGGATTGAACGCGGAAAAGCTGTATCGTGGCCGGCTCGCTCGCCAGACTTGACGTCTCTGGATTTTTTCTTGTGGGGATACTTGAAAGATCTTGTTTATAAAGAACGTCCAACTACGCCGGATGATATGCGCGAGAGAATTCATCGAGCCTGTGTTTCGATAAGTGCTGAAGTGATAAGAATTCCTACACAATCCGTGATGAGGAGATTGTAATACTGCATTGATTCCAATGACAATCACTTTGATCATCTACTGTGAATAAATGTAATTTCACATAAAAATAAAGTTTGTGTTACTTTTTGATCTTAATTGACCTTGAACGACTTTGACCCCTAAATGTTTTATATGCAGTTTTCGATGCTCTACAAGATAGTGGAAAATATGTACTGTCCCATTTAAAAAAGTGGAGGCGATCTTTACTGTGCGACAGCGCCTCCACTGAGATAAAAAAAATGGTCGCATTTGATGACCCCTTTCGTACGGTACAACTTTTGTCTCAAATATTTTTTTGTGACGTCAATAATTACAGAGATATTCAAGATGGCAACAGGTAGTGTCTCACCCTGTGTGTGTATATATATATATATATATATATATATATATATATGCTATTAAAGTAATACAGTTCCTGAGGTAGTCTGAAGTTGTACACACTAAGGACCACGAAAGCAATCAGCCCGGAGCGTATGATGACAATGTTATGCATACTCGCACAATGCATTGTTAATGCCAAACTGTTCAGTAATTCCAGTAGGTAATCACTATTCGGTCACCTGGAATCTACGGTGCTGCTGGTTTGTTTACTCTAACAATATGAAGCGGTGGGTGTTATCTATCCATAGCGTTTGGTGACATGCCCGCGTCGGGTTGGACAGGACAGTGCACTTCACATTACGGCGTGCGGTAGAGCGACTGAAAACTAATTGAAAATAGAGGGAGAGAAAGGTAGTCCTCCTATTTGCAGTAATGTTCTGAGCAAGCGGACGTCAGACCATCTTGAAAAGGTTGGATTCTGAATTACTCTCAAATAGTGGGCTATCTTCTTTTTTACCTACACGAATTTTACCTGAGCGCACCCATACATATTTGTAATGTCTCGTACCGGCTTTTGCTTTCGTTTTACGGAATAACTGCGTCCCGGTTGATCCCTAGCAATAACATCCCGAATGAAAAGATCTTTTTTCGCTCGTTTTTTTTATCTACAATGTGGTCTCGAACTGCAGTGGATTTCAGCGTTATTAGGAATGGCTTACTTTCTCTTGTACTGCGGGATTGGCTATTCTCGCCAACAGCGGTGGTTCCTTTACGAGCAAGGACACGGATATCCAAAACATCTTCATAAAGTTCTGCAATGCCCAGTACATTAAAAATTTTACGGACTACAGATTCCCGTCCGTCCAAGTCAGCGAATGGAACACCTGACAACATTACACCAGTGGACGGTTCTGTGCAGCTAGATGAAATCGTAGATCGAAGCGATTCGATCTCGCGGGTTAAACGCTCATTGGTAGCCTCGAGACGTAATATGGCTTCTTCATACTTGTCAACTTTTGCTACCAGTTCAGGTAAACAGCTCAGTTTTTTCGCAATGTCAACGTTGATTATGATTTGACGTTGAATAGTCTCTGATAGTCTTTTGTTCGTGGTATTAGAGCCATTCATAGTGTCTATCATTTTATTGTTCAGAGATACATCCATAGCCTCCTTTCCAATCTTAACTCCTAAAATGGTATCTGAGCAATCTAAAAAGTTATCAGAGCGCTCTAATAATATGGATGAATTAAACGCTGAATTTTGTGCTGCTGAGGTTTCAGCACAATCTTCGAGAGCACTAGAAGATTGCGAAACTGCTGACGCACCAACGTTTTTGACAGTTTTTCCCCTGATATTCTAATACAACTGGATAGAAAACGCTACTCATGTACGTCGGCACATGAGAAACTGTCGCCTGCTATTAGACGAACGCATTTGAAACATGGCATACCAGGTGTGTAAGTATGAAACCGGAATTTTGTACAGAAAAAACACGTTTATTGCAATGATATGATACAAAGTATCATATCATTGCCGTAGGTACATCCGCCAGTTGTTGTTGTGTTTGAGCGTCGTCTTCGTCCAACAAGGCTTGCAGGTCAGTGTCTTCGAACTTTTTCGGTGGTCTTCCACGTTCTTCGTTCCTCACGTCAAAATCGCCACTTTTGAACCGTTTGAACCACTCGAAACACTGTGTTTTACCGAGAGCATGCTGACCAAACGCCTCCACAAGCATTCGATGCGATTCGGCTGCGGTTTTCTTCAGATGAAAACAGAAAAGTAGTGCTGTCGGCAAATCGTAATTTGTTGGCACAAAACTCGACATGTTTATCTCTAATAAACTAATGCTACTGAATGAAACTCGTGTTATTGTGAGTTGGAAATCTTTGTCGGATATCAATACAATAACAAGACACCGCTGACGTGATGTGTCGGTAACTGCATCGACATCTAGCGCCACCTATGGGCAAATTCTGGTTTCATACTTACACACCTCGTTCTGGAGAGCTCTGCGGGTGTTTACACTGAGAGAAAACGGTGATGCGAGTCGCTTGTTGACTCGTGTGGCACGCCTGAGCGATCAGTGAAAATGCTTTGGCAGATAGCACGATGATCAGAGAGATTAATACATTCCATAAATATTGTCCGATGATGTAACGAGGACGGTAAAGGAAAGAAATTCCAATGGCTGAAATAAGAAAATCCTCGAAAACTTTCTGTCAGAGAATCGAAGCCCAAATCTTACCTTTAGGTG